>LPNX010508798.1:769462-850583 GCA_001517045.1 Pseudotsuga menziesii
ATTGAATTATTGGGGTTGGACATGAGCCACTTATTAACTTCTTCAAATTTGTAAGGTCAAACAGTTCATTAAATTCAAAATTTCACACATTAAATGACATCGGAATATTTTTAAAAAAATATCATTGGGAAGCCAACATAATATTCTGCAATTTTTTTTTCACTGCAAGTTGAAATTCACATGGCATATATGCGTTTCGAGGGTTTCTATCTAGCACATGAGTAAAAATTCAGGTTTTCATCACCAAATTTGGCAAAAAAGTGTTACCCACCTTCATGGAATCACCTGTGTAGCTAGTATTAGACGAGATTACTTCGTAACAATGTGGAATTTCTTAAGAGATTGTAGTAAATGCGATAATGAATGATGAATAAAAATTTGGTTTACCATCATTTGCAATATTTATATCAAGGGAAAGGAAAATATATTTAATTAATGATGTAATATATTAAATTGTTGATGTAATATGTTTTATGTAGGGTGCTATAGAAATTGATGTGCGATCCATACCCGATGTTTTTGTAGAGAGCATCAGGATGTGCCAGTAAGGTTTGATGGACCTTTAATTCCATCATTATTTATTTCTTCAATATTTAGTATGTAAGTTGTTTGATGGAATATCGTTTGTTGGTATCTTGTACAACCCATGGAAGATCATGTGTTTCCATATATCCAAGCATCAATGACTATTTGTGAGTCTCTTATGGCTATCTCACAACCATATGCCTCAATGGATGACTCACAACTTATTCAATCATTGGAGGATGCACAATCGAAAGGTTCACCTAGTGTGACACCTATTGTGACATGCACTTATTCGCATTTAGTGAGTATAGATGTTTTATTTTATTGCAATTTTAATAAGTGTATATGAACTTGTTTGTTTAATAAATGTTAAATAACTTTTAAATGGTTTTTTTGTGCAAATTCTTGATATGAGCATTGATTCATGGAAAAGGAGTCATCGTATCTTCCTCAATCTTAGGGAAGAGGAAAATTGGTTTTGCAAAGGATTTTGGCAGTGTTCACAAATGAAGGGATAAATCAATTTGAGGAAGATGGATATTTGCAGGTAGTTCATGACACTTGTATTATTTTTGTAGTACAAGACTCAATTGTACACTCATTTGGCTACTTTGGGCATAGGTTTCCATTGTGTACAATGGGAACAATGTGTCATTTTGCAATACATAGATATATTATTTAATCTTATGATTTTAGTACACATGGTTGAGTATGAATGGCGTGAATATAAATCATATTATTTCCATGGATGTTGTTGTTGGATGTGCACTTTCTCTTATGCTAGAAATATTTGCACATGTTGTTGGATTTGCACTTGTTCTTTTTTATGTGTCCATTTATTGCATCTAGAACAAGCTAAAAGATACCTGATTTTGTAACAAGAAATGTATTCATATATAATGCTTTTGTGGTTTATATACATTTGTACTTATCATACATTGAAATTTATATGCCACTAGATTATCTTCAAGGTAAAGAACTAGTATGAAGTCATTGAGTTAGGGTTTTCTTCACCATCAAATTCAATTTTACTACAAACCCATGTGGAAATATGGACATGTTTCACCTTAACCCTATGTCTAATTGCATTGCATGATGAACCATGATTATTCATATCTATACAATGCAAGAAGGTGATTTCACCATACGAAACATTAGTGTTTTGATTTCCACAAGTGTTTTGATCTCTAGATAAGTATGCAACTATTTCGATTGTTTCCTTTGTCCTCGCGTCTACTTTTAGCAGAAGTTCATGTATAAATTTGATTACACTTCACCCCAACCTTAAGTATAATTACCCTACTTGATGATCCATATCATTGGTCTCAAAAGAGATCATAGGCAGCAATTGTATTGTAATGTTCAAGTGATGCACCATTATCATTGTGTCCTTTGAATTACTTCTTACAATCAATGCATTCGAGAGCCATTGAGTGCAAAACTGCTTGAAATACATATATGTGGACTTATATGTAACATTCAACTTTTGGGCTTAAAATTTTCAAATGTTAGTAGAATACTTTTCAAAATTATTGCTACTAAGTGTTATTTGATCTAATAGTGTTTTATTATAAAAAATAGAATGAACATTGGAAAATTCATTGAGAAGAAAATGTGCATTGGAAAATTGTATTTATTATAATAAGTTATTGCATTTTGTCATATATGAACACATATCTAAACATATTATGCATAACACATGCCGATATCTAGAGTCTTGAACGATCATCCAAAAGCAAACATATTTGGAAGGTGCGTGTCCATTATTACATAGTTGTAATTGTTGGACAAAATTTGATGTAATGTTGTAATATCACATATGAAGAAGTGATGCCAATAAGTTAGAGATGACCAAAACATATTCAACACAATTTCCCCACAACATCTATTGTGGCATGGACTAATGATATTTCTTACACACACTCAAGTCTAAAGTTAGTGCTGGTGAAATAAACATCCACAAGCTATAATAACACTTCATTATCCACACTATGCCAAACTCCCCAAAATTTTGAAAACACTTTGTTTCAGTACTCAATAATAAAATCGTTAACTGTATTTCTATTTAGTGATGTTTTAACATCATGATAAGTAGGAACCCATCATTAATCCATGTTCATAAATATAAAAATTGAATTGGATTGAGAACAAAATGAAGAAATATGTCATTATATTTCAAAAAGAACATAGATACAATATTGGCTACATATCTGATTACAACATATTTAACATGCACTATCTTTATTATAAGGTTGTATATGTGTGCAAAGTCCATATTGATATAATCAAAGGATACACATGTGGCCTAAACTTAGGGTTAGTTTTTCTGTTTCTTATTTTATAAATATGTATTTTCCACTTTTTTTATGCATTTTTTGTGACACTATTATTCCATTGAGATGTGTTTCTTCATTATCATAGTATCTCCAATACAACAATTAGAAAATTCCAAAGAAAACAACCACACATAAAATCTAAAGCAACTATGTGAATTCCCTTCCCAATGTGATCAAAGTTTCTTGTTTTGAATTTGTTGAAGTTGTTACAATGACACACAAGCATTGATTTTATGACACTAGACTCAATTGATTTTAAATTACAATCCTACAAGATATTGAGAAAAAAAACAAATTATCTTTTGCACACCCACAAGATCAGGGCCTAGCCACTAAAATGTCATAAATAAAACTAAATAAAAGTGCAATTAGACATTCATAGATTTAGAACTTAATCTAGCTCGAAACATATTTAGAATCCTAATCTAGCCCTAAAAGCATAGTCTATCCCTAAAAACACTAACATAACCCTAGAAACCTAATATATCCTTAGAAACCCTAGTAACCAAAACTAGCCCTAGAAACACTAATATAAAACTAGAAAACTAATCTAGAAACATAGAAACCTAATCTAGACCTAGAGATCCTATAAACCTAAACTAGACCTAGAAACACTAATCTAACCCTAGGAAACTAATATAGAGTCATAGAAACCAAATATATCCCTAGAAACCCTAGAAACCAAATCTATCCCTAGAAATACTAATCTAACCTTAGAAACCAAATCTAACCCTCGAAACACTAATCTAACCCTAGAAATCTAATCTATCCCTAGAAACCATAGAAACCTAATACACCCCTAGAAACACTAATCTAACTATAGAAACCTAATCTAAATCTAGAAATACTAATCTAATTGTAGAAACCTAATATAGCTCGATAAATTATAGAAACAATGAGGTCCTTAATCCCTTGGCCTTTATCACCAATACCTTGGTCATGACTCATTATAGTCTATTTGAATCATTGGCATGAATACATGTACTTGGTACAAAATTCAAAACTACCAAAATAATCACCTTCTATATCAAAATGAGAAAGGTTAGTAAGTAGTTACCACATAACCCTAGTCATGCTGCAACAATCAACTATCGATATTTAATGATTTCCTCTTCCTTAATCACTTAGACTTGAAATTTGAAATTTTGTGATTCACCAATATGGATTCTAATTTTTCATGTGGAAGTCAAATTCCCATGGTTTTCATGTATAAAACAAACCCTAGTCATCAAGAGAGAAATCCCTACAATATCAGAAGAGAAATCTCTCCAAGAACATCCAATATTATGAAATTGTTTATCCTTATACAAAAATTTCAATGTCTCTCACTGAGCCAAACCCTAAATTATGAAATCGTAAAACAAGACAAGATCCATACCATGGACCCATAGGAGGGTGGCACTCCTGGAATGGTTTTGCTATCTTGATTCTAACATATTTGGTGGTTCATCAATGCAATCAGTGGTCATCATTTTATGGCCCATTTAAACTTGTTTCCTATAGGCTTTTAGGTACACTTGTTGAATCTCTGCCGGGGGCTTAAATTTTGGTCCAGGAAGCATAATGTAGTTCCATGAAATCCTACAAGTGTGTTTAATAATTTGTTATGTGGGAATGATAGCTACGATCTCACTACCAAGGAATATCCAAAGTTGATCCCCTTGTGCAAAAATTGCAATGTCTCTCACTGAGCCAAACCCTAGCTTCTGAAATTGTGAAACAAGACTATATTTTTGGCATGGACCCACATAAGGGAGGAATCCCTAGATTTATGCCAATGTCTTGATTACAATGGAATCAACAATTTGTTGATCTGATCAACTATCATTTCTTTATGGAACATTTAAAATCGCCCCCCTGTAGACTTTTAGCATCACATCTCAAAACTCTGTCGGAGGCATATAATCTGATACAATCAGAAGAATTGAATTTCATGAGATCCCACAAGTGTGTTTGGGAAGTTTCAATGTGAGAAATATATCTATGAGTTCACGTATGAGTCACATTTCCAAAGTTTATCCCCTAGTGCAAAAATTGCATTGTCTCCTACTGAGCCAAACTCCAGTTCAGTGAAATTGTGAAATAGGATGATATTTGGGCCATTGACCCACATGAGAGAGACAACCTAAGTGCTATTCCAATGTCCTGATTCCAACAGAGATTATATTTCATCGATCCTATCCACAATCATCATTTTATGACCAATTTAAACAGGACTCGTAGAGGCTTTCTGGGACACATGTTGAAACCTTGTCGAGGGCATAGAATTTGATCTAGGAAACATAATTGAGTTGTACGAGATCCTACAAGTCTCCTACTCAACTAAACCCTAGTTTATGAAATCATGGAATAGGAAGATATTCGAGCCATGGACCCACATTCCAGAGGAAACCCTATCATTATTCTAATGTCTTGATTTCAGTGGAGTCTAAAGTTTGTCAATTCGATAAAAAATCATCGTTTTATGGCCCTTTTAAACTCAATTCTTGTAGGATTTCAGGGGAACATTGTAAGACCCTGCCGGGGGCATACGAAATGACCTAGGCAGTGGAATTGAGTTTCATGAGATACTACAAGTTTTTTTTGTAAATTTTAATGTGGGAAATCTAGCCCTGAGTTCACGGATGAGGAATTTTCAAAGTTGACCCCCTAGTACAAAAATTACATTGTCTCCTACTGAGCCAAACCCTAGTTTATGAAATCATGAAATATGATGAGATTCGTTCCATGGACCCACATGATAGGTGCATCTCTTGTTAGAAAAAAAATATCACATAGAAATAACAATAAACAATAAACAAGATGCAAATATTAAAACACATTACAATAGAGACAAAGATATAATGTGGTTCACCCAAGATGGGATATCTCCACATAGAAATTTCCAGTCCTTTATTATTATATTTTCCAACAAAATGAAGGGATACAACCTACAACAACCAAGTTTCACTTCCTCTTCACTCTCTCACAGTCTCTCTCACACAATCACAGAGAACTACCATGGGAAAATATAACATGGGCGCATAAAATATTGGCCAATAAACATCCCAAAAAAATATTTCAAGGGTAATGACACCCTACACCCCCCTGCTGGGACGAGTGTACAATAAAATTGGGGTACACACACAAATGAACAATTGATCCGGATTTATGCATGAAATAAATGAAAGAATATACACATAATCATAATCACAGACATTTTGCAAAGATAACAGAGATACAGTAAACACATATTCTATTAAATGGTGCAAATAGAACAGACTGTAATACAATTGCTAGAATGGTGGTAGCTATCTCTGAGAAGAGATGTGGATGCTACGCTCATCCGTGCCAAGTTGAATACAAAATGAGGCCAAAGGTGCCTATTTATAATAATAATGAGGGTGAGAACCCCAAAAGTCCAAAACGTAACCCTAGAATATGAACTGTTATAAAGTTTGCGACCCCAAGGTGGTAAGTTGAACAGTCAACTTCCCGTGGTCATAACTTTTGCATACGATCTCCGATTTGGGAGTTTGATAGGTCGTTGGAAATGTCTATCTAATTCTTACAACTTTTGGTCAGCCAAATGGATGCCGATGGCAACCACATTGACAACTATTTGGCCCCCGAATCACCAAAAAATGTCGTTTAGGGCCTCAAAATGGCCCTGGAAGTTTGGGAATCGAAAAACCGTAGAAAAATAACTAGGAAACGACCACAATAGACAATTGTTTTGAGCCAGTGGAATAGGTTGGTGGCCACCGATATCCATCTGGATCAATCCTCCCTCCTTAGGAAGAAATGGTCTCCATTGCGTCGAATCCCATATCATATCTCGAGTTGTGTGTTGAGTTGATCTCCTGGTGCGACATTTGCTGAAGTGAAGAGGCTTCCTTTCTTTGAAATCCAGAGAGGGATGTAATTGTTGTATGGATGATTTGTTTCTGGATGAGCACCTTGAATGCGTGGCCTTAAATCCTAGAGGTACTCGGATAGATGAGGAAACAATGGCTTTGTCTTCTTCTTGTGTCTGATGAGAAGAGACACCCTGTGCAGAGGGTGTGGAGGTCTCAATGATCTTATGTTCTCCTTCAGACGCAATTGTGAAGAGGAATAATTTTATCATGTGGGAGATTATCTTCCTACCTTGCAAGACTTTGTTAGGTGCAACGGTCTCTGGAATTTGATAGAGTTTTCCTCCCAAAGTAAAAATGACGCTGTTAGGCCGTGACTCATATACAGCATGATGCTTCCACATATATGGTTGTCCTAAAAGAACATCACAGAATTCAAGTGGGGCCACATCACACAGTACCTTGTCTTTGAAAGGCTTGACGCCATATGGTAGGAGGCATTGTTGATTAATGCAGATACCTCATCCTTGACTTAGCCAACCAATGCTATAGGGTTGCGAGTGTGCTGTTGTCGGAAGCTCCAATATCTTGATGACTTCTACTGAGATTAGGTTCTTTTGGCTATCGTTGTCAACAACAAAATGTAGAGGTGTTCCCTTCACTCACATCTGCGAGTGGAATAGGTACTCCTCTACCTATGACTCTTCAAGATCCTCTAGTTGAATCTGTGTGGTAGCAACAGTGGCAGTGGGGTCTGCATCAATGATCTGCCTCCCATTGTATGTGGTCGTGGCATTGGGTTCAGAATCAGAATCAGGATCTGATTCTGAAGATTTGATATCGGCCACTAATGACTTCTTTGAGCGACATTCATCAGTGTTGTGACAAGGGCTTTTATGAAATTCGCACCACTTACTGGTGTCCTTCTTTATCTTTTTATCCCCCTTCTTTTCTTGTGGCAGGGACTGGTTGTCATTTCCTTTTGTTGTGCTCTGCAGGCTAGGGTTTCCCTTACCTTTTTTCTGCGGTGGCTTCGTAGGTCGAGAGTCTCACTTGTTTTTCTGTCAAAATTTCTGCTCGATTTTGACAGCATACTGATAGGCGGATCCAAGTGAAGAGATGTCGAGGATTTCCATCTCAGTTCGGATGTACCAATGTAGACCACTGCAATATTTCAGAATTAGGTGCTGCTCGGAGTCCTTGATACCCAGATTTGTGCGCAAGGTATGAAAGTTGTTAGTGTACTCCGACACTGTCTGGTCCCTTTCTTGACGCAAAATGGTCCATTTTGTGTACTGGTCATCATAGTTTCCCACAAGGTAATACTGTTCCCTGACGACATCTATGAAAGAGGCCCAACTGGGATTTGTTTCAAACATTCCAGACTCGTCTGATGAGTTTTTCTCACAATAAGTACCCCACCAATTTTGGACATGGGGGACTGCCTTAAGGAGCGCAAAGGTGATCTTCTCTTTGTGGGAAAAATTACGGACAGAGAAATACCCTTCTAGAAAATTCAACCAATTATCTAGGGCATTTGCATCGATTTTTCCTTCAAATAAAGGAATATCAAAGTTAACTTGTACCTTGAAGGGAGTTGTATCCTCGAATCGGCTGCTTGTTGAAGATGCACTTGCCATTGCTGGCATTCATAGAAGGATTTGGGAGAAACTATCCATCATCTTGTTCCTCTATTGCTCAAGGGATTCCTCGACCAACGACCTAATAGTATCTCCTGCTCCATTGTCTCTCTTTTCTTCCACCATGGGAGGTCGTTTGGGATGGTGAGAATGATCAATTGAAACTAGTTCGAGACCAAACTCTCTATACTCGAACCTCATCGGGGACATGCATCGAGAAATAATAAAAGAGCAGATTGCTCTGATACCACTGATCCGTATTTATGCGTGAATGAAATGAAAGAACATACACATAATCATAATCACAGACATTTTTCAAAGATAACAGAGATATAGTAAACACATATTCTATTAAATGGCGGAAATAGAACATACTGTAATGCAATTGCTAGAATGGTGGTAGCTATCTCTCAAAAGAGATGTGGATGCTACACTCATCCGTGCCAAGATGAATACAAAATGAGGCCAAAGGGGCCTATTTATAATAATAATGAGGGTGAGAACCCCAAAAGTCCAAAATGTAACCCTAGAAGATGAATCATCATAAAGTTTGTGACCCCAAGGTGGTAAGCTGAACAGTCAACTTCCCGGGGTCATAACTTTTGCATACGATCTCCGATTTGGGTGTTTGACAGCTCGTTGGAAAGTTCTATATAATATTTACAACTTTTGGTTGGCCAAATGGATTCCAAAGGCAACCATGGCCAAATGGATTCCAAAGGCAACCATTTATCCCTTGAATCGCCAAAAAATGTCATTTAGGGCCTCAAAATGGCCTTGAAAGTTTGGGACCCGAAAAACCATAGAAAAATAACTAGGAAACTGCCACAATGGACAGTTGTTTTGAGCCAGTGGAATAGGTGGGTGGCCACCAATCTCCATCTAGATCAATCCTCCCTCCTTAGGAAGCAATGGTCTCCATTGCGTCGAATCCCGTATCATATCTTGAGCTGTGTGTTGAGTTGATCTCCTGGTGCGACATTTGCTGAAGTGAAGAGGCTTCCTTTATTTTAAATCCCGAGAGGGATGTAATTGTTGTATGGATGATTTGTTTCTGGATGAGCACCTTGAATTCATGGCCTTGCATCGTAGAGGTACTCGGATAGATGAGGAAACAATGGCTCTGTATTCTTCTTGTGTCTGATGAGCAGAGACACCCTATGCAGAGGGTGTGGAGGTCTCTGTGATCTTATGTTCTCCTTCAGATGCAATTGTGAAGAGAAATAATTTTCTGATGTGGGAGCTTATCTTCCTACCTTGCGAGACTTTTTTAGGTGCAACGGTCTATGGTATTCGATAGAGTTTTCCTCCCAAAGTAAGAATGACGCTGCGAGGCCGTGACTCATATACAACATGACGCTTCCACATATATGGTTGTCCTAAAAGAACATCACAGACTTCAAAAGGGGCCACATCACACAGTACCTTGTCTTTAAAAGGCTTGATTCCATATGGTAGGAGGCATTGTTAAGTAATGCGGATACCTCGTCCTTGGCTTATCCAACCGATGTTGTAGGGTTGCGGGTGTGCTATTGTCGAAAGCTCCAATCTCTTGATGACTTTTGTTGAGATCAGGTTCTTTTGGATGTTGTTGTCAACAACAAAATGTAGAGGTGTTCCCTTCACCCACATCTGCGAGTGGAATAGGCTCTCCTCTTCCTCTGACTCTTCAATATACTCTAGTTGAATCTATGTGGTAGCAACAATGGCAGTGGGGTATGCATCAATGATCTGCCTCCCATTGTATGTGGCTGTGGCATTTGGTTCAGAATCAGAATCAAGATCTGATTTTGAAGATTTGATCTCGGCCACTAATGACTGCTTTGAGAGACATTCATCAGTGTTGTGCCAAGGAAGTTTATGAAATTTGCACCACTTACCGGTGTCCTTCTTTATCTTTCCATCCCCCTTCTTTGCTTGTGGCGGGGACTGGTTGTCGTTTCCTTTTGTTGTGTTCTACGGGCTAGGGTTTCCCTTGCCTTGCTTCTGTGGTGGATTCGCAGGTTGAGAGTCTCGCTTGTTCTTTTGTCAAAATTTCTCCTCGATTTTGACAGCATATCGATAGGCGGATCCAAGTGAAGAGATGTCAAGGAAGTCCATCTCAGTTTGGATGTACCAATGTACACCACTGCGATATTTCAGAATTAGGTGCTGCTCAGATTCCTTGATACCCAACTTTGTGTACAAGGTATGAAAGTTGTTGGTGTACTCCAACACCATCTGGTCCCTTTCTTGACGCAGAATGGTCCATTTTGTGTACTAGTCATCATAGTTTCCCACATGGTAATATTGTTCCCTGACGACATCTATGAAAGAGGCCCAACTGGGATTTGTTTCAAACATTCCAAACTCGTCTGATGAGTTTTGCTCACAATAAGTACCCCACCAATTTTGGACATGGGGGACTTCCTTAAGGAGCGCAAAGGTGATCTTCTCTCTGTGGGAAAAATTGTGGACAGAGAAATACCCTTCTAGAACATTCAACCAATTATCTAGGGAATTTGCATCGATTTTTCCTTCAAATAAAGGAATATCAAAGTTAACTTGTACCTTGAAGGGAGTTGCATCCCCGAACCGGCTGCTCGTTGAAGATGCACTTGCCGTTGCCGGCATTTGTAGAAGTATTTGGATGAAACTATCCATCAACTCATTCCTATATCGCTCGAGGGATTCCTTGAGCAACGACTTGATAGGATATCCTGCTCCGTCATCTCTCTTTTCTTCTAGCATGGGAGGTTGTTTGGGACGGCGAGAATGATCAAGTGAAACTAGTTCAAGACCAAACTCTCTATACCTAGACCTCATCGAGGACATGCGCCGAGAAAAAATCAAAGAGCAAATTGCTCTGATACCACTGATCCAGATTTATGCATGAGCAAAATGAAAGAACATACACATAATCATAATCACATACATTTTGCAAAGATAACAGAGATACAGTAAACACATATTCTATTAAATGGTAGAAATAGAACAGACTGTAATACAATTGCTATAATGGTGGTAGCTATCTCTGAGAAGAGATGTGGCTGCTACGCTCATCCGTGCCAAGTTGAATACAAAATGAGGCCAAAGGGGCCTATTTATAATAATAATGAGGGTGAGAACCCCAAAATTCCAAAACTTAACCCTAGAAGATGAACCGTCATAAAGTTTGCGACCCCAAGGTAGTAAGTTGAACAGTCAACTTCCCGGGGTCATAAATTTTGCATACGATCTCTGATTTGGGCATTTGATAGCTCATTGGAAAGGTCTATATAATATTTACAACTTTTGGTCAGCCAAATGGATGCCGATGGCAACTATTTGGCCCCCGAATCACCAAAAAATGTCGTTTAGGTCCTCAAAACGACCCTAGAAGTTTGGGACCCGAAAAATCGTAGAAAAATAACTAGGAAACTGCCACAATGGACAATTGTTTTGAGCCAGTGGAATAGGTGGCTAGCCATCGATCTCCATCTGGATCAACAATAGCATCTCTATATCTAGAAGATCAGGCTCCACAACCAATAATCTCCCACTCGGAGACTGATCACAACAACTATACTTGTTGGACTATTCTTTGAACCTTTGACTTGGAAAATTTCTCTTTTTCACCTTCATGCTTGTAGACCAACTAAAACCAAGCAAGAACTTAGTTTCTCTTTAATTACTACCTTTTTCAATGTGTTTGAAGGATTGTGGCTAGTATGTATCTTTTCCAACTTTATCAGTTCATAAAAACTTTCAATTTCACCGAGTGGATTGCTTTGTTTTGGTAAGGAATATTTCAAAAAGGATTTCATTGGCCAGTTAACAAATCCACTTGCATTGGTTTGGGTAAAAAATATAATGAAACAAATACAATACTTGTTTATAAAAATGTTGTTAGTCGAGAGCCGATAGATAATTGTATAGCAGTTGCAACCATTGTTTCAAAGGACAATTGGCTCATGAAGTTTTGGTAGAGTCTCTCAGTTATGGTCCCAAAAGACAATACCAATGTTAATTTTTTAGATATTTTGAAATCTATATGACAGTTGTTTTTAAGAAGAACATTTAGTGTCTTCTATACACTTTACCAATTGATGATGACTTTTCTTCATGTTAGATTTTCACATGCTTTGTATACGTTAAAAATTAATAGTTGATATTGTATTTTCTTTCATTTGACTTCACTTATTTCCATATACTTTTCAATTTCAACTATTTAATTGTTTTAAAATCCCTAGAAAAGTTTATAATCCATCGACTGGATATTCATGTTAGAGACTTGGAAATAGTTTTTCATTTTGTAGACTTATAAAATGATTTCATGGTTAACGTTCTTGTTATGTGATACAATATTTAATTTATATTTATACTTATTTTTGGTAATTATATAAGCATATGTGTAGTATATGAACCCATATCTCTGATATGAACGATTTTCATTGAGCAATAACATTTATCAAATGAATAAATTAATGATATTTATCAACCCACAACCAAAAGTTTGGATTATATATAGAGATCATATGTACAGTATATGAAACCAATTTTGTTTGATTATCTCTTATATGAATAATGTTCACTGATCAATAGCATTTATCAAACTAACAACTAACAAACCAATGATATTTTTCAACCCATGGTTAAAACTTTTTTATCATGCATAGATCTCAATTTGATTAAAAGAGTTTGGTACAAATTGAAAGAGTATGGTTCTTGTGGATGAATGGAAATTTAGATAGAAAAATATTATTATTATGTGATTACATAGTGAGATAGAGGAATACTATTATTATGTCATTATGAAGATGACCTTTTAAAATGTCTTCCAGCTATCATTGTTCATTGTGTTTCTCCCATTACGCATATAGTGGGGTGGGTCGATCTTTTAGGACTGTATCCACAACCATACAAAATTCAATCTCACGAAAATCACCTCATCCATGACAAAGATAGTTTTTCTGCTTTAGGCCTGCTAAAATAGATTCCAACTATCACTATGTTCTTATAGTACCTCCCATTATGCATAGACTGGGGTCTTGATCTCCTTTAGAATGTTCAATCGACAGTGATACAAAACTCAATTTCAACAACTCCTAGAAACATGCACTTAGGTTAATTAAAATTAGTTTCTGATAAAAAATATACCACGTTGTCCTGGCCTTCTATACCTCAGTTATAATCTTCCTTAGTTAGATTCTACCTCAGTTAGATTAAAATTAGGTTTTATCTATCAATCCCTAGGTCAACCAGAAGCGGTCTTCCACAAATCTGTCAAGCAAGAATCAATTTAAAGCAATCTAATTGGTAAGTTCTATCCTCTCTATTTCCACTTAAGGTTCTCATTTTTATCATGATGACAAACAATACCAAGATTTAGGACAAGCTTGAAGGAGCCGAGAACTTCTAGGCATGGAAGTATAGAGTTCTTCTAATACAAAAGAGAATGACTTAGAGGGAGATGAGGATAAATCCAAGCATAAGAAGAACTTAGCCAGATCCAAGAGGATTATTTATGTCTCCATCGGGTCTCACATCTATCATCCTTGAAGACTCCCAAGGAGATGTTCGATGCACTGACTAGTTTGTACAAAGGAAAGAACATCAACCAGAAGATAACCTTGAGAACTCAACTCAAGTATGTGAAGATGCATATGTCAGAAAAAATTCAATCTTTCTTCACAAGGGTCTCTCAGATCAAGAAGAAACTAGAAGCTATTGGAGACAATGTTGAAGAAGCGGAAGTGGAGATGACAACCTTGAATGGTCTCCGAAGATCATTGGAATCAACCATTTTAGAATTTTTTTCTAGAAGGAAGCTCACCTATGAGAGGAATGCGCATAAGAGGAATATCAATTGATATCAACAGAATAAAGGATGGGTGAAAGATGAAAATCAAGCCCTAACAACTCATACCAATAAGGGAAAGCATAAGAAGGAATAACATTCTCAAACGAATAAAACGATTTCAAAAGAAGGACCTCTCACAACTCAGATGTTTCACTTATGATGAGAAAGGACACTTTGAAAATGAATGTCCTGAGAAGAAATAATGGAAGGATTATATGATTCAGGAGAACCAGTCAATCATGAAGAATAATGTCTAGAAAACCTGAAGGGAAGTATGTAGTGTCTTCCAAGTAGATCTACAAGATCAAGCATGCAATAGATGGAAACACCAAGAGATTCAAAGAATGGTTTGTAGTTTCTCACAGAAAGAGGGAGTTGATTATGGTGAAACATTGCTTCAGTGATCGAATACACCTCTTCAGTGGTGGATATTACACTGGACATTTGTTGTAATCAAAGTATAAGGACAAATCGAGCAACCTCCAGTATTTGTGACTCTATAGAGACTCTTTTTTACACAGAAGGATTTGTACAAGCTCAGAAGGAACCCATGGGATAGGACATACAGTTACATGGGGAGATTCAGGATCAACTAGAGTGATGGATATCTCAACCTTTGCTACAAGGTCGGATATGGAAGATTATAATGGATGAGAAGCTCGTATATGGGTCCAAGAGAAACTTGAAATGAAATTCAAGATGGAGGATCTTGATATCCAATGACCTTGAGAGAGGACATAGATGATACATATAATATTAGCAACAAAGGATGCTACTTGTCACTCCAGTGCAGAATATACCAATGCAGAGAGGACAAGATACAGAGGTAGGTTGGTGCTCCACTTCAAAGAGAGTAGGCTACAATAGATATCAGAGTTCGAGAATCTTGACATGATTCTTGGGATTAGAGGTATGGAGAAATCCAAAGGATATGTTCCTTAGTCGAGGAAAATATGCAATCAAGACTTTGAAGATGTTCGAGATGGTGGGATATAGCTACACTGATGACATCTAACTTAAAATTTCTATGTAATCCTACTTCCACAGTCTATAGGAAGATGATTGGTTCGTTGATGTACTTGATGAGCACAAGGACGAATATTTGATTTGCACTGGTACATGGTGTAGAGAAGATGTGTTCACATGGTTGCGACACCTGAAGGATATGATTTAGGATGACCTCATATATGCAAGAGATCATAGGATCTACTAGCAAGGATATGTCTAACTTTTATTGGGCTAGTAGTGCTACAAATAGGAAGATCACTCCAGGTTGCTACTTTAGTATGGCATGATTCTTGGTTAAGAAAGAAGCAGATGAATGTAGCACTGAGTACAACCGAATCAGAGTATATTCCAACTTGTTTATCAAGTTGTGAGGCAATAGGGTTTTGGAATCTACTTGAAGGATTTTTCGATGATAACTTGTCTGTAATGTGACAACCAGAGTTGTGTGCTGAACATGAAGAATACTATGAAGCTACTAGAGTCAATGGAATTGTTATGTGAAATCATTGATGCAGAATATTACTTCATGAAGAACCAACTGAGAAGAAAGTAAGGGAAGATTACTCAAGTGATGAGGAATATGTGCTTTGGTCTAGAAGAATTATACTGATGAAGACCAAGATCATGCTCTTATCCATTTCAACATTGGATAAGAAGGGATGAATTTGTAGAAAATATAGATCCAACACCAATACATAATTATATGTGGTATGTGGTGTAAGAAGACTTGCTCAATATTTCCAATCATGAGCAAGATAGGCACAAGTCCTCATAATCAGACAATGAAGTAGAGAACATTGTTAGAGACTCCAGTAATTCATACAAGGAGATAGAGATCAAGATGGAGTCTACAAAACAAACAAAGATAAGTATTTGAATTGTCATTATGTATATATCTAGTTTCTTAAATGATTATGTTCAGTTGTGTACATAGATATGTTCCTAGATTTAGAAGTGTATTATGCATGTTAGAGTGTTTTAATTTATGAATAGTTTACTACTAATATACATGTGATGGGTAAGTGGATTATGGTGTTGTACAACATTCCATTGCTACTTATACAGAATGAAACCTCTTTGCTGACATGTTGGGATTAGTGCACGCTTGTAATAATTTCCTGGTAGAGATGGAAGGCATCTAGAAACTTACAATATGTATATAGGATATGGATGAATGTTATATTGGATGAAATAGTTGCATGACTATATGACATATATCTTTATGAATAAGACTTTGTCATTATGAATATGTTTCAAATATTATGAAATGTTTATAACCATGAAACTATATTTGACTTGTAGGAAGGATCGTATGCAATAACATACAAGATAAGAATGATGGAGTTGCGTATGTACATGAGAAGAATGACGCAGTTGCAGATATATGATGAAGTTGAAGATGTACGATGAAGATGAAGATGTACAAGAGAAGAATAATGAAATGGCCGATGTATTGACTAAGCCTCTATCTCATGTAAATTTTGAATACTTTTGAGACAAACTTGATGTAGTTCGAAAGGGCCTCCCTTGAAACAGGAAGTTATGATGAGGATGTGGATGTGGTGCATGTTGCAGTGGTGTGGTATCTCAGTATAGGATTGGTATGTCAGCTTGATAAGGGCCAATTGATCCCATTGGTATTGGTATATAAATATGGACAAGGCCTCTTTGGTCCTATGGATATTAGTATGTATGGCTAGTCTTGTTTGGCCCGAAAGGGTTAGCAAGTCATACAAGGATTATTTCATCTCTAGGTAGACCAATATGTCTACCAGGATTTTTTGGTCTGAAAGGATTAGTAATTCAGAAAAGGGCAGTTGGGTCTACCATATTTCCCACTATGACATTGCTTCAGATGATTCCAACACTCTATGTTAATGTTGTAGTTGCGGTTCCAACACTCTATGCTAATGATGTGGTTGTGGTTCCCGCACTATGCATTGATGATGTGGCTATGGTTCCAACACTTTGTGTTTTTGATGATGATGTGGTTGTGGTTCCAACACTTTGGGATAATGATGTGGTTATGGTCCCATCACTCTATGCTGAAGATGTGGATGTGGTTGTGATCCCAACACTCTTTGCTAATGATGTTGATGTGGTTGGGGTCCCAGTACTTTGTGATGATGATGTTTATTTGTTTGTGGTGCCAACAGTTTGTGTTAATGATGTTGATATGATTGTGGTCACATCACTTTGTGCCGATGTTTTCTTAGCATTTTATGCTAATGATGATGATGATGTTCCAACATCTCTATGATGATGATGATCTATCATTTATTTGTTAATGATATTTTTTTAGCATTAACATGCTAATGATGTTGTTTTTAACCCAATATTCATATATTGTTGTTGTAGATGATGATGATGATGATGTCCTAGTATTCACATACTAATGATGTTGTAGATGATGATGATGATGATGTCCCAATATTCACATATCGGTGATGTTGCAAATAATGATGATGTCCTAGTATTCGCATACTGATCTTGTTACAAATGATGATGATGTTCAACAATGATGATGTTCCATGATGATGATTCTCTGTGATGATGATGTTCAACAAGGATGATGTTCCATGATCATGATGACGATGATCCACAATGATGATGTTCCATGATGATGATCCATGACAATGTTCCATGATGATGTTTCAAGTAGATGTTGATGAGTATGTCCCATGCTGGTGTTGTTCCAAACACTTGATTTTGTTGTTCAAAATTTCCTATGACATATAGATTCACTAGTCAATTGTATAGTTGTTGTTGTGGTTGTTGATGATGATGTAGAATACCTTCCTTGTTAAGAGTGAATGTTAAAAGAAATGTAACTTCGAAATATATTCTATTTTACTTTTTTTCTATTCCTCCATTCAAAGATTTCATTCATATAATTGGTCATGTAAAATTCATGAGGTAAAACCTCAGCTGTAAGTCAATGCAATAGTATCCAAAAAAGTATTTTGTAAATGTCATTTTGAGTCTTCCTAGGTAGGTCCACCCTAATTAGAGAACCTGGACAACCTATTTAGGTAATTGAGTCACTCACAATGAATATAAATAGGTGATGTACCTCCCTCATTAAAACACACTTCTCACTTAAGAATTGTGTGTGTGTGTGAGAGAGAGAGAGGTAGTCTACTGCAAAAAGGGAGCGTATATTCTTGCTCTTGGGGTATTACACTGTACTTGGTTGAATTATATATAGAGGAAGTTTCGTTTGGTTTTGTCCCCCATGAGGGTTTCCTAGGATAAATCTAAGTGTTATTTTGTGTGGTTGTTCTTGTCTTTCTTTCAGTGATCCTTTTATTATGGTTATGATGTTATGATGCTAAATATTTTAAGATATTGTATAACCATCAAAATTTTAACATTAGGATCTTGCATTGTGCAAGGAATTGACAGATGAAGGATGATCATTGTCACTATCTTACAACATTAATTATTTTGATTGAGTGTGGCCTACATTTTCATTTTAATTCTTCATTATTGCATTTGAAGTGAAAAATAAACATTGCATTTCATGTTCATCATTGCATTGAGTGGTTAGAGGAAAAACAATGAAGTGTTGAAAGGATTTTCATATTGTGTTGCTTGTTCGATAATGTACTTTTGGAGAGTGAATTTGTTGATTTTTTTGTGTGTTTGGTGAAGAAGAAATACTCTCTTTCCCCCCTCTAGATAGGTTTCATCAAATTGAAAGGAAAAAGAGCATTGTATTGCATGGTTTTCAATTTGTTGAGTTAAATGCACCATTCAATTTGCACGTCGTACCCATTGAGTAAACAACATCCAATTAAAATTAGTGTAATTTAAAATCAACTAGATTAATTTTTCATTGGTAGATAAAATGGCAATATTCTAGGTGATAGGGCCTTGGTAGTAGGCGTGGTGAGTAAAATCCAAGTCCATAAAATGAAACTTATAGGAATTGATCAATGAGTGTAGAATCCATTAATAGTAGGAAGTATTTGTTGGTAATTCACATCTAATACAAGCATCAAGCATGAGGTTAAGCTAGGTGTAGGTGAAAGATAGCAACTCTCCTTTCATTTAGTGGGACTTTGTGTGTTATGGGGGTTTTCATTGGATTGAAAAGTACTTGTGTTGACACCAATTCAACAAAGGATTTGAGTCTAGGATTTATGTCTTATGTTCTCTTCCCATATGTAAGAGATTGACCCACAACTGTTTCACTCCTCTACTGAATGTGAAGTGGTATGCTTAGTATAATTTCATAGGATTTTTCCAAGGTGACTACAAGTGGGTAATGCTTGTGATACCTGAGGAAAACACATAATCATTCACATCCACATCCTTAGAATGGTTCCCATGTTCATAAGGGTACTTACACCTTGGGTGTTTAGTGGCATGAGAGGTTACTATAGCTATTTCCTTCACACCTTTGTTAATTGGTCTTGGGTTCCCTTGACCCCAAGGTTCATCTCTAGAAGGCCCTTATTTGACTCTTCACTGTAGTGGTATTCTTGGAAGTATTACCTAGTGATTCCAATATTAGGAGAGTACGTTTTCTTTTTGGTATCTTTATATTCTCATAGGCGTATGCTCTTTGTCGTTTGTAACTAGTTTGGCCATAGATTGAGTCTTTTTACTTTCTATCAATCACCATGGCTAATCAAGCTATCTGTCATACAAGGTGATTTCCTGAGCCTTTCCCTGAGTTTGAGGGCCTTCTGGCTAGATGTAGGAGAACTATTCCTACAATCAATTGTGAAATGAACTAAGAGTTAGGTGTTCATGCTCATTATTCACCACACAAACACTCTCCATTATTGGAACATTTAGATCCACATGAGAATAAGGTTCTCAATGAGAATCTATCCTCACACTTTAATCCTCCATTGTCGAATCTTGACACTCCTGTCCTAATTCAAGTAGCGATACTTCACTCTATATATCTCAGGTTTGGGGAGAATCCTTGGATATTGATGCCTGGTATGGGTAGTCCATCAATACCTAGGGATTCATTCCTTTCCTTCTTTGGTTCACCGGGGAAAAACACATGTAGTTCCCCCGATATTCCTACAACCAACACTAGCATCTTGATATATTTAGATTTTATCATTAGTGTTCCTTTATGGGGAATTCCTCCCATACCATCTAACCCTTTTTCTTCTACTTCATCGTTATTTTCTTCCCCAATGTTCCAAAAATTAATTCCTTCACCTAATAATCCCAATCCCACTCTCTCTTTTACTGTGGGCTAATCAAACCCCCTTAGTTTTGGGTCCAGTGGTGGGATTGCATATTTTTCTAGTATGCCTATAGGAAACCTACTATCCCTTCTACAAATCCTCTTTTTTGGGTGGAATTTTCTAGTTGGCATTGGTCTCACTACTAGTGCTATTTTTTATGGAAGTCATGTTATGCCCCAAGTTCCCTCTAGTACGTTGGTATCACTAAACATTGGTTTTCCTTTTGGGTGGACCTTCGCTAGTCCCACTAGACCTTCTACTAACACAGGACCAATGGCAAGGGGAAATAATTTACCTAGGTTTCAATAAAATCCAAGGAGTACGATGTTGGGAGTAATGTCCCACAAGGGAGTCCATTGGGTCCATCCCTTTCTACTTAAAATTCCTCATTTTGAAACACCCGGTTGTGATTTTTGGAAACATTAAATATTCCAACTCTATCTAAGTTAACTAATGACCCATTTTTCCATCAATTGTGATGCTTGACCATACCAACCAAATTTGCATCGAACATTCCTAAATTCTATGGAATGTCGAGTCAGGATCCATTAAACCTTGTCATGAATTTTCACTTGTGGTGTTCATCCAACTCTTTGTTGGATGACAATATTCGCTTGAGGTTGTTCTAGTGAACCTTGATAGGTACTACAACATGTTATCACTCTAGGAAAATCCTCTAGGTTGCAGCTCGAGGATGCCTGGTACCTTAAATGTTTTTATGGTTTTTTCTAACTGGATCAAGTCAGATGACCCATAGGACCTCACACTCTCAAGGCATGCACAAAACTCAATCACAGATAAGTTTTTTAACTACCACTGATTAGAGGTTGGATAATAGGGTGAAAATATGGAGAACTTACTATGCTGGAAGATTCATACATAAAACAATTACATATAAATGGCCAATCATAACAAGGAAGGTACTTACGATTCAACTCATCAACACACAGTTAGGATGACAGCTATCAGACATTGAATAACATGAATAAAACTGAATCAGACATGCAGGAACAAGCAAAAAATAGAAAAGATATGGAAGCTGAACATATGATAGCAAAAGAGCTTATATTAGGTCATGAATAATATGAGAAGCTTGATAACAATAATGCTCTATAGGATCCCGAAGTCGAACCCTTGCTTCAAAATAAGTCTTAGGATTTATAGCCTTTACAAAAATATTCAGATACTGAAAAGTTGGATCTAATTTACTAAAAATAGATCAAATAAATGTTTTTTGCAAAATTAGGTCAAAAATCCTAATTTAAGTACTAGTCTATCTAATGCTAACTCTTGTTCACTCATTGAACTCTTTGATAATCACAATGAGTACTGAAGTATGGATGTAACCTATCATCTGATAGATAAGCCACTGTTGGTAAAAAACAGGTAGGGTTTGTGACCCTTTTCTCCTTGGTTATATCCTCAAAACTGGAACAGACCTCTTCCACTGGTGCTTTTCAGCAAATTTCAGCTTTATAATTCATCTCTGATCTAGTTGTATTTACAAAAACTGGTTCCGCATGCCCAAAACATCTTTCTACACCATTTTTTGCTTTGGATGGTTAAGGAAAAAAAATCCTGGGTCTGTTAGCTACCAAAAGCTCTTCTTTCAGTGGCTAATGAACAGTTGCTGCATTTGCCTATGCCACCGAAAGATCTGTTTTATACAAAAAAATTATTAGCCTTTAAATCAACCTTTTACATATTTTACCTCTGTCCTTTCGGTATTTCTTTCATTTTCATAGGGTTTGATAGAGCAGTAACATCATGAGCTGCCTCAGGATCCTAAAAACTTGTTGCTGCCTCTGTTAGGGTTTCAAGAGCAAGGTGTGCTTGAGATTTAGGGTTTCAATTATTTGCCTTATTGTTTTAGAGGTTTTGGTGTTGTCCCTTTGATGTATTTGTATCCTTCCTAGGGTTTGGATTGACAACAGTCTCACATGCTGCTTCTGGGCTAAAGATGCTTATTGCCACTTCTGTTAGGGTTTTCAGCTTCCTGTTCTTCTTGATCTTTAGAGTCTGAGTAAGCTAGGTTGAGTATGTTTCTATCTGGCACTGAAAACTCTTTTAAATCTATACTAAATCTTCATGGACTGATAGATGAGGTCGAAAATGCCACCTAGAGGACTGATAGGTCATCTTTTGCCCTAAAAATTTGGCCAAACTACTGAAAACTGGGGCTTAGAGATGGATTTGGTACTTCAAATATGTGAGACTTTTTTATAAAATGAAAGATTTTTTTTTATATTGGTTTGTTTTGAGAAAAAACCTCTTTCAGTTTTTTTAAATTCATTTTAATTTTCCCGATATCTGTATTTCAAAAACATGTGTAAAACAGGGAAATTCTGAGATCCAAAAATTAGGGCTCAGAGATGGATTCGATTCTCCCAATATGTAATACCTGTATGAAACTTGAGAGAGGTTACTATTATATGACATGTTAGGAACAAAAATGTTTGAGCATTTTGCAAAATTATTCTCCAGTCGCTCAGAATTGTTATTTTTAAAAGATGATGTTTCGTAGTAAAACACCAATTTTTGTGGCTTGGAGCGCCCTGAAAATTCGGTCTTAGCTGCTAAAAGTCTGATTTTGGTGGCTTAAAGACTATTTTAAAACCACACTTATCCATGGAAACCTATATTGTGAGTTCTTTGAGTGGGTCCTCCTCCCTGCGCCTGGAAAATTGAAATTCAAACCCTAGGGAAGGATACTACAATGCTGGATCTAGAGAGGGCTAGGCTCAGTGAGAATGTATGCAAATAAATGTGGAGTGTACTAAGGATATGGTGCTGATTTGGAGGGTTTAATCAGTCGATTGGTACTTTATCAAAGATGATGGTGGATTCTGGTGATAACCAGGAGATAGCCAGCAGAGCAATCATTTTAACTGGAACTTTGATGCTTCGTGGAGGTTTAACTGCAGTTGTGGGATAGGTGGAGGGAAGATTAGGGTTTCAATTTCAGATCCATAACAATCTATTGGACACCAATTTATTATTTACTACAGCCCCCTAGTCTTTTCGGTGGTTAAGTGCTAGATCATGATGTGCCCCATGTTGACAGCATTTGATTTTGAAGGATAGCTAACAGTTTTTCCTTTTTTTTGGCCTTTTTGGTGGTTAAGTGAATATAGGTTTTAATTCACAAGCTGCCGAAAGTGGGGTCTTTCAGTGGCTAATGCATTGTTGGTAAGTTCACCCAAGCCACCGAAAGCCTCCTTTCCAAAAACATATTTAATTAGCTTTCGGTGGTTAATGTCTTCCTAGACCCACTTGCTAAGATATCGAATGTGGGGCCTTTCGGTGGCTAGTAAACTGTTGGTAAGTTCACCCAATCCACCGAAATCCCTCTTTCCAATTTTTTATTAAAATGTGATCAACCAACTTTCGGTGGTTAACTGTGATCCTTCGTTGAAACTGTTAACTGTCGAAAGCTGGCTTTTCAGTGGATAATGAATTGTTGGAAAGTTCACCTAAGCCACCGAAAGCTAAAACTTTCAGATTTCTTGAAAAACAGAACACGAGGTATTCCAACTTTGTTAGTCACCCAAACATACTTCATAGTATGCCCTCAAATATTCATCACTATGCAAAAAAAAATTATTCTGAGTGAACTTATTGAAAATTTTATTTAGGAGATAACATTTGGCTCCTTCTCAGGGATGGGAACCTCCCTATGAGGTCCCAGGAACCCTAGACCAAATTTCTTTCCTGAAAAATAAAGATTAAAGCTATATTCTAGTGTTCCATTGGGCATGGAGTCATTTGTCTTTTATAACTGATTCGCTGCAACCTGCCTGTAGCCCGCTTTGCTTATTTCATGAAAACAACTGAAAATGACCTAGCTGCTCATATTAAGAGCTTATTTTCCTATCTATTCCTACTCCTAATTCTAATTAGTAGAGTCTTCTTATCAAGTGACATCATGCTTCCAATGAAGCCATGTCAAAATCTGATCTGCTGAACTTATCCTTGATCTTGACCCCAAAAATAAATGAAACCCTAGCATGCAACAATGCAGTTTCAAAGGGTGACAGAACCAGCTATCATCTGACAAAAATATTTTGATATCTATGTTGCTCATAAGTTCCAGATAGTCAGCAATAAGGTCATAAAGGCCAACATAAAATACCTTTTTATGCTGCTGATCTTTTCCTCTACTGATGTCAATGTTGAATGTGGACTGTTCAACCTTTGTTTGATAAAAATTCAAGCTCAATAGAGGATCTGAATCTTTCTGCTCCCCTTCACGTAATCTAAATTCATCATGATGATATGTTGGCTTATCACAACTACCAATTTCCTCTTCCACAATAATATCTCTGCAAGATATATCAAAACTAAAAAGATCTTTATTGGACCTGTGAGCAGCAGATTCATAACAAGCATCTATCACAGCATGCACACATTTTTTATCTCTCTGTTGAAAAAGAAGAACTAGATGAAATTTGAGCAAACAATGAGTCTTCACAAATTTTAACCTCTTCTTCCTCATCACTGCATTGATCAAATATAGGAGTATCAGCAAAAAAAAATTGAAACAGATCTGGAAAAATATTACCGAGTTCCTTGTCATAATTTGAAGCAACATATTCATAAGGAGAAGGAAGATCTTCCTGATGTTCTAGCTGGAGATTAGAGAGTCCCTGAAAATCTTGTTCCTCATGGTTACTGTAGCTTCCCTTGATTTGTAAAACTTGAAACTGTGAGCTAGCCTTACTGATTTCAATGGTCATTTGACCAGCAGAAAGCTGATCATTTCCATGTGTAATTAAAGAAATCGATTCCTCAGATTCACCACAATCAGATTTAATGATGGTAGCAAAACCTTCAACTACTTTATAATTCATTTCTAGTTCATGTTGTTGGAAAAGTGCATCATCTTAAATATTCTTGAAGGGCTGCTGCGTATAGTGAGAGAGAGATCCATCTCTATTTACATCTTCAGCCTTATGATGTAATTCATATTCATCACAACAATTACCAAATACAAGCTCATTTGAAAAATATCTTTTGCAGTGCTCAGTGAATGCTTGGTGAAAATCCTTCAATGATGAAATACTAAAAGGAGGTAAAGAAAAATACCAATGACGTGCATCACCATACAATGAATACATGAACATATTCATACAAACATCTTCATTCTACTGATCTAATAGATCCATGAATTCATAAAATTTGAGCAGGTGTTCTGTAGGATTGTCTTCTTTCTCCTCTTTGAAGACAGGTAGAAAATATCCCCATTCGAACATATCAGGTACTGGATGTGGGAAACCAAGAATTGAAGAGAAGTCAAGAGGTGCAAAACTCCGAGCCAAAAGAGCAGCAAATGATTTTGACATATTAATATTGTGGAGTTTCCACTGAATGCGTCCTTCATGGAGTCGCCAGGGATGAGATCTTCACAAGCAGCAGTGCTTCAAGATTCCTCAACCCTAAAATTTTCTGGTTTACTTATAAATTCCTCAGAATTATATGTTTCAGCAGAAGGAGATTGAAATGGAGGTCTATTTGATATAACAATAGAAATACCTCTTGAAATACCTGATGTGACTTCCCTTGCAGCTCTGGAGGGATTTCTTAGTGAAGCCCTTACTCTTCTTAAAATCTATTCTGGATCTGAAACCGGTGTTATTGGTGGCCCTTTAGGGTTTTCTCTGGGACTTGGTCTTCTTGAAGCCACCTTATTTAAATGGAGTCGCGAGATAGATGATTACAACCAAAATAGTGTCCAGACTTTGTCTATCATCAAAGTAGGATATATGTCATGTCCCAGGGAAGCTGAGCTTCAATCTCCTCTCCCCAGCAATGATGCCAATTTGTTATCACTCCATGAAACTCCTTTAGGTTTCGGCTCATGGAAGCCTGGTAACTTAAATGTTTTTATGGTTTTTTTCTAACTAGATCAAGTCAGATGAACCACAGGACATCACATTCTCAAGGCATGCACAAAACTCAATCAAAGATAAGTCTTCTAACTACCACTGTTCAGAGGTTGGATAATAGGGTGAAAAGATGGAGAACTTACTATGCTGAAAGATTCATACATAAAACAATTACATATAAATGGCTAATCATAACAAGGAAGGTACTTTCCATTCAACTCATCAACATACAGATAGGGTGAAAGCTATCAAACATTGAATAACATGAATAAAACTGAATCAGACATTCACACATAAGCACAGAATAGAAAAGATATGGAAGCTGAACATATGATAGCAAAATATCTTATATTAGGTCATGAATAATATGAGAAGCTTGATAATAATAATGGTCGATAGGTTCCCGAAGTCAAAGCTTTGCTTCAAAATAAGTATTAGGCTTTATATCATTTACAAAAATATTCAGATCCTGAAAAGTTGGATCTGATTTACTAAAAATAGATAAAATAAATGTTTTTACAAAATTAGGTCAAAAACCCTAATTTAAGTACTAGTCTATCTAATGCTAACTCTTGTTCACTCATTGAACTCTTTGATGACCGTAGTGAGTAATGAAGTATAGCTGTAACCTGTCATCTGATAGATAAGCCACTGTTGGTAAAAAACAGGTAGGGTTTGTGACCCTTTTCTCCTTGGTTGTATCTTCAAAACTGGAACAGACCTCCTCCACTGGTGCTTTTCAACAAATTTCAGCTTTACAATTCATCCCTGATCTAGTTTTATTTGCCAAAACTGGTTCTGTGTTCCCAAAACGTCTTTCTACACCATTTTCTGCTTTCGGTGGTTAAGGAAGCAGAATCCTAGGTTTGTTAGCTGCCAAAAGCTCTGCTTTCGGTGGCTAATGAACAGCTGATGCGTTCACCTAAACCACCGAAAGCTTTGTTTTCTACAAAAATTTTATTAGCCTTTAAATCAACCTTTTATAGCTTTTACCTCTGTCCTTCTGTTATTTCTTCCATTTGCATAAGGTTTGACAAAGCAGCAGCATCATGAGCTACCTCAGGATCTTGAAAACTTGTTGTTGCCTCTGCTAGGGTTTCAAGCGCAACGTGTTCTTGAGATTTAGGGTTTGGATTCTTTGCCTTGCTGTTTTAGATGTTTTGGTTCTATCCCTTTGATATCTCTATAGCCTTCCTAGGGTTTGTATTGCCAGCAATCTCACATGTTGCTTCTGGGCTAAAGATGCTTATTGCCACTTCTGTTAGGGTTTCCAGCTTCCTGTTCTTCTTGATCTTCAGAGTATGATTAAGGTAGGTTGAGTATGTTTTTTTTTGGTGCTGAAAATTCTTCTACATCTGCATTAAATTTTCATGGACTGATAGTTGAGGTCGAAAATTCCATCTGGAGGACTGACAAGTCATCTTTTGCCCTAAAAATTTGGCCAAACTACTGAAAACTGGGGCTCAAATATGGATTTGGTCCTTCAAATATGTGACACATGTGTATAAAATGAAAGAGGTTTTTGTATATTGGTTTGTTGTGAGAAAAACCCTCTCTCAATGTTTTGAAATTCATTTTCATTTTCCCAAAATCTGTATTTCAAAAACATGTGTAAAATAGGGAAATTATGAGATCTGAAAATTAGGGCTCAGAGATGGATTCGGTTCTCCCAATATGCAATACCTATAGGAAAAATGAGAGAGGTTATTGTTCTCTGACATGCTAGGAACAAAAAATCTGGTCATTTTTCAAAATTATTCGCGAGTCGCTCAGAATCATTATTTTAAAAAGATGACTTTTCGCAGTAAAACACCAATTTCGGTGGCTTGGAGCGCCCTAAAAATTTAGTCTTAGCTGCTGAAAGTATGCTTTCGGTGGCTTAGAGACCATTTTGAAACCACACTTAGCCACATAAACCTGTTTTTTTAGTTTTTTGAGTGGATCCTCCTCCCTGCGCCTGCAAAATTGAAATTCAAACCCTAGGGAAGGATACTACAATGTTGGATCTAGAGAGGGCTAGGCTCAGTGAGAATGTATGCAGATAAATATGGAGTGTACTGAGGATATGGTGCTGATTTGGAGGGGTTAATCAGTTTATTGGTACTTCAGCAAAGATGATGGTGGATTTTGGCGATAACCACGAGATAGCTAGTAGAGCAATCAATTTAACTGGAACTTCTTTGCTCCGTGGAGGTTTAACTGCAGTCATGGGACAGGTGGAGGGAAGATTAGGGTTTTGATTTCCCTCAATAATTTTAGATCCATAATGACCTATTGGCCACCAATTTATGATTTACTCCAGTCCCCCAGTCTTTTCGATGGTTAAGTGCTAGATCATGATGTGCCCCGTGCTGACAATGTTTGATTTTGATGGATAGCTAACCATTTTTCCCCTTTTTGTCCTTTTTGGTGGTTAAGGGAATTTAGGGTTTAATTCACAAGCTACCAAAAGTGGGGTCTTTCAGTGGCTAATGAATTGTTGGTAATTTCACCCAATCCACCGAAATCCTCCTTTCCAAAAACATATTTAATTAGCTTTTGGTGGTTAATGTCTTCTTGGACGCACTTGCTAAGCTGCCGAAAGTGGGGCCTTTCAGTGGCTAATGAACTGTTGGTAAGTTATCCCAAGCCACCGAAATCCTTGTTTCCAATTTTTTATTAAAACGTGAGAAACCGACTTTCAGTGGTTAAGTGTGATCCTGCATTGAAATTGTTAGCTGCCAAAAGCAGGGATTTTCAGTGGCTAATGAACTATTGGAAAGTTTGCCTAAGCCACCGAAAGCTAAAACTTTTGAATTTCTTGAAAAACAGAACACCAGACATTCCAAATTTGTTAGTCACCCAAACATACTTCATAGTATGCCCTGCAATCTTCATCACTATGCAAAAAATAAATTGTTCTAAGTGAACTTATTGAAAATGTTATTTAGGAGATAACACAACGCAATGGTATATTGAGTTTCCCAACTCCTTTTAACATGGTTTTTCGTCTTTAAGATTGGAATTTTTGACACATTTTTTGTTTCCCATATCAGGTGAAACTAGGACCAAAAATTTGATGTCATTGAGTCAAAGTAAATCTACTCATATTTCTGATCATATTCACGAGTGGAGAAGAAGGAAACACCACACTAACACTAATATCCCAAATAATATTTTAGCAGAGTGGTTCATAAATCATTTATCGCCACCTAAAGCCAAGCATGTCTCTGTGTCAGGTGCATTCACATAGGATAAATTCATCATGAATGCGAAACAAATGGATTTAATATATTCTCAATTTTGTACCTTATATGACATCATTCCTCATGCTCCCCACCCTTCGATCGAACCACCTAAACCTACCCATGCTTCACATCATGATGGGATTGTAGTTGATCAAATGGGTTGAATGATTTCCAATCAATCCCTAGCTTCTATCCAATCCATAACCCCATCATATTCGACCCCTTCCCAAACCACCTAGGCCAATACGATGCAATCCATATTGGAAGGCAATGGTAATCAGCTGAGGGGGGGGTAATAAGAAAAACAAACACAGGAAGAAAAATAATGATGAGGAAAATACTAATCGAACTACCGATATCACTACCCAATAAGGGGGACAAAAACAAACCCTTCATTTTCCTTACAATATTCTTTAAGGAGACCATCCCATGCATTCGTATCCATACATGGAAGAAATTCAAACTTTTATATGGATCAACAGGAGTCCACATCACAACAATCTATCTTGAAAAATAATTTTCCACAACAATAGTTGGTATCTTCTAATCCCTCTCCTCCACAACGAGAGTAGGGGGACAAGTCCCAGTCAGGGGGTCTTACCACCGTTTTCATGTGTCAACATAATATTCTTTTGCAAACTAGCACTTCAAAGTATGATGTTTTGGGAAATAATATTGTTACACTTGATCCATCCTTGTCACAACCTAATGACTCCCTTCACATTCAAAATCCACTAGTTGATTTGTTATGCCACTTTCCAAAGGGGATTTTGAATAAGTCCATTCACAATCCTCATGCATGAGCAGCTCAAAATTATGACATCATGAGGAAATCACTCAAGTACATTGTGTTATGTCTACTTTACAAGTGATCCAAATATGTCCCCTACAATGGAAGTCATTGTTGAATGCGATCGGTGGTGTCGACCTATTTGACTTAAACATCATAGCTTGCAACCTTAACCAAGCTCTCCCTCGACTTTTCTCTCATGTGGATTTTTAGACTCATGTTAAGTCCCATGACATCAATATCTATAATTGCGTCATTGACGAAGGAGCTTTGTAATGTCCCTAAAATCCATAAATAATAAAAAAAATTGTAGGCTAATAAGACTGCTAAGATATTAAGGAAATCTTCTTTTTACTGCGGAATAAAAACTTGGATAAAGAACTAAGCCTAAGTTCTATTGTTGTTTTCCTTTTTATGTATTTCTTGTATGATGATGATGTTTACATGTCCCTGTTCTATATTTCGATGCGCTTGTAGTTTATGTACATGTTTGTTTAGTTTATTGATGCGATTGATATTATGTTGTTCATGTTACATTACCTGGTTATTACTTATTTACGACGTAGAGGCTGACTTACCTCTGTATGTAAAGGGGTGGAGTGGGGGGATTTTTCCCTATCGACTCACTCAGAAAGGTAAGGGATCCTATGATATTGGGCTTACTTAGTTCATTGTGAACTAACACATGTGTACCTATCTTACTGTAGGTGATTTCGCCTATAAACCTAGGCTCCTGAACATGACGAAAAGAATCCTAGCATATACAACTAGCTAAACTTAAACGCTAAATGTATGTCAAAGAAGTACTAAACTGTATGCTTACAACCTTGAGATTGCTACTATAGGATGCAAGGAGTTTAAGCCTAAATGTAATATGTACTTTTTTTCCCTATGGTATTGAGGGTTTAAGTTTTAATGTTGGGTGTATTATTTTAAACTATATAATGTGGAGGGTTTATAATATAGTATGCATGTGGCAATCAAAACTATGGAATGGGTTAATAATTTCATGGCAAGAAGTATGATGTCGAACTATAGGAAATGGGGTTCCAATTTAAGATTTGGTGGAGCCTAGGATGGCGCATTCAATGAGTCATTTGATGGGAAGGATCAATCCTTAATGCTCACGTAAGGATTTCTTACCTGTCATTTGTTTGTTCCTTCGTTGATGTTAAGGGAGGTTAATGCTCCAGTGTTGGAGTTGCACATACCCTCGTTGGGATTACAGTGTTGGTCACAAAACTTTTACAGGTATGCCATTGTTCCCATATGGTTCAGCTCTTTCAATTTTGTTTAATTTTAATGTTTCGATGCATGATTCTCATGATTGCTTGGTTTTGGTTTTGCGTGTTCGGGGTTGTCGAAAGTGCTCTGCAAAGTCTTAGCAAGGAAAATGGGTAATCCCATGTGGAAGGGCCTTTACCCATTTTCTTGCTCTTTTACACGATTGCAGGGTTTCTATGTTGCAAGGCGGTAATCAATCACCTTGTTGAGTTTTGATCATGGGTCTGGGGAAATGATGATAGCAATGCTTAGGTTGTTATCTTGTAGGTTTAGTTTTTGGATTCTCTGCCCATTTGGGTGTTTTGTTTCCTAGATTGGACTGTTTAAACTTTGATGGTTTTGAAATGTATAAAAGTGATGGTAATTTTGGTTTAAAAAAATGATTCGACTCTATGTTTTTGTGTATGCTACGAGCTTTGTGATTTTTTTCTTACTACTAGCTTTGTGATTTTTTTTGTTGGACGTGGTTATAAAATTTGGTAGTTCCATTGCTTTGCAATGCCACTACGATGCCATTATTTTGCTAATGTTGTTTGACTGTGGATTTTATCGTGGGTGTTTAACCCTTACTACGGTTTATTTAATTGATTTGTCGTCTATATGGATGTTTCTCTGTTAATGGATTTATTTGGTTTTAAATGTAGATAAATTACCTCTGTATACTCGATAACAAGGAAAATCCATTGATTCGTATGGGATTTGGTTTTCGCAGGAGAATTCTTGGTCCGTGTTTCTAATGAATTAGTTATGTAGGTTGTCAAAGGAAATCCTAGCTCTATTTGTATGTTGGGTATGATGCTTTGGTTGCTTCATAGGAATTCATGATGGCTTAAGTATCACAACCTGTGTGTTGGGTTTAAATTTTATCTCTTAAGCGTACATGCTTATGGTATTTTATTTACATGAATCGATACTGGGTTGTATTGTTATATGGTTTTGTTTATTTGTTTAAAATGTTTAATGCTCCTAGCTGGGCTCTACGCAATTTGATCCTAGGTCGATGATTGGTCGGGGTTTAATGTTTAAATAAGTTTGTGGATATTAATTTCGAATGGTTTAACATTATTAAAAGTATTAGCAGAGATCAGACAGAGCATATGTGGATCGACCTTAGGTCACGATGGTTAATTGATTATGATTATTTGTTTATCCTTTGGTTGATTATATGTAATACTTTTTTGATAGATGATATATGGTGTTTATGTTATTTATTTATTTAATAAATGTTCAACACTCTTTTAGCTAGAGCGTATGAGATTTGAATTGGTTAATATTCACATTCGATTTAATCATTTTATAGATATGTTTGCAGTATAATGTAATTCTTGGTTTGTTAATTTAATTGTTTATTGTTTTTATGTAGATATGATATATGAAATATATGTTTGTGTTTGCTCGCAAACGAAACATGCAAGAACTGCGTCTAGCTTATGGTTTTGATTTTGTTTTAAGGGATTCGATCCTTGGCTTGAATGTTTATGAATATGTATTTAATTTGTTTTGTTTAATATTTGTTTCAATATTTGAAAAGAGTTCAAGTAATGTTTAGTTTTAAGGAATAAACTGAGTTTATTCATCATTAGGTTTACTTAGTTAATTTTGTTAATCTCTGGTTTATTTTAAATGAGACTTGGGATGTAACATAGGATTTAGTTTTAAGTTGATCTAGAAGACATGGTTTGATTCTAGATTAAAAACTCTAACATAAATTTATGAATTAGTTAAATTTAATTATAAGAGAAAATTTAACCCTAAAACCTATCTAATAATTTAAAGGTTTGGTTTGCAATTAAACAAATGAAACAACCTAATGCATATATTCAAATAGAAAGTAAAATTCCAGAACGTTAATCTAGAGTATAATAACTATATGTACAACTTGTAAACATAATTCAACATAACTGGAAAAATGTAGAAACCTCATACCTGCACTATTCAACTTGTTAATGGATAAGAACCCTGCGCACTTAAACACACTGAATAAATAAAACCCTAGATATTATAACCTTAGATCTGATAACCGGATAAACTTGGAACTACCATGTTCCTCCCAACCATGAACCATAACTGTTCCTATTTCTAATCCGGATCCCCCTGAGCTGGCTCCAATATGCAAGTGATCTAGAACTTCTAAAGGTGAGGATAATCTTATTTGGAATATCAAGCATTGTATAAGAATGTTTTCTTTTGGAAATTCTCTCCAAAATTATTTTTGGAATAATGATAAGATCCCCCAAGCCTTCTCTTGGCTTGGGTATTTATAGACAATCTTTTAGGAAAGGGTAGTTGGTTTTTAAACTTCAGTTAGATCAAGAATTGATTACTTTCTTGAAAATAATTTTTAATTGATTTATGTGGATTTAATAGTTATTTTGTGTAGCTTAGGAACATTTTACTAGTTCCTAATTGAACTTTAGAATAGAATATTTATTTAATCATTTTAGTTAATAATAAATACATAGATTTTTTATTTATTATTTTAGTTATCTTTATTTCCTTATATATAAGTATATAATTATTATTTTATTCATAACATATATAAACTTTACATATTATCTTTAATGTTTAATTATGCGTCATATAACATAGCATCATTTATTTGATGCTTCCCTTAGCTTATATACTATTTCTTTCATCAAGGCCTTAGGTAGGGTTAGTCAACTAAGTTAGGAAGCTCTATTCTCCTTGAATGTTGGATTGCCTCATGTATTGTGGTAGTTCTTCCAATTCTTAATGAGAAATAGATTTGAAATTTCATTTAATAAACTCAAAATAAGTATGATAAGGGTCGGTGCTATCTAGAGTCGTTCTCCCTCAACACTCTTAATTTCAGTAACTCCTAATTTTTTTTTAAGCTGCACAGAAAATTATATTACAAGGGCAAAAAAATTACAGCAAAATTCTCATGAGTGACAGAGGTTGAAGGAAACTAGGCCTCCTTCAGAGCCATTCAAAAAATAAGACACCTGTATGTTTGGATGCATACTAATACTTATCCAGACTATAAAAAATGTTCTTGAAAGATGCTCAGGGAAACTGGGATGTGTAACCAGCCGAGCCCCTCTAAAACCAGAAAGAGACATAAAGTAAAACTTATGTAAAACATAGATAATATCTAAAAGCTTACATGAAGTGAAGCCAGAAGGAAACCTGTTCAAAGCACTCATTAAGTAGAGGGGGGATCTTCGGTGATGGAGCATGCCCATCGCTCCTCCTTTGAATTAGTGGGTGAGTTTGTGGCTGCCGAAGGAATGAGAGAAAGCGATGCGAGAAGCCCGGACTGCGCTGGTGGCGAGTCCTTCCGTTGTTTGGAGAGGGGTTCCACTGGAGAAGGGACCCTAAACGGTTTAGCTTGAGGAGATTTGGAGGAGCCACCACTTCCCCCCAGACTGGTAAAGGCTTTCCCAACCGTCTCACTTCCACTTGCTCCGCCGCTAGCACCCCCCTGTTCTCCTCCCCCCAACTTGTGGATGTTTAAGCTAGAAATGCTAGCTGTGCCTTTCCAGGAAAAGGTTTTATCCAAATCTGTTAGCATTGCATCAATCTTAGCTATCTTCATTTTCATAGTATGGAATGTTATCTTAGCATCTTCCCAGTTGCTGAGCATATCTTCAGCTAGATTACAAAGCATGTTTTTAATCATCTAGTAATGGTTGATACGGCTACCATCCCCTCCTATCGAAAGTTTTCTATTCAGAACCTTATTTTCCCATGCCTCTACCAGCACCCGAACACACCCGGAAATGTGCGATTCATAATCCTCAGAGACGGGAGCACTGCTGCTCCTCTGGGATTTAGCATGCCCCGAATTGGCTCACCTAGGGGTACCACGCTAGCACGACATGGCCAAATTAAGCTTGAGATCAAAATGTTGCAGGATGAAAACACCTTCACGGGCTCTGGAATGATTTGCACCAACAATATTAGCAACAGTAGCAATAAAATAGTGGTAGACCACCCTGAACTCATGGCCAATGCGACTTTCATCCATGTCATAGCGAGCACGAAACGACTACAAAAAATTCCTGTTAGTCTCCATTAAATCGATCGGATAGGATTTGAATGAGCGTAGGACAAAGAACCAGATCCAAATCCGCTCACATGCTTCGAATTGACTCAGGGATTATCTTCTATGTACAAAGGGTCCTACACGGATTGACGGTGTTCATGAGTAGGGTGATGGACGCACGTATTAACATCGTTTAAACCTGGTAGCCAGATATTATGCCAAGTGTCATCGGGGATCACCGAAAGAGGAACGTCGGAGGAATACGATTACAGGAACGAGGAGTCATGACTGTCTGCATGTGTCATCTTTTGAGGCGAAGGACACGTGTCTATGGCTTTGGGTGCACCGGTTTCTATGCTATTGTCACCTACATCTGGTCCAATAACTCCTAATTTTATTCAAAGCCCAAGATGAACATTAATAATTGGGAGTTACACTTGGTGCAATTCCAGATCCTCTCACTCAAAACTAATGCTAGGATGTACTTGCATAATACACCTACGGATACAATGGCCAAGGATGCGATGCTCTAGAGATTATGCTCAACATCAATTGGGAATGCTTCAAAGCTTATGACCAATACTTCCAATCTTATAACTCATGTGCTCTAGAGCTTTTGCTCAACACAAAGTCTCATAACTCATGTGCTCTAGAGCTTATGCTCGACACAAGATTTCATAACTCATTTGTTCCAGAGCTTATGCTCAACACAAAGTCTCATCACTCATGTGCTTCAGGGTTTACGCCCAACACATTATAGAACTCAATCATGCATTCAGTCTTCTGCACAATTCATCATGATAATCATCTCAGTATATGTATTAAGGTAAATCACATAATAATACATTGAATACATCGTACCAAGATAATAATCCTTGTCCATCAGGGTCCACGCCCAACATATACAATCATATACAAGATAATAAAACATATGTATTGGCTTACACCAAATATATCTAACTCATCAACATAAATCATGTGCAATGGGGCATTGTGCCCAATATAAAAACATAAACATCAAAGTAACTCATATGCAATGGGACTCATGGCCATTATAGTTAACGTCAAAATTCAGGATATTACATCCCTCCCCGCTTAAAACAACATTGTCACGGTGTTTTAGGGACTAGAAATGAAGTCATGAAATAAGGTGAGTTCATTCTCCCAAGTGGCCTCATCGGCTCCAAAGTGATTCCATTGCACTTTCAGCTAGACTATGGTTCGCTTCATGAGATTTACTTCTCTTTTGTCCAAAATATGAAGGGTTCCGGGTACAAATTCCCCTTTAGGTTCCACCTGTAACAAGGACCAATCAATAACATGTTTAGTATCATATACATATTTCTTCAATAAACATGAGTGGAAAAAATTATGAACCATTATATGAGTAGGTAAAGCTAATTCATATGCCACTAGCGGTCTCTTGGCCACTATGTCAAAGGGTTTGCAAAATATTGGTGACAACTTTTCGCATCTTCCCAAGCTCAATAATCTTCTCTTTTCTTTTAATTTTAAGTAAACATGTTCACCGATCTGGTAATATTTATCTTTTCTTTTTTTATCCGCATAACTTTCTTTGCGGTCTTGTGATTCCTTGAGATTATGTTGTACTTTGGTGACTAAATGTTCTAGGTCCTTTAGTAAGTTGGGCCCTAACATGATCCGGTCCACCAGGCTATCCCAAGTAACCGGTGTTCTACACTTCTGACCATAGACCTCGAAGGGACTCATCTTGGTGGAGTTCTGGTATCCATTGTTATATGCAAACTCTGCGAGGTGCAGATAATCCTCCCACTTGGTGGGATTGTTCATAACATACATTCTAAGCTTGTCTTCCAAAATCTAGCTTACCTATTTTGTCTTCTGGTCTGTCTGCAAGTGGTAGGAGGCACTAAAATTCAGCTGCATCTCTAAACCAGAGAATAAAGATCTCCATAATTTACTGGTAAACTTCATGTCTCAATTCGAGATCATTGCCTTGGGTATCCCATGAAATCTAAATATTTCTTTTAAAAATATGTCGACAATGTGAACTTCCTTATAGGTTGACTTAACTAGGATAAAGTGTGTTGCTTTAGACAACTTTTCAACCACTACAAAGATGGAATCATTCTTCTTGTAAAAATCCATACTTATAAAAATCCATTTCGGAATGGGTAACAATCTTGTAGTAATCCCGAAGGATAAGGGTGCTCATATCTGACTAGCTGACATTCCTCACATTTTGCGATTAATAATTCTATGCCAACCTTTAAATTAGGCCATAAAAAGTGGTTTTTATTGTCAATATCATCTTTTGATATCCCGGATGCCCCGAGTATGGATTCCGATGGAACTTCGTTAAGATGCTGGACCTGATGCCCCCTCCTTCGGGAACATAAAATCTCTCTTTGGACCACAATAGTCCGGTCTCTTCCACCTTATACTCTTTTTGTTGTTGAAACAACCCTTCCTCTTGAATATTTTTGAGGACTTCAACATAGAAGCGATCAACATTAGAGGAAATTTGGGGTCTAAAATGGGCCTTATAAGAAAACGTGCCAAAATGAGTTTTTGTGAGTTAGAATTCAAGAACCAATAGAATTTCAATAAAATAAGTCAACCATAATGGTTGAATTGACATATTTGTTATTAAAAAAAACTACCATTTTGGTTCGTATTTTCGACATATCTCATTGTGTTTTTACTCAAATTTTGATCGGGAGAGCTCGTTGGATGCGGAATTTGATTCCGCATCCAAAGAGTACCCACACTGCATACTTTTGATGGACCCCGCTACCCCAAAAACAAGAAACACCTAAAAAAACGTGATGATGACATCATCATCACATTTTTTCAGGTATTTCTTATTTTTGGGGTAGCGGGGTCCGTCAAAAGTATGCCGAGCGGGTACTCGTTGGATGCAGAATTTAATTCTACATCCAACGATCTATCCCGATCTAAATTTTAGTAAAAACACAGGGAGATATGTCGAAAATACGAACACAAAAAGTAGTTTTTTTCTTTCTTCCTCCAAAATTAATCAATATTATTATATTATTTTAACTATTATTTTATTATTTTAACTATTATTTTATTATTTTCCTTAGGAGGCCCATTTTAGACCCCAAAATTCCTCTAATGCTCTGTTTGTCATTCTGATCCTATCATGCAAATACGAATCAAGTTGGCTTAAGGTTACCTCATATAACATATGATATCATCGACTTAAAGCATCAACAATTTTATTATCCTTTCCCTTTATATGCTTTAATTCAAAGTGGTACTCGCAAAGGAAGTCCAACCATCTAGTATTCCTCGCATTTATATTTGGCTGGTCGAACAAATAATTTAGACTCATTTCAAAATACTTTGTTTGGAAAGGCCCAATGGCTTTGTATTGATGCCATCAAGCATAATCAAAGATGTCTTTGAAATATTTAAATCTAGTCTAGTGTATGAGGGGGTTTTATGATAACTCTTTTAAAGGATTCTCAGTGGACAAACAAGGATTTTTGAAAGAAGTGATGGTTGAAATTTGAAAGTGGCTTGATGAACCATGGGTTCATTCTTAAAAATATCTCATTCAAATGTTCAAAAATCCCCCAATGAACTATCAACTATGTTCAAAAGAAGGAATTGTTTGGAATTTTGAAATGGACCTATACACCATCGAGGACATTAAAAAATGTGGAAGTTCAAAGGAACCATGATGAATTACTAGGGGAATTCTAAATATAGACTTGTTCCAAAGATAGGAACAATTTAACATGATGTGTTAGGTACGTTTGAAATATGGACTTTCAAATATGGTCGATCATGAACTATTGGGAACCTTCAAAATAATACATTCAAAAGGAAATCTATTAAATTTTAGTACAAATTGAAGGAATATCAAAGGGGTATCCCAAGGACCTATTGGGAACTCTCAGAAGTTGGTGGTTATTAAATTTCTAGAAGTTACCTGATAAACCATTAAACACTTTTTTAAGATGTAGAATAGGAAATTTTAAAATGGGTTGATAAATCATTGAGCCATAATGAAATATGTGTTTGATGGACATATGGTTTTGGCCCAATCTATCCATCAAGACCATTTGAAAGATGAAAAGGGGACTGGACAACTATTGAGTGGATTTGTAAGATCAAAGTGTCCAAATGTTTACAATAAAAGCAATGAATAATTGGATACCTTCAAAACAAGATATTTGAAATGATTTCTATGAGTTGTCTAGGATATTTAAAAGATAATCTTAGAAAATATCCTAATGAACAATCATGGATATTTAAAAATATATTGATAGGATATAAGGCAAAATTTTAAAATATCTTATTTATTTGAAAGTTTAGATAAACCTAATGGAAGTGATGGAGAGGCTTCAAAGGATTACCTAATTAATTATTTCCAAAGGATCATAATGAACACATTTATCATATGTTAAACATAAATATTTAAAAAGGGTTTGATGAATTATCGAGTGATATTAAAAAAATCTTAATGCTACGATTATTGATGGGCTATGGAAAACAAATATTCAAATGCAAAGGTTGGATTTTCACCCGTATTTCAACATAAACATTTATGTTTGAAAATTGGAAGATATAGAGCACCATGGAAAACCAATTCAAGGCAAATTACTTTTCTTAAAGAAAACCCCAAAAATAATATGCACAAGGGACTGAATCTCTTATGAAAATATCAAGCAAATCATTATTCATAAAATTTATAAAACCTTTAAGACCATAAACATTCAAATATTCCAAGTAAGCATCATCGAAAGTACACTAAAAACATTGAAAATAAAAGGGGAATCCATAAGTTTGAGAAATTGGGTCTAGTTTAGGCCTTAACTTATTTGTTATGACAATGAGATGTGAGATTAAGCCACTTGCATGTCGATGCACAAAGTAGGGATGAGGCGTATTTTAGAAATTGTAATAACTCAAAAATTCGTAAAAATTTAAACTTTTTCATGTAACATAAAATATCAAGTGTCATTGCCAATGAACCATTAACTCTTAGCAAATATTTAAACAGTTTTAAAAGAATAACAAAGATCACTTCTTTTATTTGGTTCTGTATAACTTATTGGCTTATCTTAAAATACTATGTTAGTATTGTTAAACATAGCAATTGTACTTTTCAGAAAGTTAGAAAAGAATTTGCATCTTAACTAATGCTAAGTGTATTATTGTCTTCTTCTGGCAGATAGGGAGAATTGTTAGGTGTGATCGGGGCTTACTTAGTTTACAACTAACATAGTGGAAATGATGGCTTTTATAGATTCTAATAGGTAAGCGTTTTGTTCCAGTAAATTATCCAGATCAAGAAAGATACTTCACTAGCATAAGATTAAATGCTAGTATTTAAAATGTTTAATGGGAGCTTGTCCCTGTAAGAGGTAACGTTAAAATTACTAAGTCATTAAACTGCATAACGCTGGTAAAAAAAATTTGTGGAAGGATGGGTTAAATACATAATAAGTTTAATACCAAAATGGAGCCAAAGAAGTTATCATGTAGTTTTCAACTAAATGCTTAGATTCTTCAAAATGAGTTGATTAAGAACTCTTCTAAAGAATACTCCTACTTCTTCTCATAAGTATTTATGATCTAATGTTTAAAAAGGAAAAGATATGTTTCACATGCTTATGCTTATAATTTTATACCTGTCATAAAGCATTTGGAGTTTGGTTTTATTCGTATTCAATTGAATCCTTTTGTAAACATAAAAGAAATACTCTATGTTGTTGAACTATTACTTAGTTTTTCTTGTTTATAGAGTTTTGTTTCCTATGAGCTCCTCTTTTCATAAATGTCATCATACTCATTAAAATTATTACAAAAATTCACCCTTACCCTAGGGTTTCTATAATTAGATGTTTTCTTAAAAGATAGAATATCTACTTTGACTCTTAAACTGCTTTTCTCAACAATTGAACATTAGTTTACAATTTAGACTCTTATATAAGAGTAGATAGGTTGCAACTATGTGATTTCCCAACTACGCATTGTGTGCAGAAATTGGTCCAAGGTTTCATTTATATTTGATTGAGTCTTCTTCAAACTTGAAAACTCTACTTTAGTAATCTTTTTACCTGTGTCTTTTTACCTCGTTCGCTAGTGTATCCACCTAGCTATAACTACACCTTCAAATACAATTGTTATAAATTGTAATTCCCTTGACGTATTGTAGCCATCGTAAGTACTAGAGAAGATCTTGTAATTACTGTACTATAGTTATGCAAATTACTCTCCATCTCCAGGATTTATGTGACTTACTTCAAGGGATGAGCAGATTACCTCTCTCAATAATTTTTTACTATTAAAAGTATGGTCATTTATTTATATTCAATCAATATCATAGTTAGAAAGTGATTAATTTAACTTGTCCAGTAGACAATAGCAATTAAAAGAAATACCATTCCATTTATCCTATGGTTTTAAACTAGGTATCAATAAAACCACGCGTAAAAACATTATTAGTAATGAAAATATATCACTAAAATGGTTTTTGACTTGTTACCCAATGATTTGCTACAGATTGAAAATCGACTATGGTTTCAAACCCACGAGTGTGAAATAATTGGGGACACGTGGTAGGTGATTTCACAATTAGGTTTAGTTGAATTATTGAAGTTGTCCTAACCCTATCTTCTCATTGTAAGGGTTCTTCAGTTGAGGAGCGGCCGAGCTGAGAGTTTGTGGCCGCCATGGTTTTGTGTTAACCTTGTAAGCATCGTCCTCCATACCTCTGCGAGCTTGTGTAGGGTGAAATTATACCGTGGTTTAGAGGCTTGTTGACTGTTGATGAGGCACTTGTGTGTTGAGGCTGGTTCTCACCGCCATCTTGAGTGATTGTGGGTGTTTGTTCATAGTGCATGGTGGACAGAAGTTTTTAAGTGATGAGTTGCTTCTGCCTATTGTTGGTTTTCTCTCTTCTCGTGGTTTTTATCCCCTTCAAATTGTGGTTTAGGGTTTTCATTGCACTCTACGCATACAAAGTTTCCGGGCTTACTTTCTTCGAGGTGCCATCAAGCTAGGCTCGGGTGGCTTCCACGACTTCACCACTACGAGCTTTACAAGGTAAAAATCCTGTAAATGTTTACATTTTATTAATTTCATAGTTTTTCATTACATTTTTAAGATAATAACTAACAATGTTATGATGTGCAAGTCTCTCTAGGCTTGGATTTGAAGCTGGATATTAAACTACCCTCGGTCTTCAGCAACGCGTTCTCCTGGTAAGCCCTGGTGACATTTGAGGTTTTTTCCTGCACATAAATTATGGTGGAAGGAAATAGGAGCACCGCCGTGATGGTTGATGGCTTGGCCATAGTTAAAATTTATGTTATTGCTATTTGTTTTTATAAATTTTTAAAGCCCTAGGGGCTGTTGTAAGAATTATGTTAAGGCTACTGCAGCAGCAAATTAATGGTTTTTGTTGAGCCTTCACGGCCTGGAATGATATAGATGGAAGTAATTTAATATACTTCGCTTTAAGCCGTGACATTATTGTCTAACCACTAGGTGGTTTCTTGAATATTTAAGTTGGTTTTTGCAGAAATAGAAATGACAGTACTTTTAACATTTCTTTAAACAGATGAAGGGTTTTCACTGCTATAATTTTTAGTTGTAATAATTTCGATTTTGTAACTTCTATTTAGACTTGAAGAATTCATTTTGGTCAGGATTTAAAGCCTCGACAGTTAATATAAAAGGCCACAGGACACTATACTTGTTAAATTTAGTCTCAGCTTAGTGTTGTTTACAGTATTATTTTAATTTAGGTTTACATTTAGGTGTAAATGGTGTATAGTAATTTTGTTATTTACTTTGTACAGCGTTATTAGATAAATAAGATATTATGTTTCTCTTTATTGAATAATCTATAGCTCTGTAGTTATTTTGCTTTCAAAAAAAATAGTTATTGTTGTAGTTAAATTTGGAAAAGCTCTGCTGGGTTTTTGTATTATAAAATAAAATGTATAATTTATTTCCTAGAGTGATGATACTTATCTCTTGCAAACCCTAGATATTTCTTGAGATTTGCAGCATTAATACCTTTTCTTACAGTAAACCTAGTTTAATTGTAAGCCTGGATAAGTAGTTAAATAACCTAAGTTATTAAGAACTAGGTTAAACCCTAAGTAATTATTTTACTGTTCTTATACTTATTTATTTAGAATTTATTTATTGAATTTATATTATGTGTTTTTACTGGTTCTAATTTTGTAAATAGTATACATACTGGTGTTTATTATTTAAATCTATTCTTAGCTGTAATTAGATATTGTAGATACTTTCAATAGACAATACAAGTATAGCTATATTTCTGTAAATAAATTATGTAAAACTATAGAAGTAATTATTTACATCTGCAATTAAAAGTTAATGAAATCCACTTATCTAAACTAAGCATACTTGTTTGGTAATTTTCCTATCTATAATTTAACTTAGCAATATCTCTACTGTTTAATCATAATCTACTAAATTACTAACTTTCTTAGTAAAAACAAATGTTCTTTCTTTTTCATTAACAATAATAAAATAACAATATACTAATCTTGATAAACTCTTAAAATTTTCTGAAACAGTAAATAAAATAATAATTAAACCTAAACAAGTAGAACCTATCAAATATATGAGGTGACAATGGCTTAAGGAGGCTGTTCCTCCCAACCAACTCCTGGAGAAAAGCTAGTCTGCAATTTCTCAGGACCCCCGAGCCTGTCTCCTAGTCCTCCTGGTAGAGTACTGGGTGAGAGATGAAATCTTGAGATCCTCTACAACTATATTGAATATTTAGCAGTAACTCAGTCCTGCTTACATCAGTAAGAACTTCAGGTTAGAATAGCTGCACAAGTTCAATCTTCAACACTTATCCCCTCAAACTCACTTCAATTAGTCCCCTCCATCGAATTTCTCATGTGCACTTCATTCACTCGGAATGATGACGAATCCAGAATGAGCAGCCCCAGCTGTCTTCAATGGGAATTTTTATATCAATGCCTCGGTCTTCTGGGTCATTTTTTACTTAATGAGCCACCTGCTCCTATTCCACTTTCTTGGGGAATCATGACCACAAATATAGGGACGTTTCCACCTGCAACAGTTAGAAGTAGGTTGAGGATGCTACCACTTGTCAATATACTCTCAACCCAGTCTCCTCCACCAAGTGACCAGTAAACACTCATCTAACAGCTTCCCTAAGCTGTTGTCTCATCTTTTATTTATTTATTAATAAAATATTCTGTAATACATTAAATTATCCTTGACCCCACTTGGTCATTAATTACAAACTTTATCATAAAATATAACATAATGTTCCTCAATAACATAAAATTGTTTTGCAAATTGGGTCATGTGAAATGTACACACCCCCTTAATTTATAACATTGTCCTCGATGTTATTTATTCCTCGTCCTCAGAATTTCCTTGGAATAGAATTGGATATGCATCTCGCATATGACTTTCCAATACCTAGGTAGCTTCTTCTAGACTGAGGTGCTTCCATTGCACCTTCACCTGACCAATGGTGTGATTCCGAAGCGAGATCTCCCTCCTTTCGAGGATACAATCAAGTTCCACCAGAAAATATCCTTCGGGTTCCACATGCACATCATTCCAATTAATAACGTGAGTAGCATCATGTACATATTTTTTTAATACAAAAATATGAAAAACATTGTGAACTCTTAAGTTTGGTGGTAAGGCTAACTGATATGTTGCCTATCCTATCCTGTACAGTATTTCAAAAGGACCGCAATATTGAGGTGCTAACTTAGCACAACTACCTAACTTCAGAGAACTCTTTTTAGGTCTCACCTTAATAAAAACATATTCACCTACTTGGAACTCCTTTGGAGTTCGTTTAAGATCTGCTTGAATTTTCTGTCAATCTTGCGCAACTTTCAAGTTACCTTGTACCTATTTTAAAATTAACTCCATCTCCTTTAATAATTCAGGTCCTAATACTATCATGTCAACTGGATTACTCCAAGAGAGGGGGGTATTGCATTTCCTTCCATACAAAATTTCAAAAGGACTATATCTAGCTGAAGCTTGATAATGATTATTGTAAGCAAATTCTACTAGGTGTAAGTAATCTTCCCATTTACTTGGATGCTCCTTTACATACATTTTGAGCAGATCCTCCAATACCTGATTTACTCTTTCAGTTTATCCATCTGTTTGAGGATGGAAAGAGGTACTAAAGTTTAACATAGTATTTAATCCTTTAAAGAAAGACTTCCAAAAGTTGTCTGTAAACTTAAGGTCTCTGTCTTAAATTATCACCTTCAGTATTCCATGTAACCTAAAATTTTATTGTAAGAAAATATCAGCAATATTTGCAGCTTTATAAGTAGTTTTTACAGGTATAAAATGAGTTGCTTTACTCAATTTATCAACAACTACCATTATTGAGTCATTTAAGTTTTGATTTTTAGGTAGTCCCATGATAAAATCAAGGCTAATTATCTCCCATTTCCAACTAGGAATAGGAAATGGATGAAGTAGTCTAGCTGGATGATGATGTTCAGTTTTTACTTGCTGACATTCGAAGCACTTAGCAATGTATTCTGCCAATTAATTTCTCATGTTTAGCCAGAAATAATTCTTTCTTAGCATGGTTATAGTTTTCTGATAACCTGGATGCCCTGAATAAGGAGTTTTATGAACTTTGTTTAAAATCAACAGCTTAATATTAGGTACATTAGGTATGTATAGTCTATCTTTATACAATAATAATCCTTTTTCGTTCAAGATATACCCCGTACTTAGACTTTCTATTAAATTTTCTCTTACCTTTGCTTGTAATTTTTGATAATTTTCATCTTGTTCTATTCCATCTTCTAGTTGTTCTTCTAAATCTATTTTAAAGGGGCTGATTGCTGCTATAAGATTCAGTTTTTCATTTCTACTTAATGCATCAACAACCTTATTCTCTTTTCCTTTAATATGTTGAATTTCAAAATCGTATTCACTGAGAAAATATAGCCACCTAGCTTTCCTAGCATTTAAGTTAATTTGATCCAAGATATATTTTAATCCTTTATTATCTGTCATTAATATAAACTTCATTTTTATTACATGATGATGCCACATTTTTTAGGCATGTATGATAGCAGCTAACTCTAATTCATAGGTCACATAATTTTTCTCATGAATCTTCAGCTTCCTAGAATCATAAGCAATGGCGTGTCCTTCCTGAGTTAAAAATCCACCTAAACCGTCATTGAATGTGTCAGTACATACTATAAAATCTTTATTTGGGTCATCAATTCTTAGAATTGGTGCAATGGTTAATAACATTTTTAACTTTTTAAAACTGTCTTCACACTTCTGAATCCACTCGAATTTCTTCCTTTTCTTATGTAAAGAGGTTATAGGATTTGCAATTCTTGAAAACCCTTCGATAATAGCCAGTAATCCCCATGAATGATCGGACGTCAGTTACATCTTTTGGGACTAGCCATTCCTCGATTTCCTTTATCTTTTCAAGGTCAACAGAAATTCCTTCTTTAGTCACCACATGACCCAGATACTGAATTTTATCCTTAAAGAAGTCACATTTACTAAATTTTGCGTAGAGTTGATGTTCTCGTAACTCTTGTAAGACAAATTTTAAGTGTTCTTTATGTTCCTCTTCAGACTTTGAGTAAATTAAGATGTCGTCAATGAATATGACCACAAAATTATCCAGATATGTATGTGTTACATTATTCATCAAACACATAAAAACAACTAGGGCATTAGTAAGCCCAAATGGCATAACGACAAACTCGTAATGACCATATTGGGTCCTAAAAGTTGTTTTAAAGATGTCTTCATCTTTGATTTGGACCTGGTGGTAACCAAATCGTAAATCAATCTTTGAGAATATTGTTGCTCCACGTAGTTGATCAAACAAATAATCTATGCGGGGTAACGGATATCTGTTCTTGATAGTCATTTTATTTAGTTGACGGTAATCTATACATAGTCATAGAGTTCCATCCTTCTTCTTAACAAAAATAACAGGTGCTCCCGAGGGAGACACACTGGGTCTAATGTAACTCTTATCAATGAGTTCTTTTAACTACGACTTAAGTTCATCTAATTCCATTATATTCATCCGATAAGGGTATTTTGAGCTGGGCACTGCATCAGGTACCAGCTCAATAGTAAAGTCTAACTCCCATTTCAGAGGCAATCCCAGAATTTCTTCCAGAAATACATCTGAATATTCCCTTAGGATCAGAATGTATTTCAATTTTAATTTATCTTTGTTATTAGTATTTTCTTCATTAATTACTGTTATGGGAAAGGCTTTGCAGCCCTTCCGAACAACTCTCTTAAGATGAAAAACAGAAAAATGTCTTATGGGTATTTTCCTAGGGACTCATTTTACATTTACTATTTCTCCATTGTTATTTATGCAAGTAAAGGTTTTATCAAAACAGTTCAATACTACCCTATGTTGTTCTAGCCAATCCATACCAATTAACATATCATATGAACCGAAAGATAAAACACTAAGCTTAACAAAGGTTTCAAACTGATCCATAGTTACTGTACAATTCTTAACAAAGCTAATTACTTTTCTCTTTGCACTAGTAACTAGCTGAACTAACCAAGACCTTGCCAACTTTTCAACTGATAGCTTACACTTTTGTACTAAATTAGGAGAAATATAGCTTAAACTAGCTCCTAGATAGATTAAAATAGATATAGGTATTTGATTTAGCTTACCTTCCACTTCCATCATGGAAGTTTGATAATCTATTTGCCTGTTCTCCAATGCTACATTGATCCTGGGCATTGTCCTCACTAGATCACCAATAGTCATCTCCTCATGTATCGTGTGTATGTTGCTAACAGTCTTCTTCTGATTGGGGAAAACTGATGCATAATGCGGACCTTTACATTCCCAGCATTTTATTGTTTCCTTTCGTTCAAAATTCTTGGTATAGTTACTGTGTTTGTTAACATATTCTTTGTTTCTTTGACTATTTGGATTGGTCTATGAATTACTTTTGTTCCCTTGGAAAATTTTACTAGGAAAATATCTGGTGTTATTATTCTTAAAATTTCGGTTAGGTACAAAACCTTTCTTCTTCTATTCAAAGTTATTATTTCTTTTGGCCTTCCGATTGGTCATACTTTCCTTTTTATGATTCTGTTCATAACAGAAATTCACTTTTCTCATTGCTTCTTCTAAAGTTTTTGGATTGTCATACTCAATTCTGCCTTTTATATGATAGGGTAAACAACTGAGAAACCATTGTACCTTAGATTTCTCATCCACAATATACGGCACATACCTGAGCATACTTAGAAATTTACTATTTAGTTCTTTCATATTCATTGTTCCTAGTTTTAGTTCGTAAAATTCCTTAGCCCTCTCCTCATAGTACTGTTCAGATAAAAAATTATCCTTGAAATATTTCTTAAATGTACTCCAATTAATGTTTTCTCCCTAATACCTTTTACTCTTTTTAGGTCTTGCCACCAAATATATGCTTTCCCTATGAGATTATAAATAGCCGTCCTAGCTTTCAGTTGATTAGAGTAGTTATAAATTTGAAACTATTTCTTCATCCCAGACAACTAGGATTCTGCCTCTTCTCCATTCTCAGTTTCACCATTAAAGGTTGGTGGCTTGATTTTCTTGAATTCTCCAGAGATTTCTTCGTAAGGTTTAAACTTTATTTTTTGGGTATGATGATTATTTTCGCTACTATCACTAGTATATTGATAATCCTTTTTATGTGAATCGCCATAGACCTTAGAAGATGAGATGCTTTCAATTTTAAACTGTTTAGTATTTTTATCTTTATGTTGGTAAGGCATATCTTCAGACTCTGTTCGTTTATCTTTTTCCTCATTCTGAAATCTTTCCATCAAAATATGATTTATCTCTTTTCGAGCTCTCAGAATCCTCTCATTTTTTTTTGGCCGTTTCCATCTCTGTTCTTAGTTCCTTAACTATTTGTAGTAGTTCAAAAGAATTATTAGTTATTTCTTGTTGTATAGGTTCTCTTTGAAAATTATTTCGTTCAGTGTAGGGAGACTGCTCATCCGCATATTCCTCCAATCTTTCCATACCTGTAGTTAACTTAGAAAAATTATGTGGAAGTATCATTCAAAAGAAAAGTAAAATCAGTTTACTTTAAATTTACTGTTCCATTTATGCAAGTTGAGCCACATTCAGGCCTAGTGTTAGAACCTTATGCCCTGATACCACTTGTAATAACTCAAAAATTCGTAAAAATATAAAAAAATTCATGTAACATAAAATATCAAGTGTCATTGCCAATGAACCATCAACTGTTAGTGGATATTTAAACAGTTTTAAAAGAATAACAAAGATCACTTCTCTTATTTGGTTATGTATAACTTATTGGCTTATCTTAAAATACTATGTTAGTACTGTTAAACATAGCAGTTGTATTTTTCAGAAAGTTAGAAAAGAATCTGCATCTTAACTAATGCTAAGTGTATTATTATCTTCTTCTGTCAAGTAGGCTGAATTCTTAGGTGTGATCGGGGATTACTTAGCTTACAGCTAACACAGTGGAAATGATGGTTCTTTTACAGGTCCCAACAGGTAAGCATTTTATTCTAGTAAAATATCTAGATCAAGAAAGATACTTCACTAGCATAAGATAAAATGCTAGTATTTAAAATGTTTAATGGTAGCTTGTCCCTGTAAGAAGTAACGTTGACATTTCTAAGTCATTAAACTGCATAACGATGGTGAAACAAAATTATGGAAGAATGGGTTAAATACATAATAAGTTTACTACCAAAATGGAGCCAAAAAATTTATCATGTAGTTTTCAACTAAATGCTTAGATTCTTCAAAATGAGTTGATTAAGAACTCTTCTAAAGAATACTTCTACTTCTACTCATAAGTATTTATGATCTAATGTGTAAAAAGGAAAAGATGTGTTTCGCATGCTTATGCTTATAATTTCATATCTGTCATAAAGAATTTGGAGTTTGGCTTTATTCGTACTCAATTGGATCCTTTTGTAAACATAAAATAAATACTCTATGTTGTTGAACTATTACTTAGTTTTTCTTGTTTATAGAGTTGTGTTTCCTATGAGCTCCTCTTTTCATTAATGTCATCATACTCATTAAAAGTATTACAAAAATTCACCCTTACCCTAGGGTTTCTATAATTAGATGTTTTCTTAAAAGATAGAATATCTACTTTGACTCTTAAATTTCTTTTCTCAACAATCGAACATTAGTTTACAATTTAGACTCTTATATAAGAGTAGATAGGTTGCACCTACTTGATTTCCCAACTACGCATTGTGTGCAGAAATTGGTCCAAGGTTTCATTTATATTTGACTGAGTCTTCTTCAAACTTTAAAACTCTACTTTAGTAATTATTTTACCTGTGTCTTTTTACCTCGTTCCCTAGTGTATCCACCTAGCTACAACTACACCTTCAAATACAATTGTTATAAATTGTAATTCCCTTGAGGTATTGTTGCCATCGTAAGTACTAGAGAAGATCTTGTAATTGCTGTGCTATAGTTATGCAAATTACTCTCCATCTCCAAGATTTATGTGACTTACTTCAAGGGATGAGAAGATTACCTCTCTCAATAATGTTTTACTATTAAAAGTATGGTCATTTATTTATATTCTATAAATATCATAGTTAGAAAGTGATTAATTTAACTTGTCTAGTAGACAATAGAAATTAAAAGAAATACCATTCCATTTATCCGATAGTTTTAAACTAGGTATCAATAAAACCAAGCATAAAAACATTATTAGTAATGAAAATATATCACTAAAATGGTTTTTGACTTGTTACCCAATGATTTGCTACAGATTGAAAATCGACTATGGTTTCAAACCCACGAGTGTGAAATAATTGGGGACACATGGTAGGTGATTTTGCAATTAGGTTTTGTTGACTTATTGAAGCTGTCCTAACCCTATCTTCTCATTGTAAGGGTTATTCAGTTGAGGAGTAGCCGAGCTGAGAGTTCATGGCCGCCATGGTTCTGTTTTAACCTTGTAAGCATCGTCCTCCATACCTCTGTGAGCTTGTGTAGGGTGAAATTATACCGTGGTTTAGAGGCTTGTTAATTGTTGATGAGGCACTTATGCATTGAGGCTGGTTTTCGCCGCCATCTTGAGCAACTGTGGGTGTTTGTTCATAGTGCACAGTGGACAGAAGTTTTTAAGTGATGAGTTGCTTCTGCCTCTTGTTGGTTTGCTCCCTTCTTGTGGTTTTTATCCCCTTCAAATCATGGTTTAGTGTTTTCACTACACTCTGCGCATACACAGTTTTCAGGCTTACTTTCTCCAAGGTGCCATCAAGCTGGGCTCGGGTGGCTTCAACGACTTCACCACTACGAGATTTACTAGGTAAAAATCCTGTAAATGTTTACATTTTATTAATTTCATAGTTTTTCATTACATTTTTAAGAGAATAACTAACAATGTTTTGATGTGCAAGTCTCTCTAGGCTTGGATTTGAAGCTGGATATTAAACTACCCTCGGTCTTCAGCAACACGTTCTCCTGGTAAGCCCTAGTGACATCTGAGGGTTTTTCCTGCACATAAATTATGGTGGAAGGAAATCGGAGCACCGCTGTGATGGTTGATGGCTCGACCATACTTAAAAGTTATGTTATTGCTCTTTGTTTTTATAAATTTTTAAAGCCCTAGGGGCTGTTGTAAAAATTATGTTAAGGCTATTGCAGCCGCGACTTAATGGTTTTTGTTGAGCCTTCACGACCTGGAATGATATAGATGGAAATAATTTAATATAATTGGCTTTAATCCGTGACAGTATTGTCTAACCACTGGGTGGTTTCTTAAATATTTAACTTAGTTTTTGCATAAATAGAAATGACAGTACTTCGTGACATTTCTTTAAACAGATGAAGGGTTTTCACTGTAGTAATTTTCAGTTGTAATATTTTTGGTTTTGTAACTTCTGTTTAGACTTGAAGAATTCATTTTGTTCAGGATTTAAAGCCTCAACAGTTAATATAAAAGGCCACATGCCACTATACTTGTTAAATTTTGTCTCAGCTTAATGTTGTTTACACTATTATTTTAATTTAGGTTTACATTTAGGTGTAAATGGTGTATAGTAATTTTGTTACTTACTTTGTACAGCGTTATTATATAAATAAGATATTATGTTTCTCTTTACTCTGTACTTATTTTTTTTTCAGTAAAATTAGTTATTGATGTGGTTAAATTTGGAAATGCTCTGCTAGGTTTTTGTATTATAAAATAAAATGTATAATTTATTTCCTAGAATGATGAAACTTATCTCTTGCAAACCCTAGATGTTTCTTGAGATTTGCAGCGTTAATACCTTTGCTTATAGTAAACCTAGTTTAATTGTAAGCCTGAATAGGTAGTTAAATAACCTAAGTTATTAAGAACTAGGTTAAACCCTAAGTAATTATTTTACTGTTCTTATACTTATTTATTCAGAATTTTTTTATTGAATTTATATTATGTGTTTTTACTGGTTCTAATTTTGTAAATAGTATACATACTGGTGTTTATTATTTAAATATATTCTTACCTATAATTAGATATTGTAGATACTTTCAATAGACAATACAAGTACATCTATATTTCTGTAAATAAATTACATAAAACTGTAGAAGTAATTATTTACATCTGCAATTCAAAGTTAATGAAATCCACTTATCTAAACTAAGCATGCATGCTGTACTACAGTACTACCTTGTACATTTAACTTATCAATATCTCTACTGTTTAATCATAATCTACTAAATTACTAACTTTCTTAGTAAAAACAAATGTTCTTTCTTTTTCATTAACAATAATAAAATAACAATATACTAATCTTGATAAACTCTTAAACTTTTCTCAAATAGTAAATAAAATAATAACTAAACCTAAACAAGTAGAACCTGTCAAATAGATGAGATGACAACAGCTTAAGGAGGTTGTTCCTCCCAACCAACTCCTGGAGAAAATCTAGTCTGCAATTTCTCAGGACCCCCGAACCTGTCTCCTGGTCCTCTTGGTAGAGTACTGGGTGAGAGATGAAATCTTGAGATCCTCTGCAACTCTACTGAATATTCAGCAGTAGCTCAGTCCTACTTATAGTAGTAAGAACTTCAACTTAGAATAGTTGCACAAGTTCAATCTTCAGCAGTTATCCCCTCAAACTCACTTCAACTAGTCAACTCCATCGAATTTCTCATGTGCACTTCATTCACTCAGAATGATCACAAATCTAGAATGAGCAGTCCCAGCTGTCTTCAGTGGGAAGTTTTATATCAATGCCTAGGTCTTTCGGGTCAGTTTCTACTTAATTAGCCACCTGCTCCTATTCCACTTTCTTGGGGAATCATGACCACAGATATAGGGAAGTTGCCACCGGCAAGATTTAGAAGTAGTTTGAGGATGCTGCCACTTGTCAATATACTCTCAACCCAGTCTCCTCCACCAAGTGACCATTAAACACTCATTTAACAGCTTCCCTAAGTTGTTGTCTCATCTTTTATTTATTTATTAATAAAATATTCTGCAATACATTAAATTATCCTTGACCCCACTTGGTCATTAATTACAAACTTTATCATAAAATATAACATAGTGTTCCTCAATAACATAAAATTGTTTTGCAAATTAGGGCATGTGACAGCAATGATACAATTGAAACAACTTGAGTGACTTATTCAAAAGGAGATGTATTGTTCAAAAATTCATTGAATTCAATTAGCTATATTGTATATAAGGTTGAATGAAATCTTATGAAATGTGATGATATCCCATATATATTTGAACAATATTTATTTTTAACTATTTTCTTAGAACTCTAAATGGATTGGAAAAACCATCCAAGGAGAGGCAACTAAAAATTGTGTCATAGAATTCCTTACTTGATGATCCATTATTGGAATGTTACAACAATAAAATAGTAATTGATTATTAAATTTAGTTATGAAGAGAAATGTCTCTTCAACATTTGATGGCCAAGCCATATTTAAGGCGGTCATATCCATTGTAATAGATAATACATTCAATTAATATATATATTATACATTATTATTTGAATATGGAACACCTTCCCCCTCAGTATCTAGATACAGATTCTCCATTACACCGGATACGGTGTAAAATTGGTATCAAAGTGGATTCGCTCCTCCTACTCAAGATCATATTCATCTCATTGAGTCCAAATTCTTTTGCTAATCCATTTCATCGCCTATCACTCCTCAAATTGCTCTCCTCCCACCTACGTGGCGATCCTCCTCCTTATCTTTGCACTCTCTACCTCCATGCAGTTCCCTCCATTCTCCTCCTTTCCCCGATCACCAAGCTATAATCTCCCCATCCCAATATTCCCTCCATGCACCATTCAATCTACCCACTCCCACCCATCAAAACGAAGCCACCCCACCACATCTTACCTCCCATTATCTGTACTCAACCTATGCACCCTTCCAAGCCCTTCCATCATTAGACACATCTCCAAGCATGCTAGCTCTCCACACCATCGCCAACCCATGCTAAATTGTTCCAACGCGTACCGATTCTACCTCTCTATGCCCTATCGTATCCCTCCACGGTGGCTTTCCCACCTCCTGCACCATGCAACCATCGTTAGTGTCACATCCCCTCCCCTCCTCTCTTGACAAGGAGAGGACGTGACTATCATGCTGCACTACCATCTTAACTGGGGGTCTAGCCCCATGAACACAATAATAAAATGCATTGAACTTTAAAAATACATATGCAAATGCATAATGCAATAATATACAGGGAAAAAAATTTCATTCATGCATTCATATGTTCATAATAATTCTTAAAAAAATACAATTGCATAGTTATACAAGAGAATACTTATCTTGAAAATAAGCTGCCCCGCAACTAGCTATGCCACTTCAACGTTCCACCCAACAATAGGCCAGTTGTGCTCATCAATCTCTCAACACAACTTTAACCCCCGAGTTGGGCATGATTTCCATAAGGAACTAGGGAACAACAAGCTCACACATAGCCAAATAAAAACCGAGGCTCAGCCAAGCCAACCTACGGTTGAGTTTATCAGGCTGCTAAGGAAGTGGAAAGGAAGAATTGCTAAGCTAGTGAGTTCAACCACAGAGCTATGGACACCTGCACAATATCTATCTAGCTTGGCCTCCACAATACCTACACACCCAACACAAAAAAATATTTCCTTCACTGCTACATAGTCCCTTAGGCCATACCTTCCCTTTTGAGTGCTCTTCACGGTGTGCATAGAAGAATAGGAAACCCCTCTTGATCCTTTCGTGGGATTAATCTCTTTAATAGTTTTATCAATCCAATTATGGTCCTCTTCCACTCCTAATTCTTACTCACAATTCAGACCAAAACAAGGATGCACATAACATCAAACAAAAATTATGGGTATGAAGAAAAATGTCTTAGGAACCAAAAACAAAAATGGTAGATGCGAAAATCGACCCTGGGAGAGAAATTCAATTTCAGAAAATTTTGATGGGAATTACACGAGAAAAAATGACATCTATAAACCCCCAAATCATTAATATCTACTTCCATCAACTGTGCAATACCAAAATCGGGTTTCCAACCATGGAAAAATGAAGGAAATGCAGAAAACGTGAGGGAAAAATGCCCATCTATCTCCAACTGCATGAGGAAGAGGAATGCATGAGTGAGGAATGGTTTGGGCACCAATTTCTGGGTGTTTTCTTTCCCCATAAGAAAAAATACATTTCTCTAGATTGATGGCTTTCCCAAATACGAAATTGACTGCCATACCTCTCCATTCCTAATGCATTAACTACCTCAATCAACTTCTAGAAGAATTAAATGATTGGGTGCATAAGACAAAAAGGGTAGTTGAGAGTTTATGGGTTCTCTCATTGACATTTGGATTAACACTACTGGATAAAGGGTTTGCATAATTTCCCTCCCTACTCCTTGTGAAATCATCCCCCAATCTCTTGTTGCATTGCATATCTAGTTGTGGGTATTGTATTAAATTGCATACTTACATGATGTCTCAATTTATATTGTGTCTGGCTAGCACAAGAACCATATCATCGATTTTAATTTCCTATACATAAAATGCTAAATCCATGGTGGGGCCTTGGCCTTGAGCTCCTCACCATGATTAAACAATGATATTTACATCATGTACAATTTTAATGCAATAGAGGTCAAAATCAGGATATTACATTTAGACGCATTCCATCACCAAATCACGTCCTGCCTCCTCCCATTGCCTCCCACTCACCCATCCTATCGGCTCTCTCACTACACACCCTCACCTCTGCATGCTCCATTCCCTCCCCATTCTCATGTCTTCCCTCCAGGCCCCAGCACCTTCAATTCGGTGCACTCCTTCTTCGCCTGCGCGCCATTCTGTCTTGTGTCCCTGTCATCTCCACCACCTCTCCTCTGCTCCAGCCGCCAGTCTCCCCATCTCTCACGACCTCCTCCGTTGTTGCATCACGATCAACCGCTCCACACTGCTATTATTTTAATATAAAAAAACAAAAGTTATAATAAAATTCTTATTATTACATAATATAAAAAATGTAATAATAAATTTTGTTGAAAAAATAAATTTGCTTTTTATTAAAATTTTATTATTCAAGTTTATAATAATAATATTATTACAATTATCTTTTGAAATAATAAATTATATATATATATAAGGACCCAAGCTATGACAAAATTAAAAGACAAACTTGAGAAATTGGGGAAAGACATTAAGTCCCTCGTGGCTAACCAAAAAAACTAGAGGGAAGAAATGGAAAATAGTAAGACACTTAAGTGTTAGGATTATTAATCCTCGCTTGTCCAATTTGGTCATATTTCTAAATCAGGAGTCATTTCTGAAAAGGGAGTCCTTCGAGTCTATTTTTAGTCACTAGCACCATTAGGTCCACTTGGCCTAATTGGGGCACATCTTCTAGTTACTAAAGTGTGGGGAACACTAATTGAGCCCTATTGCCACTGATTGCACTTGCATGCATCAGTTTAGGATCCTCCTAGATCAATCCCTACAATTTAGGAGCCACTAGGAGTGCCAAAACCAAACCAGGTCAATTGAGTTGAGTTGGTGACTAGTCAAGCTAAGTTAGGAGTCAGTTACATTCAGTTCTATTCCTCTACATTCAGTTAGCACTAGGTTTGCATGAATGCATGTAGGAGAGGCACATTTCTCACCTACCACAGTCAGTGAGGCTTAGTTAACACTGAATTAGACACTTGAGTTGTGTTTTAGAACTTCGATGACCTCTGATAATGATTTAGACAAGATCAGTTAACCATTGAGTCCTCTGATAATGATTTAGACAAGGTCTTAGTTACCTACAATCAAGTAGAGTCTAATCAATTTGAATTTCCTCATGTGGATTTGAATTGCATTTGGCTATTTAGCCATTGTATTACATTGTAATTAATTATCCAGTTGCTTTTGATTAATGAAAGCATTCACAGCTTCAAGCCTTTTGCACTGTTTCATTCTTCAATTCCTGAGTAAAATTGTGTGATATATTTTGTGAGTTGTGTGTTGATCCATAGATCTATGTGCTCAATTTTAATATTAAGAAAGACAAAGTTGTTCTAGTACTAGAAATAAAACTTGATCTCAAACTAGACACCATGAATGAAAAACAAAAAGAGTTAAATGACAAGATGAGTGCGATGACACATAACATAAGCACCATGGCACAAAACCTGAGCATCATGACACAAAACCAGAATACAATAATGAAAATGTTACCAAAACTAAGGTCTAGTAAAAACCATATCAGTAACTCAAATATGTTGGACCACTATGTCAACGAATATGAGAGAAACAAATTCGATCAATACAATAAACAAGATAAGGAGATAAAATATCTCAAGGATGACCAAAATAACAATAATATAATTGATAAAAATAAAAATGGGCTCGAACAAGATCATAATAAGAGTCAAGCCAATGTCGTTGAAAATAAGGACGATCCATACAATGACAAAAGATGGATCATACAATATGCAAAGGAATCCAAGTCAAAGGAATCGGATATCATAGATTCATCTTCTACCTTAATTGTTCTACCACCTTGGAGAAACGTAAATGTAACACTATCTGGCGACTTCGAGTGTGAGAAGCCTCAAGAAATGTCACTTCTCAAGATAACTCGTAAGGATAATAAAAGGGAAACATTACGTGATGACATCATAAGTATCGTGGGACAATCGATTTTTAAAACAAATCTTGATATGGTCAGTCACAAAAATATTCCATGTATTCATGTACATGGAAAAGGGGTCACAATAATAAACATTATGGAGTACAAACTCAAGTTGCAAATGAAAGGAAAATGACAAACTATTGTGTAAATACCAAACACATTCCTAATTCAAGTTCTAAAAAAGACATAAAGGAAGTAATGATGTTGTTTCAACAAAAAACAAGAAAGAAAAGACGAAATCAATAATCTAAGCTTTGAAGACAATGCTTTCCTAAGGGCAAGACAATGTTACAACAATAAAATAGTAATTAATTATTAAATTTAGATATGAAGAGAAATTCTCTTCAACATTTGATGGCCAAGCCATATTTAAGGCGACCATATCCATTGTAATAGATCATCCATTCAATTATTATAAATATTATACATTATTATTTGAAGATGGAACATCTTCCCCCTTAGTATTCGGATACAGTGTAACATGGAATGACATTAACATTAAAATATGTGAGACAATTGAATCAACATAAGATAATATCTAGTATGAAGTTAACGCATAAGGATACCAAAAACATTATTTTTTATAAGATCAAGAAGGTATTATACATAACTATTTAAACGGGTTATTTTTATCCAACATTATGACTATATCATTGTCCTCTACACTCCATTATCTCTATTATACATAACAATATACAACATCCAAAACATGATTGCATTAGTTCATCACAGTAGTAACATATTTCATATGTCTTCAAGTCATTAGGGATGTTCATGCTTATAGGACCCTTACTCAAGCATAATGTAAGAATGGGAGAAATGGAATTGAGGGTTTCAAAGAAAAAAAATGTGTAACAATCTTCTACCAAGTTACCATGCTAATATATTCATCACTTTATATGACACATAAAAAGATCTTGTCCTTAGACTAAATTTCTTTAAAACACCCATTTCATAAATACATCTAATATCTGGTAAGAAAATCTTAAATTATAGTATACAACATCAAAAACATTACTACATGAGTTAGTCATAGTGCTAATATATTTCATAATTGTCCATGCCATTAGGGATTAACTCATGCTTGTAGGATTCATATTCAGACAAAATCTAATAATGGTAGAGAAACAACAACAATGAGATGTTTTCAACTCAATATAAAATACCAAAGAGTGTTATAACAACTTACCATGTTGAGATTTTTTGACCCTATATAATATACTAAAAAGTGTTATAACAACTTATCATGTATGGCCTCAAATTTATGGAGGAGGGTGTTGTCGGAACTTTCCCATTATTACAAATCCAATAGAGAATTTTTCCCATTCAACAAACTCATAGTTCTTGAGTAGTTGTGAGTTATAACTTGCTTTTACAAACCATTTAGAGGCAGTTGACCTAGATCCAATCAAGGACATAAAATTAAAACCATGCATTGAAAACTATATGTGTTGTCAATCGCAACACAACTATTGCAATGGGGCTATCCTTCCATTTAGTCACTGAAGTCATATGCATGTCCTCTTGAGTTCTAACCCCTAAATCCAAATCCAAGTATTTTACACTGAGCCAATTTCCTCATTGGAAAATTAGTTTTTTCTTTGCACATGTATGGCCTAAAAGTCATGGAGGGGTGAATCTTTTAGAACTATCATGTTATTATAAATATAAGCGTGTAAGCAGTTCGTTGAATCGAGTCACAATTCTCGAGTTGTTTGGAGTTGTAGCTTGTTTCCTTAGACAATTTAGAGACATTTGAACTAAATGCAATTAAGACACTACAAACTTTGTATGAGAAATATGTGCCATCATTTGCAACACCTCTTTTAATAGGACTATCCTTCTAATGTAATAATTGAGGCTAAATGCACATCTCTCAAACTTTGAGTTTCAGATCCAAATTTATGTCTTTCACATTGGGCCAAATTACCTTGTGTCAATTAGAGAGTTTTATTTATTTACACACGTATGCCCTTAAATTTATGGAGAAGAGCATCATTAACACATTCCCATTGACATAAATCCAATGGAAATATGGTTTAGAGACACTTTACCAAAGCGCAACCAAGAGAAAAAAATGTGAACTATACATTGAAAATAAATGTTGTTAATTACAGTCTATTTGATGGGAGCATCTCCCTCATGGAAAATCATCGAATTTGAATATACATCTTCTCGATTTTTAATGCCCAAATTCATTATAAAATTTAGCTTAAATAAAAGTTTTGAATCCAAAATATTAAAATGACCACTAAAATAATAACCATGCAGCTCTTGTATTAGGATTTGAACATATTATTTTCTAGCTAATGATGCACCACACTCATGTCCACTCCTTTAGTTGTACCACAATTACACCATTCGGTGGCATTATTAATCAAACATATGAGTAGACTTATCCTTCAGACTTGTGTCATGTATTTTTTTGTCCCATGGTAGTGTTTGGTCGCCCAAATGTCACATTTTCATTCTATTTTTCATTCAATATTCCTCACATTCATATCTATCCATCACTCCATAAACCATTCATTAATACCATTTTCATGAATAAATATGGGTTACCTTGTATTTTCCAAATTGTTTATTTTTAAGTATTTTGAGAGAATTTGTGGTTATTTATTAAGAAAATTAACATATTTTCATTATATCTCAAAGTTGGATGAGTTTTGTGATGATTACAAGAATATTTGAATATTTTAACAAGGTCAAAAGTCACCATCTAGCCTCAAATTCGAATCTCATCTTCAATCTTTGAAGATTTCAAGAAGATTTGGGATAATTATTCAGGCATATTTAAAGGAGGAAATCATGAAGATATGGGGTGGACTTTATTTTCAAAGATATTAAGGATCTGTGAGGATTTGAAAGTATAATTGGTTGAACGTACTTGACAAAAAAGTGGATCTACATTTATTAGTTGTTTATCCTCTTTTCAAAGCAGGTCATGTATAAATAAGAGTGCTCTCTCTTCATTTGGAGAGGCCTCTTTAGTGGTGTAGAAGTAGAGAAATAATTTATGTAAAGTCTTTTGAAAGTTAGTCATGGATCTTATCATTTTGTAATAGGATTGATGTTTTAGAATATTTTGATTTCTCCATAATAGATTTGTTATTTTGAATTGTTAATGAATTTCATGTTTTCTTAGTTAATTTCATTTTATGTAACTTTATGCTCTCTTAGATTTAAATTTACTTTCATGCAATTTCCTGCTTTTGTAAACTAGGTTCAATTTAATTCACATGGAATTTTAGATTAAATTAGTGTTACTCTAGTCTTGCATATATTTTGCATGTAGCTCATAATTTTACACTCTCCTCGGGTTGACAATTAAAGCGTTGAATAGTTTATTAATCAGTTAATACTTTACATCAACATTTTGGCACTGTTGTCGGGGAGGTGCTAAAAGGGGATTTGAGTTTAGATAGGTAGATAGGTTGTTTTTTATATTAAACAACAAGGGGGAGGGGAAACTATAAGAGGAAAAGACAACTTCACTACGTAATTTCCTTGGTGTAACAACCTGACGCATCCACTTTAGTGGGTCACCCCAAAACCTTGTTGTTTGCTTTGCATGGAAATAAGTTTCCTATTCACAAGTGTGATTTACGTTTCATGAACAAGTGTTTATTTTTTTGCAAAGTGTTTACTTTTCCTCTAAGAGTGTTCTTTTTTTTTGCAAATGCCAGTTTGTTTTTATGCAAGTGTGCCTTTATTTAGTTTATTATTTTGCATTTATATTTTGTAGTATGAGTTTGGATTTCTCTCATTTGTTTCACTAACTTTGATTTTATACCATTCTATATTGTTTTGTACCATTTTTATTTTGTAGTAGTTAATTTGGTTATGAGTAAGATGATTCTATGATGAGTATAATTCTAGATCAACTCATTCGGATCCTAGCAAAAACTAATATTTCCTCTTCGCAAGAACAAGAGATATTGACGACAGCTAAAAATGTAATCAATCCACATTAAGCAAACAAAGAAGAATCGTCCATATCAAATGAGGAACACCTATTTTAACATGAAAAACATCTTTTAACAATTATCCAAAGTTTTTCAACCTGCCATGTCTATTGATTTAATGGACACAAAACCTGAAACATTATTTTAATATTATTTTAACAATTATCTTGTGTTTTTCTATGTGCCATATTCATTCGACCAATAAAAAAATTGAGGCCTTATTTGGCCTCATATCAAGGAATTTCTCAGTTTTATATGTTTCAAACTTAGGTTAAAGTATTCACGGAATTAATATTTTTTGTATGAGATTTTTCATTTACTATAATGCTATCTTGGAGTTAGCATTAGTTCGGAAACATAAAATGTTGTTGAAAATGTCTCAGCCTCATGGCTCTACCAAGATTTGCATGCATACCACCCTTGGTTGTTAAAATTTGGCGATCTTGGCTTCAAGATACAGGTACATGCAGCCTTATGGTGGCTATTGCCATGTTGGCCACCTATATAATTTCTCTTGCTCCACCGCTATAGTTCAACACATTTATAGTTCAACATTGTAGACTCAGCCTCCATCATTAGCATTCTTCAACCACAATTTCACAAGACAATCTTCAGCTCCAAATTGGATTCCTAGTCCACTCAATGATCAATGGTGAGTGTGAAGCTTGTGAAGATTCCACTCATAAAAGAAGAGGTTCGTTCATTTATTTCAACCAATAATCTAGTGCTTATGGTAAACATAGTCTTTAATCTAATCTTGTTTCCATGGAATCCAAGTATTGACACCATCATTGAACTAGACAACCAACATGGAAATTCATAAACATAAAGAGAAGATCATGTTCTTTGAGGTTGCATAATTCACGCATAGCGATGTCAATGTTTGTACAAAAATATACTATTTGTATGCATTAAAATTCAATAGTCCAACACATGTCTGTGTATAAATTTTTAAAACTTGAACTTTTGGAAATAAAACCTAAACTTTTGTTTCCAACTTTGTGCAACAAAAGCCACTGTCACAGAACATGTAGCAATTCAAGCCACCATCCAATCTGCAATCAATCAAAAGAAGAAACATAATCAACCACAAATTATAATATATCCTAGTAATTACCTGTAAACATTTGAAAATAGCATAGCTTGGACTCGTTGAAATTGGTTTTAATTAGTTGGTGAAACAAATGAACCTTTTTATATTGTCTTTGCTAACCCTCTACCATGTATTCTATTGTGCCTTCATCTTAGTTTATATATAGTCGCTAGTTTATATTTTATGGCTAGAGAGTGCTAACTTTAATGGTATTTGATTTTGTTTTTTAATGCATATTTTTCATAGGTGTCACTCCTATAGTTGAAGCCCAAAATCATGCAATTTTCATAGGCACCACTACTATAGCTAAAGCCCATCAATCCTATTTAATGATTGGAACCAGTCATCGCCAAACTGTAGGACTTAATGAATACTTGTTGGTTCTCAGTCATTCTTGCTGACATTGCTTCTACTTTCAGAGCCAACACTCATATAACTGAAGCCTATCAACATGCTCAATACATAACCCTTAATACATGTTTTGTTTACAAAGGGATGGTAGCAGCTGTGATCCTAAAAATTTTAAAATCTATTTAGAAATATACAAAGGGGTGTATTATGGAGATTTTTTTTAAAACCACGCTTAATGAGCAGACCATACCTATGATATTATTCTCCTCTCACGGCCATACATGGGCTTAGCTTGGCTACTGTGTAAATTATGAGAAGGTTTAAAATATACTCCCAAGTTTCCTAGGGATTTCATCTATGTTATTCACAGATTAACAGAGAAAGAAAACCTTGTAATCTTTGACTTGGGTGATATCATTTTAGACACTGTGGATAATCAATTGAAGAAATTTAAAGAATCCAAACACGTTCATGCTACTTCCTAGCTAATGGCTGCCCAATTACATCAAAAGATTAAAATTATATTTGTTGTGTTTAAAGATTTCTCTCATAACACTGAAATGCATGTGGAACATGGCCTCTACTATTCCAAACATGGCCTCTACTATTCCAAAAACACAAATGTGAAGCATTTTTTTCTTCATATGCTTTATGACAAATTGCTAGATAGGATTATTCTAAATAAGTTAACAAGATTCTCAATATGGAGGTAATATAAAATGCAGGAGAGAAATTTAGATATAAAAAAAAAGTTTTCCATAATTGCTCGACAAAATTTAAGTCTTATCGTTGATTATCATTGATGATTATAATATAATGCTCCAGTTCACTCAATTAAAAAAAGAGGTGGGTAATTATGAACAGGTTGGGAAACAATCTTGAACAAGTTGCACAATGTGTCAATTTTTTTTTTGTTTTAAAATCATTAAAGTCATTGTATACTTAACACACAAGCCTAGAAATACTAGGCAACATTTTGTGAACAACTAGGAAAGTGGCTTCTCTTCGAGGCAATGAAAGGATATTCGGTGTTTACCCAATGAGAAATCCTTGAATATGATTTTTTAAGCTATTTTTTATGATCCAATTTTTTTTTTTGATATAACAAATGTCTATCAAAAACATTTATTACTAATATGAAATGCATGTGCTATGCCCAAGGGTACGTTGTACTAAGTATTATTCCCATGTTATAAGAATTTGATTAAACAAAAAGAACACGCAAGAACGTTGTACTAAGAACATACAAGAATTTGATTAAACAAAAAGAAGATACCATATGATTTATCTAATAAACATATTATTAGATTGTTGTTTTGAAATTTTAAATTTATTTATCCACATTGGAACGCGTCTTTCCAATGTATCAAAAAATTATGCCATTTTGGGAACAACAAAACACGTGGCTTCTCTTTATATAAGGTGACAGCTAGTTGCATGCATTCATAAAGCGAGGCTAATGCACCTTGCTTTGGAAATTTATATACATTATCTCCTGATGAGCTAAGTCTAAAGTAAAGTCGTGGGCTAAATAACTCAAGTAGTGGTGGGGTAGATAACATCAGTAGCTTGTGCTTTGACACGCTAACTCATATATAATTTTGGGGATCCACCGAGGTCTCGAGCTAGCATTTGTATTGAGCCAAATCTCAGATTTCGAGCATTTAAGGTTATTCCATCCTTCCAAGATGCAGGGGTCTTATTGTAGTTTCTAAATGAGGGACTTAGCTTGAAGGTAGCTTCGCAAAAGAAAGGGTTTACCTTAGACAAAGGTAAATACAAATGTTATAACTTCCCCACCCAATCCACGAGATAAGTAAGATTGTAGAGCCATGACATTCTAGAGGACGTCAACCATTGTGGATTATGAAAATCAAAGTACACTCTATGCTCTAGGAAATGGTACATAACTTACACTCTATGCTCTATGAAATGGTCCATAACTGGTTACGGCGATTAGCCAAGGAAATAAGTAAGTTTCCAATTATAGTTTCATTTTGTAGGTTATCCCTAAACTTGAATATAACTGCTTCTAGCTTTTATCATTTTTTGGGCTATTTGTAGAGCGGAATTTAATATACTTTGACATAGCGTAGGAAAAAAAATAGTATCAAGGATTGATGTGAGAATCGTTTGAATTTTGAGTAGAATTCAGCAAAGGAGGATGCGATCGCATTGTAATGATAAATACTTTGAATCCAAAAATCCAAGTTGTGTGTTGACAGAAAAGATCACATTCCAACGCTAACATCTCGCTAGCTAGTAGCTTCTATGCCAATGCCAAGATCATAACCAAAGGTGGCTAGCACAAAGAGCAAAGACAGATAAACCAACATAGGCAACAGTACTATAGGGTAGCCTAGAGTGTTCTCCATATCCTAAGGAGTTGGCAGCTATTTAGTAGCTTACCCGGCTGACTAAGTAGCTTAAAAAGTAGCAAAGGAGGTAGTTGCAGTGGGAGTAAGGGCAGAGACAGAGTAAGGAAATCCAAAACCTGACCTTACCTTAAGACCTAACCTTTCTATTTCAAAGTTATATAACGACAATTTTTAGGATGGAAATGTTAATATTGTTTAAGAACCACCACGCTATTTTGGCTATGTTAAGGAAGAATTTTATATTATATATTAAAATTTGTTCTTCGAGAACATTTCATTGTAAAAAGACATATTGATATCGAGTCATCCAATTGGTTAGGTTGATTTATGAAAGAACCCATTATTAACCATTTTTTAAAAGAAGGAATATAGATATAGAAAGAAAAATAATAATTGCACCATTACATTATTTTGATCTAAAAACAAAAATTATAACATCTGCGTGATTGTCTCCAGAACTCAACAGTTTCAAATATTTACCATAGTACAAATTAATCAATAGATTTGCACTTAACTTTGCAACAAAGAACCATAAATGAGTAAATAAATAGGTTATCAGGAAGCAGAGTATTGGCTCGGCATGACTTTTCAAAATAAACTTTCCTATAGTATAGGAAGTTGGTTTGTTGTAGGACTATTAATCTCATTTATTAAAAAATGCATAAACACTACAATTCTTCAATAGTGCTTTTCTTTGCAAGCAATGTTTAAATTAGCATTACCACATTACTTTCTCATACATAGGCCTTACCCAACAACCTTTTGAAATGAAAAATGCAGTACTTAGGCAATTAATAGCCAAACTGAAGTAAGCAAGAGGAATATTTTAACAGTTTAAATTTTAATAATAGATAAACAAACCCAAAGTTAAAGTAAAGTAGAGAAGACGTTGTAATCGAAATAATACTAGGTCTTTGGTTCAAAAAACGTTGCTACTGAATATTGATTCTCTTGTAATATTGAATAATGATGGTCATGCTTTTATGTTTTAATTAAAACAAATGGACTGGACATATAATAGTATGTCGGGCCCAATAACGCTTGGAATGCATCTAAGTAGATCAAGATAATAAATAATAATAGTAGAAGACAGAAAAAGGCTTTCTATCGCCTGCCTTATATCTTTATTGGTTGGGCACTAATCCTGTATCTTGGCAATACGTGCCTTATGGATATCTTTTGTAACTATGTTTTCCTAAACTATAAGATTTTGTATGTTTTCATTAAAGTAACGGAAAATAATTCTCCCACTCTTTCGTTAGTGAGAGGCGAGACCTCACTCTTCAAGTAATAGTATCCTGAATAGGTAGGTGAATAATATGCCAGAAATCCTATTGATTAATGAATGGAAGGTGGCAAGCCTGAATAGATAAGATAGACGCTTGTCTTTTTTGTTTATTCCAACTGGAGGAAGGCAACAAAATAAGGCAGTGCACCTGAATGAATAAGAATACGATAGATATATGCTTAAAGGGAGAAATAATTAGCTTAGACCATTAAAGGTTAAGATTTATCTACAAAGGTTTTTTGCAACTAGCAACTAGCGAAATAAGCTACTTTGGACATGGGAGCTTGGGCCACATGTCCAATGTGGAGGACAACTGTCCAGCAATAGCTGGAAAGGAGAATGATGAGAGGGCTAAGAAAGCCTCCCCCTCATACATTTTCTAAGGTTGCTAAGGGACATATTTCAATGGAGGCCGATTCAGTTCATCAAAGGTGTCAGTGTAGGCCGAGACAAAGAAAGATTAAAAGCAGTGATGGTACCCACGCTACAATCCCACAACTAGTGGTTGGAACAATCAACCTGTGCGCATTGGGGACATTAAATGTGTATAAATCCTTGCTCTAAACAATGTACACCATAAGTTAGAGGCATGAATATCATGAAAGGAACGGATATCATGAACATAGTCTTGCACTTTCAGTGGATCAACATAAACATAGTATGTAATACAACCTCAGACTTTGCATTCAAAGTTAAGTACATGATTAAATACCGGTTGATATGTCTCAATCTTACCTTCGATTAAAAAAAGATAGAGAAGTGGATTCCATGCACACATGCATTTCCCAGGTGTAATCTTCTTTATCAATCCATCATTATCTGCATGTTTGTTTACATAATACATTGAATAATTAGAAGTTGAAGATTGCACTATTTTTTAAATTTCTGAGAAGAACGCCATCACTAATTTGGATAGTGGAGGATTTCATGGCCAAAATAATTATTTAGCATTGTATTGATGAGTTATGCTGTGTGATATTACCTTGTAGCATTGGTAGATTAAGCAGTTCAGCAATGGAATATCTCTTCAGCACTTGGTTGCTACCATACATAGTAGTCGTCGTTATTCATCAACCACACACAAAATCGTTTAGGGAGAGAACTATGCAAATCATGTTATATTCACGGCTGGAAAATGGTGCCATCACCTTTCAAACCTTAGAGAAAGTCGAACAAAATACAAGGTAATGCACTTTTAACAATGTTTTTTGAAGAAAAAAAACAAGTCTCTCAAGTCGCATTGGAACTTAGTCTCTCATGGCAGGATTTCATTCACTATCTCTCATGTCCTTACCTGGTTACCATTTCCCTGAGTTTCCATGTCATTGTAGTCTTTTTTATCCTAAAAAGCTCGATCTGGTCTCAGACTCCCTTTTGCTTTGCCGAATTCGAAGTAGTGTTTCACAATTTAGACTTAACCCTATGAAGACAAGGGAATCACTGCTGGAACCAGGTTGGCTAAGTTCTTCTATTTTATTTGTAAGTACTTGTATTCAAATGTATTCTAGAATATCCAGCTCAAGAAGGGATTGAGTTGCAACCTGGGATGTGAAGTATAAGTTTAAACAATTGATTCTAGCTCTCAGTTGAGACTTAAAAAGCAAAGGGATGGCATTGTTTTCCCTGAAATTGGAATTATTTGCATTCAAAAAAATCGTTTTCACTTTTCATAGGCAACTTATTTAGTTTAGTTATTGAATTGCTTTAATCACAGTTAATCTTACTAGAGTTTAAACGATTAAACTATCATCTAGTATTTTGCTGCCATTTCTCTACAGAAACTTATTATCATGTCAGGTATGAAGAAAATTCAAACTAGTAGCTAAACAAACAAGATTCTAATTCCATGTCACCTTTTAATCTTTAATAAACTGTTGTCGATGAGTGCGAAAATGATTGCCTTAGAAGAAGTAACTAGTGAAATTATTGAGCATGCAATCTATTCTAGATCAAAATAATTCTTTTATTTAGAGTGATGTGATCATTTCAAACTTAGCATTCTTTTATTTAGAGTGATGTGATCATTTCAAACTTAGCATGAATCTCTTATGTGGCCATACGGATGAGGATGAAGAAGGGATTTTGGGTGATCAAAATCAGGAAGAACATCAAGCTTATGAAAGTTTCATTGAACATTGGTTTCAAGTAAGTACTAGGGTAGATCAGTTTTGTTTCTATTTTTACTTTGTTCAGATACATTTTCAGCAGCTAAATTTGCATATTCTTGTATATATTATATTTCATTTTGCAAAATTGAATGTAAATCTTTGTTGACTTTTGTTACAAGAATTGCTACATTGGAAATTTCATTACACTTAGATTATTGTAAATTCTAATAAGTATAGGGTAGGTAGGTTTTAGTTTTTATTTGGAATAATCAGCAAGTAGGATTCTTAAAAACATTTTCATGATTGATGACAATATACAAATGCGTCCATTAGCTAAAAAAAAAAAAATTAGCTTTCATTTTTTTAGTTTTTAAGGAAGGAATAGTAATAATAATAAATACTAAAATAATAAACACTAAAACTTTTTCAAGACTATTTTGCTTCTAATTTAATTTTTTTAGGAATAATGATAAGAATAAAAAATAAAAAAATCAATAAAAACAAAACATAAAAAATCAAATTATTTTTGCACGTTCATCCTTCGCCCTCGAAGAATCCTACAAACAAAAACAATAAAACATTAGATGAATATAATAAAAAAACAGTAAAACATAAACAAATTTAACCAGAATAGGCTTCGGCCTTGAACTAAAGAATACCATCGATTGTGAATAAAGTGTTGTAAGTAGTTTTTTTTTCTCGATTTGTACCACCCTAGATTGAGTTGCATCAATCCAATCAAAACTCTACCTGTAAAAAAATCAAACATAAAAATGAGATGTGAGGTGCACCTTAGATGGTCATCTGTTTGTTGGTACAGAGAGAGTTGCCACTAGGATCAAAACAAATTTAAACGATATTTGATGCACCTTTTGATATGTATGAACAACTTTATTTATACTAAACAAACTAGCTCTGCCTTTTCTCCTAGAACTAAGTCAATGGATCTCTATCTCGATAATCTCGGATCTGGTTGAGAGCTCAACATTAGTAGCATAGAGAGGTAGAACAGCTAAGGTATCTCAATCCCCATTCGATCTGTGTCCTAGGAGGTATTAGGATGGCACAATATGAAAATACGCATGATCCAAAGCTTTTTCTGTTGTGATACGCTTGTAGGGATCATACTCTAGCAGTTGTTTTAAAGAATATCATAAGCCAGGATGCAAAACACTTGTTCCTAGCCAGCCAGGTGAGAAAGTTATCAATTATACACCTTCTTTGGTTGATTCTCCAGTAAATTGATCCATGATTATTTACTTAGTCACTAGAAATAGTTGGAACAATTTTCACTTGTTGTTGCTGTCACATAATTGAACCACATAAATCTGCACAGAACCATTCCTAAGGGAATAAATGAGATACATGTAGAAGATATGCATTAGATTCCACCCGATATCTTAGTGATATCATCACTGACTAATTGTTTCAGATTGCATGAGATAAAATTGCGTTGACATCAGAGGTCAGGATCTTCCTGATTTCCACACGTTATGAAGGATCCATATACACCAAGTTCTACGCAATCCAACACAATGTCAATACTTATCGACTTTGATCAAATATCTACCAAGATGGAGTTCACCTAAAATCTAAAACAAATCGAGATCCCAAGAGATTCTCATATGAACTTATCTCTTTGAACGAATTTTCCATCTTTCTCAGGCGATAACTAGCAGAATGAAGAAAAATCATCACATTTTATCCACGAGTCATCTTATATTGGTGCCAATTTTCCATCTCGTCTTCTAGGTTACGTATCAATATTTTTGTCTCCTCTACCTATGATTGATCGATGCATCGTATACCATAGCATGTGAAACTTGAACTCTCTATCTATAGTTTGAATCTACCTATGTGCTCGAACTTAGTTATTGAAAATTTCATGACTATAACAGACAATTACAACCTAGAGACGGATGGATATCCACTTCATTGTTTTCAAGAGTGATGAGAATTTGTTTTCTTAATAAAGTGTTGGATGTGCCTTTTGAAACCATCTATAGTTTGTTGAATTCATTCACTTTTTTTAGTACTGCTTCGGGATTGGATTCTAAAGCATTGCTTAACAACGTTGTTGCGAAGGAGATTGTAAATAATTTGAAGCGTGTTTCCCATATTTTTTTGTTTGAGGGTTTCCTATCGATAAGTATGGACGTAAAGTAGTGCTTTGCCTCATTCTCTCCTTGACTGTAACTTGATTGCATAATGCAACTGCAGCTTTTCATGTACCTACACACCTGTTCTCTTTTCAAAGTAGCTCATATATAAATAAGAGTGTTCTCTATTCATTTCGAGAGGCCTCTTGGTGTGGAAGTAGAGAAATAATTTATGTAAAAATTTTTGAAAGTTAGTCATGGATCTTATCATTTTGTAATAGGATTGATGTTTTAGAATATTTTTATTTTTCTGTGATAGATTTGTTATTTTGAATTGTTAATGAATTTCATGTTTTCTTAGTTAATTTCATTTTATCCAACTTTATGCTCTTCTAAATTTAAATTTACTTTTATGCAATTCTCTGCTTTTGTAAACTAGGTTCAATTTCAATCACATATAATATTAAATTAAATTAATATTAATTTAACCTTGCATATATTTTGCCTCTACCCGATCTTTAAGATCTCATCAAATTGACAATTAAATCGTTGAATAGTTTATTAATAATTTAATACTTTACACCAAGTGTATTTAGTATATTTTTTTTCCTTTCAATATAAAACCAACCTTATCAATAAAACAATTCACTTTGACATTTTTCATGATTAAATTGACTTATCGTTTAACGTGGATGGGATGGAAAGGATTAGTAATGAATAATTATAAGTAAGGACACTCTAAAAAGAGCATAATTATTTAAAGTCTAAAAAGAACATAATTATTTAATTTGGGGTAGATTATTTAATGCTACAATATTGTGATATTGAATCTTACACGTGTTGAACTTGAGATCTAACAGTCTACAATGCTCATACCGAAACATTGAATAATACATATTGATCGTCGTCAAGATCACCAACAGGTTTATGTTCTACATTATATTTTGTTAAAATACATTTGTGCGTTCAGTATTGATTTTTTTTGGATTGACCCATGGATTTTTCTACGTTTATTTAAAATAAATGGTTCTCTATTCCAGTACAAATTTTTATTAATTTATTTTCGATTTCTGCATCAATAAAATAAGAAAATAGTGATCATAACGTGACGTCACATCGTGGACTGCTTCCAAATTTCCAAGATAGTCGTTCTACATGACGCCTCTTAAAATGGCTTCCAGCTATCACTTTGTTCACCGAGTCTCTCGACAGTGATAAAAAATTCAACCTCACCAACTCTTAGAAACATTAATGAAAATTAGTTTTGTTTATCCATAATGAATACAGGAGGTTGGCCTGACCTGCTCAACCCTAGTTCACATTCTTCCTCAGCAATTGGCACTTTGCAGCAAGCGTACTTATTGATTTTCCATAAAGTATAATGGAGTAATTTGATTATCATACGCTACCTCACATAGAAGAACGTGGAATATAGTTCCATTCTAATCTACAAGTGATCGTGTCTCAAGGAAGAATAATCGGAAACGTGCATTATTGATTTTCCATAAAGTATAATGGAGCAATTTGATTATCATACGCCACCTCACATAGAAGAACGTGGAATATAGTTCCATTCTAATTTACAAGTGATCGTGTCTGAAGGAAGAATAATCGGAAACGTGCATTCTTGGAAATCATTAGGAGAAGTAAGCAGCAACAAAAAAAAAAAAAAAAAAAAAGGCAAAGAGTATATTGATTGCTTAGGCAATGGAATTGATTTCTCAATATTAAGTAGCAGTATTTATAAGACTACATAAAAGTAAAATTATAGGTAAATACCATGGGTCATCAAATACTATGGGTCACTAATTCTAAGTAATTTGACCAATTCAACTAGTCAATTAATTAACTAATTAATGCAATATTGATAGTGGTTTGTTGAGATTATAATTCTTAACACACGTCCTTAATCTCAACTAGGACAATACTTTGAGCACTATCAATGCAAAAAGATGCATGTTGGTCTATGTCTCAGCTAGGCTTACATTTCATTCAAAAAAATTCAGCTTCACTTTTTTCCTTGAAGTGTACTTAGAGTTCTTCTTTGTATTATGGATCTTGATGCTAAGTATTTGTTCTTCTTCAGCTTTTGGAACATAGTGTAAGTCTTTTTCTCCTGTTTCAACACGATTTTTCTGGTTGTCATCTTTACTTGCACACTGAATTTTTTTGTCAAAAAAAATATGAATATATTTGAGTTTTCTTGGAGAGCATTCACATCTTGGTGTTGCTCATCAATGGTAGCTGCTTCATCATTTTCATTGACTTCTTCATTTGCATGTACCCACTGTTAATCATTCATTGCTTCTTAAAAAATTGTGGGTTGAGAAGAAAACAAAGCATATTGTAGATGTTCATCATTAACAGGTTTTTGTTCATATAACTCTCTCAAGCTTCTAGTTTTCTGGTTTTGGGGTGGACTGTCTGTCGTTGTTTCTTTTGTGCTGCTATCAACTGGTTGTTGCTCATTCTCAATAATTGTTGAATCTTCTATGCTACTATCAATTGTCTCTTGATCAGAGAGACTATCACTCACATCATTGGGTACTACTACATTAATAGGTTTATTGTCATCAGCTAAAACAACTGGATCAACAACCTTTGTTGGGATTACATGATCACTGGGTGCCTCATAATCAAAGTCTTTTTTACTGTCTTTCACTCCACTGTGGGATTCTTGGTGCTTTTCATGGCTTGCAAAGTTACTTTCTTTTACAACTTGTTCTTCACTAAATACTTATTCCAGTATATTCCATGCTCTTTTTGGAGTATCAGCTTTTGCAGTATAATGAAATAGTGAATAGTCTATACTTACGTGTATGAGACATAAGGAAACAACTTGCCTTCTTTCTTTTTGGAACTCAATCAAATCCTTAAATGAATCTGGATCTCTAGGATCTTCTTTAACTATGAAATCCAACAAATCTTTTAATTCTAACAAATTACTTACTTTGACTCTCCATACATCATAATCATCTCCATCAAATGTTTTCCATAATCCTTTTGGTGTTAAGAGATTTCGTACCTCTTCAATTTCTTCTTGTAGTGCTTCTAGTAGCACCATCTTCAAGCTTCAATCTTCTTTGATTTTCTTCGATCTTCTACAATCTTATTGTCTAGATCACAACCACCAATAAGATCGGATCTATGCATGTGTGTGCTTTCCACTATGTGAAAAGGATTACCCAAGACAAAAGGAATCTTCTTGTGTGAATCACAACCTCCAATAAAGGCGGATCTATGCATGTGTGTGCTTTCCACTATGTGAAAAGACTTACCCAAGACAAAAGGAATGGATCGGGCATGTGTGTGCTTTCCACTATGTGAAAAGACTTACCCAAGACAAAAGGAATGGATCGGGCCATAAGCTCCTCTGATACCATGTTAAAGATTACAAGACACCCATAAAAATGACATAAACACGAAAGCAACAATATTTATAAGACTACATAACAACAAAACCATAGATAAATATCATGAGTCATCAAATACAAAACCATAAGTAAATATTGATAGAATCTATAATAAATGTGAATAATTACTAATAAATAATTCTATCTAAAGACAACCTACAAAGTTGACAAAATTATTTAATTTAAGACAGACTGTCATTAAATCTCAAGCAAGTTGAGATCCAATAATCAACTATACTGCCAAAGCATTAAATAACCTTTGACATGCTACATATTCATGAACCATGCTTCCAAAGCATTAAATAACCTTTGACATGCTACATAATGATGGTCGTCAAGGTCGCCGACACGTTCATGTTCTCCATTATTATTTGTACTCGTGCGTTCAGTCTTGCCTTTTTGGGATTGACCCAAGGATTTTTCTACGCTTATTTAAAAGAAAGGGTTTTCAATCTACGGCCAGCCATACAGAATTCAATCTCACCAAAGTCACATTATATATGACAAAGATATCGTTCTGCCTGACGCCTCTTAAAATGGCTTCCAGCTATCACTCTGTTCACCGAGTCTCAGTCTCGACTCTCTCCCATGACAGTGATAGAAAATTAAATCTGACCAACTCCTAGAAACATGAAAATTTGTTTTCTTTATCCATAGCGAATACACCAGGTTGGCCTGACCTGCTTAACCCTAGTTTACATTCTTACTCAGCAATTGGCACTTTGCAGCAATTATTATTATCTCAATTATTGTCTTTTTTAGTGTATCAAATTGTTCTCTCAAAAAAACTTGTGTGTTGTCTTAAATATTGTCTTTAAATTAGTTTCTTAAATTAATTCAATAAGCTATCTTTATGGATAGACAATATAGAATGAAAATACTTTTGTATCTCCAAATCTGATATCAATTTTGTCTCTACAAAGACATTATATAAAACAATGTATAAATACAATTGCCTTTCATTGAGCTAAATCAACATAACTATCATTTTCTTATAATTAAACTACAATATCAAGGTACAATGGAATCAAACCACTAACCTCCTCCTTATGAAAGAAGGGAAAGTCATTATGGAAGTCCCAAGAAAGACATCAATTAGAAATACAATATTAAAGAAGGGAAAGTCCCAAGAAAGCATCAATTAGAAATACAATATTAGAATGCAAGTTTCCACACTGTGCAATACAAAAGCATAAATACAATATCATATTATTTCATCCATGCTATAAACATAACTATGAAGTTGTAGATACCCCTTCAATGGATGAATTTAAAATTCTTTTCAATTTGGGATGATTGTTCTTGTGATTGCTTTCCCATGTGATTTAGGTTTGGTAGCACCAACTATTATTATGGTAGGTACTAGAAAAGGTTCCTCCCTAGTTGTTCTTATCAAAGGTTTTCAAGGTCTTGAGAGCACACACAAGTTATTGGTAGTGGGAATCATCCTTCGAGTCATTCATTATTATTTTGTTTGTTAGAAATACCTGTCACTCAGGTCCAATGTATTTCATCCATTGGCTAAGAAACCACAACCTAGGGGCATCTAATCCGTAGAAATCACCCCAAGTTCGCACTCAATGTATTTCATCCATTGGCTAAGAAACCATTACCTAGGGGCATCTAATCCGTAGAAATCACCCCAAGTTTGCACCCGTCCTGGACCACACTAACCATTAACAAACCATTAACATGACTGGATTTTTTGGTGTCTACTAAATCACCCCTAAGGGTATTGAACTCAAGTCACCTTGGAAATGAAACCCACACCTTCACCGAATGAGCTAGAAAGAATTGACTCAAATCATTCAATATCCATGAGGAATAAGATGCACATTATTTTGAAAGTTATTTTAAGAAAATAATTTTAAATCCTCTTTAACATAGCCTCTATTATCTATCCACTCTCAATATAGAGAGTAAAACTAATAATGTGGGTGCAGATGACCTAGAAAACCCAAAAGTAAATGAGAGATTGAAAAATAAAATAAAAATTGTTCAAAAAGACCAACTAAAATTGCATGCTAAGTCAATCCATTCATTTGTGGTTTGGTGGTTGAGATGTAGCATCACCACAACAATAGCATAGATTCAAACCATGTCACACATATACTCTCGATCATGTGCATCTATTGGCCATGTTTGACAGACCCTTCAATGACGTGGGTCTAGCATTATAATGAGGATTTGTGCTCATAACTAGGTGGTCACACAAAGTTGTTTTTAGTTTTTTGTGCCACCATGGATTTTGTAAACGCGGGATCGTTCCATATTTCCTAAATGCACATGTGTTATTAGGTTCAAGCCTAGTGAGATCCAATCCTCTAACCATAGCTAAGCATTAGAAATTCATATGTGTTATAATGAATTTGCTTTGTCATACATATCTATCATAACACATATGTGATATATCAAATATGTGTTATGAAATTGCAAAATTAACATAACACAAATGTGATATAATGCATATGTGATATATCAGATATGCATTATGGAACTACAAAATTAAAATAATGCATATGCAATATAATGCATAGGTGATATATCACATATTTGTTATGGAATTTCAAAATTGAATAATATATATGTGATATAACACATGCGATATATCGCATATGTAGAAATTCTAAAGCCTTGATGGCATAAGGAATTTCATAAACAGGCTAAGGATCTAGGCGCACACTTAATCTCACATAGAATTGTAGAGAATTAGCATAACGAGAGAAGGAGAATTAATGAGCACACATTAATGAATGATTAATAAATGATAATTGATATTATTACATAGGTAATACTTCCTTATAAAGGAGAAAGGAGTTGCTAAAAGACAACTCAAGGCTAGCTCATAAAGCATGCTTACTAATTATGATAAACCCCATAGATGGCTAAAGCACTTTCCCAATCTACCAAGCACCTCACGAATTAGCAATAGCATGTGTGAGTGATGATGAGTGAAGGAAAGAGTTGCTGATCCTAGAATATGGAGAGAAAATAATGGGGGATGGGTCGGCAACAAAAGCTACCATTTTCTTAGTTGACTAGCTTTACCTTATCCACAGAAAAGCAGGATAAAGCAGAAAAATCAGAATAAAGAAGAATCTGCTGCAAAGCGCAGTTACCAATCTCGATGGCCATAAAGTGGTCAATATCAACCCAGAATCATAAATAAATAATTCCTAGGATATAGATGGAAAGTGTTGACTCTAAGATGTAAGTGGATGCCAACTATCTAAGCTAGTGGGTAGGAAATTAATCAAATAATGATTAATTATTTTATGAGTGTGTTTGTTATATTCCAACAGCATATACGTAATGGAAATGAAAGGGTACATGGGTGAGTGCAAGTTAACGAGGGTCACTTTTGGCATGTTACATGCAATAGAAAACTAAAAAATGAGGGATCCCTCAATTTAATTGTATTTTTTGATATACTTACACAAAATATCTTGCTTTGAGTAAAAAATATTAAATGTAGGAAATTGAATCACGTTTCCGAATATATAAGGTTTATATATTGAAATTTTTTATAACTATGTCAAGTTTCATTTTTTCTAACAGTCACTTTTTATTTTTTAGCTAAATGATAAGGTATATGTTTTTCTGGGTGCACCCTTTGAGGGCCTAAATGATGCTTTCGAGATACAACAAAATTTAGGCATGTAGAGAACATATAGCACTAGTGCAGCTCTACTTTTCGAAAATAAAATTAGTAATTTTAATTTTTTTTTTAATTATCTAAGTGATCATTCTTTGAAAATGGTATGTCTTTTGTGGGTGCAGCCTTGGAAGGTATTAATGAAATAATCATGAAATGGGTTTTTTATAGAATGTAGAGGTCAGAGTCTTCTAGTGCACCACATAATTTATTTTTAAAACGATTAAGAATTGAAAAAGTTATGGAAAAGACACTAACAACATGTTTTTTGACTTAAGGAGTTAGGGCACAATAGAAATTGAAAAAAAAAGAAAATATAATATTTTTGAATAAAAATTACATATTTAGAATCTGTAGAAAAAATGCTATTTGTGTTTAAGATTTAGTAAAAAAGGATTGTGCGTAGCATACTGTAACGAGTGCGTAAACATCGACCTCTTCAGAAACTAGAAGAAATGCCCAATTAGCTATGGTTTATCATATACCATAGCAAAGGTTTGGTATTACCAAAGAAAATTCCAAACCATATACATAGGACTATGGGTGACATGCGAGCAAGTGAATTGGTATGCTTAAATTCAAATTACATTGCTTGCCCTTATAGAATTGGAAAATGTGTGCGCATTATAGAACTATAAAACACACACGTGTTATAGAACTACAAAACATGCAAGCATTATGTAGTTCTATAACGTGCATGTGTTTTGTAGAGCTAAAAATCTAGCACTATATGCAATATATCAAATGTATGGATAATAGTTAGGGGGTGTGGAAGGGTTAAGGGCCTAGGAGGATGTTGGAAGTTCAGGTGGGGAAGGGTCAAGGGCCTAGGAAGATATTGGAAGTTCAAGTGGGGATGGTTAATAGTTGAGAGGGGGTGGATAAGGGTCAAGGGCCTATGAGGATGTTGTAAGTTCAAGTGAGTATGGTTAATAGTTGAGGGGGATGTTTTAAATTCAAGTGGTGAAAGATGAATGGAATGAGAACATTATGGGTTACAAGGGTGAAGGGGAGTGGGGATTGAGAGAATTATTAGGAGGAGAAGAGGTTTTGAATACGTATAGGGTTAGAAGAAGTACATGAGACTTGAGTGACAAAGGGTGATAACGTGGAGGGGAGGAAGTGGGTGAACGGTTTAATCAGAGAGAGGAATGGTGAATGGAAAGGTGGATATGGAATATTAGAGGAGGAATAGGATGTGTTTGAGGAGAGAGGCGGAGGAGGGGGACATTGAAGAGATGGGAATGAGATGCGATAAAACAAAGAATATGAGTCATAATGAGGTAGGGGGTTGAGGAGAAGGGATAAGTTGAAAACATAGACAAAGGAAGTATGAGAGAGAGAATGTTGTGGAGAGAGTGTGTGAGAGAATAATATAGAGAGGAAGGAGGGGGCATGAGGGAAGGATGGAGATAGAGTGAAGGAAAGAGATAGTGAGGGAGCGATAGAAGGTGTGTGTGTGAGACCAAGGGCGGGGGGATAGACACAAGGAGAGAAAGGGGGCAGTTTCACACACACACACACATAGAGAGAGAGAGAGAGAGAGAGAGAGAGAAATGGTGTCCAAGACAGAGGGTGGAGGGTTGGTCGATGGAGAGAGAAGGAGGTTGTGAAAGAGAGAAACATGCAAAGGGAGAGTGAAAACAGATAGGTAGGGAGGGATAAAAGTTTAGAGTGAGAGAGAGAGAGAGGATAGGTAGATGAATAATGCCACAGAGGTCTGGTAGTTTAGGGAGAAGGGAGGGAGATATTGATAAAGGGAGGTAAATTGAAGGTGGAGAGAGAGAGAGAGAGAGACATAGGGAGTTTTTTAGAGAAGGGGACACACACACACACACAAAGATTATGTGAGAGAGACGGGGATGGGTGAGCGAAAAAAGGGAGAGGGGGAGGGGTGAGAAAGAGAGAGAGAGAGAAAGAGAGAGAAAGAGAGAGAGAGAGAGAGAGTGATGGAGGAAAGGATAGTGAGAGAGGTATATATAGCAGGTGGAGACAAA
>LPNX010508804.1:4576-37795 GCA_001517045.1 Pseudotsuga menziesii
TTTTTCAAGATCTTTCTTAAATAAATATATAATCTTCTGCTAGTTGTCATGTATTATTAGAAATGGTCTTGCATAATTAGGAGCACAGAGTGGCTAATGCCATAGATTGCAATTTTGTGACTCTTGTTGGCGAGTTAAGAGCAAACTTTGCTTGAGGAAGCACAAGTCTCATTGTTTTGCTCAATTAGACATTGCAACCAATTCCTGAGTGACCAATTCACCACTTTGTATATTCACCAGTTTGAAATTTATAGGTAAAGTTTAATTGAGGTTGGATTCTGAACATTTTCCACAATTTTTACCCAAAACATAGTATTTAATGATTTGGTGTCCTTGTTAGAAGAGATAGAGACAATTCCTACAACTAGACCAACTCTCGATAATATAAGCTTGCAAATCCTAAGTTTTATTCCTCAAAAACTTCCGCTCTAGCCTTTCTAACAACAAACTGAACTTCTTAATTCCAACATTTCTTCCCAGCTAGGAATTGTTACATGGTCTTGTTATCACACAAATATGTAGAAGCAAATTCGCATGATAATTATAGGTAAACCAACCCTTTGTCACTGTTAGTGAGCCTGTCTGTTTGGATTGGTGCTTTTCTAGTTAGAGGGGGGTGTCTTTAGAAGGCATGTACTGTAATATGAGCTGCAAATCTGCACATGTTACAAAGAAAACAACATACAAAAACCCCTCGTTGACTGTCATAGAACAGTTAAGAGTGAGGGTCAATTTCAAGCACTAAGTTTCAATGGTTGAGATCTCTAGTAACCCTACATGTAGGTCCACCTAGCTACCTTTGACTATTTGAAAAAAGAGGAAAGAAACCTCATAAAGCTAAGACAGTGTATGCATACTAAGTATGAGCCTTTTCTGCTGCGTGGGATACTTTCTTTAGTGTTTTTCTCTACAGAAGAAACACTATTTTTTCTTCCTAAATTGATTCCTCTGCTTGAGATTAAGAGAGGAAAAGGCATGCACAAAACCCTCAAAGGTTTTCTTACAGGTCGACTTAGATCAAAACAGGATCATGTCTAATCTTCATTTATGATTTGTAGTTTTAGTTAGTTTCCCTTGCTGTTTTCTTGTCGCAAAAACTACTTTCAACAGCTTTCCTAACTGCCAATAAGTTGACCTAGCTTAAGATTTATTGCACTGCTGATGTGGATTTTCAGGATGGGTCTTTCCTTATATGCTGCCATTCGTATAGTTTTCCAAAGGATGCAATCTTTTTAGATATTTCATCATTGGATCCTATCTTGTCATTCACAATAAAACTCATGACTATATATGCATCGAAATGTATTTAGTCAGCAGGCTATCAAGCACACAGTTAATGTCAAATTTGTCTCTTTGCTGAGGGTAAGGCCCGTTGTTCATTGGTTCATTTTTATAACCCTCCAAGCCTCTGATTTCCTATAGGATGCGTGCTGTCCAAATCACAACAAATAGAACTGCCAAAGGGTCACCTCCAGTGCTGGTTTTATTTACATCTCCTTCAAAGGTAATCTAACTACATAAAGGGAGAACCTCCTATAGACTCCCTCCTCAAAACCTTGTTGTTTATCTACCGTAATGTTTGAAAGGTTGCAAGGAATCATGGATCCCAACTACCAGCACCTATGAAAGAGATTTGATGACAATGACCTCCCAAAACTTGCTATATTTTGTTTCAACCCAAATTTCTGTGCTGTTTATTTCATGTGTTAAGGAAGTATAGTTTGTTGTGATAACATCAAGGGCAGAAATCCTAGTGATAAACTGATATCAATTTGAAACCAACTCGGGACACACAGAGAACGACTTGATGAAGGGTTATAAAGAGGAAATCTGCACCATAATGTTCATTTTGGCCATACAGGGGAGCTATTACAGTTGGCAAATATCATTCTAGATATACTCTCTCAGCTTCAAACATTATACAAAGAGCATAGTGTGAAGGAAAGATCACGCCCACCCCAACCCCAACACCTCGCTTCTCTCAGTGCAGTAAGAAATAAGAAACCCACAAGCAATTCCAGGCAATGAACTCCGTATAGATCTATTGATATGTATTGAAAAATCTGAACATAATATAAAAGCTAGTTGGGTATAAAACCTAGTTTGGCATTTATCAGAAGAGAACAAAGCTCTTATAAGGAAAGATTGAGAGATTCACTTGGTAGTGGCTAGCTCAAAGTAGAGCACAGATTTGCAGACCTCGCCCTATGAACAAAAACAAGGAATCAAGGTCCCTTTTGTCTGCTATATACAAAATACAGTGCAAAAATTAAAGTACTGCTATAAGCTTGAGAGGATTCTTTGGATTGACATACCACACCAAATGTCGATGAATCAAAATGCACATTGCTAAGGTGCCTCAGCTCCTCGGCTTTTCTAATGGATGTTTTGTTCTCTGCAAGACCCAACTTCCTGCGCAAAGCTTCCATATCCATCCTTATCCTTCGTTGCTGTCCGCAATGTATTATTAAGGAACTTTGTTCTGAGGAGAAATACCACTTCTCTTCGCGGGTCCATTTCTCATTGTTTGTATTAGTTTTCAGATACAAAATAAAAAAAATGGGTAGTGGGTAACTATGGCGGGAAACCATTAATTTCGGATTGGATTCCCATGATCACCATGGACCGATTCAATGATATTGGGGGTTTGTGATAAGGGTAGTTTGTGTCGTTTGTGAACTCGAAAGAGTATTTCTTTTTTATTAAATCGCAACTTAAGACCTGATTTGTTTCATACTTATTCTTTAAAATGTTGAAAATGTCTTAGAAAATAGTTGAAACAGTGAAATTTGATAGATAGACTAGATCTAAAATTCCAACCCTACCCCTATGCCAAAATTATTATGCCACCTTTAGCAACTTTTAGTAGCTTGTCTAGCATGCACATTCTTACGGATTGTTTGTTTTCTACTTGGTCCTCTTAAAATGTTGTCTCCCAATCACTGATTTGTAGTTATGTTCTTCCCCTAATATAGTTGTATGCATCACAATGAAACAAGAAGTGATATCCATTGTCCACTTCTTATTTATCATTTTCCAAATCTATTTGTATTTAGAATGTTTATAGTTTATTGATATATAATTGTATGTATTGGTCTGGAGGATTACACCTTTTTTCTTCAATTATCCCATTCATATACTATTTTTTACATTTCATAGTTATATTGTAGTTGTCAAAATGCCCAACTTTGAGACCATAAGCAAGACACTATTTAGTGTTGAGGATTACACTTTGTTTTTCCAGTTATCACATTCATTATAATATTTCCTACAAACCATGGTTTTGCTATATTTTTCAAAGCAAGTACTTAAGTTCTTATGTATTTCTTACATTTTTGCTATATTTGTCAAAGCAAGTACTTAAGTCCAAGAGTCCAGGCGTCGATACAGCGACAGCTAGGCGTGGATACAACGACGGCTAAGAGTCCAGGCGTGGATACAGCAACGTCTATAAGTCCAGGAGTGGATACAGCGACGGCTAGGCGTGGATACAGCGATGCCTCATTCCTGTTACGTCGGATTTTACACCAAAAAGTAAGAAACGTGGAAAACCTCCGTGGAAAAATTCGCGCTTTTGTACTAGTGCGTTCAGGGCATAATCCAAATGCCCAAGCCACCCAAAATTATTCAGTTGTCGAGGATTCAGGCCACACTCCTTGTGCGATGTCTGCATTGGAAGTTCTTTAGAGTTGTCCTTCGCAAAGGAAGGCATTGCTTTCTGCCCTTGGTGTGAACGATGATGATTCTTCCTCTATGATCAAATTTGAAACCGTAGGACATCAGCCTTGCTTGCCCTACTATGTGTCTCTTTTGGTGCACGTAGAATGTCTTGGTATGATCATCAAACATAATGTGATTAACGAGGGCGCTGCTACTTCTGTGGTGTCTTTGGCCTGTTGGAAGGGTCTCGGTTCTCCTGAGCTATCTAAATCAGCGACTATGTTAACTGCTTTTGATGGGAGATATTTTAGGCTGCACGGTATCCTTCCCTCCCTTAAATTCCGTTTGGGGGGGAAGACCGTTGCGATAGAGGTTGAGGTGGTTGATGCACCCCTTGACTATAATCTCCTGCTGGGTAGGAACTGGATGTATAGTATGCAAGTCGTTGCTTCTTCCTTGTTCCGCGTTGTATGTTTTCCACATAACGGGAAGATCATAACGATTGATTAGATGACATTGAAGAATCCGTCTGTTACTGCATCTTCAGGAGCTTCGATCCCGATCGTTGGACATTCTTAGCCGGCAACTGGGAGTGTGGGTGTAGGCATGTATCCATCCCTCATGGGAAGCTTTAGTTGTCCTGCATCGATCCTCATGATAGGATCTTGTTCCGATGAGCCTTCGACTTCTACGATATCGGTGTCTTTTCACACGAATCATATGGAAGATCCTTGGATTCTTCCTACACCGAGTACTTCAAGTGAGCCTGTTGAGATGAGCGTGCCATTGCAAGCAGGCATGATAGCTTATCAAGCTAATCTCAAGAGTGTTGCAGAGCCTTGTTCTTCTTCTTCATGGATGGAGGGGGAAGACCCCTATGTGCTGCCGGCATGGGCAATACAGTCTTCTCATGCTCATGACTACCTTGATACGGTTTTCCCTTCAGATGAAGCGATTATCAAGGCTATGTCGGGAGTTGAGTCACCATGGGAGGAACTTCATCATAGATCGTACTTCCTTCTAGCGCTTGACCGTTTGGAGCGTGAGGATTATAGGGAGATTCTTAGTCAGAAATTTGGTAGTCCTATGGTTCCATTAAGCTCTCCTAGTCCTATGGCTAATGGAAACATGGCGAACATATCGTCAACGATTCCTATCAACATTTCTTAAAATCCTGGCACAATAGAGAATGTCTATATTGGAGCGGAATGTTCCCATGCTGAGATCCTGGAATATACCGAGCTATTCAAGGAATTCCGTGATATTTTTGCTTGGTCTTACAATGAGATGCCAGGTATTGACCCTCGAATTGTCGAACATGAGATTAATACTTACCCCAATGCTAAGCCTATTCGACAATGTTTATGCGCCGTGAATCCTAGGAAAGCACCCACCATTAAGGCAGAGATAGAGAAGCTGTTGAAAGCTGGTTTCATCTATCCCATTCCGATGGATAATAAGTAGTGAGCGATCCGCATATGTACTAATTTCCGTGATTTGAATCGTTCCTGTCCTAAGGATAACTTTCCCACACCATTTATTGATCAGATTTTGGATGAGTGTGCGGGTAGCGAGGTGTTCTCCTTCATGGATGGCTTTTCCAGGTATAATCAGATATAGATTAAACTTGAGGACCAACATAAGACTGCATTTATTTGTCCTTGGGGAACATTTGCGTATCGAAAAATGCCTTTCGACCTTAAAAACACCAGATCTATGTTTCAGCGGGCGATGACCTTGATCTTCCACGATCTCAAGTCTATTATTGAAGTATTTTTGGATGACCTCGCTGCTCATTCTGGTATGAGAATGCATCATCCCTATCACTTGAGATTGGTATTAAAAAGATTTTGGCACTATTTAGTTAGATTAAATCCTCATAAGTGCATCTTTTGCATGAAGTCAGGTAGTTTGTTAGGATTCATCGTTTCAAAGGAGGGTATAAGATTCGACCCTTTGAAGGTTGAGGAAATACTTCAGTTGTCTCCCCCAAAGAATATTCATCATCTTCAGTGTTTGCAAGGCATGGTAAACTTCTTACGAAGATTTGCTGTCAACTTTGCCAATTTGACTAGAGGCTTTATGTGTCTCTTGAAGAAGGATACTCCCATTGAATAGGATGAGCGAGCCCAAGAGTCCTTCGATGCACTCAAGCGAGCCCTAGCATCGGCCCCAGTGATTATTCTTCTGGATTATAGCCGTGATTTTCTATTATATGTGTCCACATCTTTAGAGACGATTGGTATGGTTTTGGTTCAGGAGGATGAGGAGCTCCAAGAGCATGTCATATATTATCTGAGCTGAAACCTTATTGACGCAGAGATTCGTTATTCTCATGTCGAGAAGCTTGCTTTAGCTACCGTACATGCGATTCAGCGTTTGAGACATTTTATTCTCCTTCGCCAGACCTTGGTTGTGGCCCATGTCAATCCGTTTCAATTCATCCTCACACGAAGGATGATTGGGGGAAAGTATAAAATATGGATTGTCATTCTGCAAGAATTCGATCTCGAGTTTGTTTCGGCAAAATTGAAGAAGTATTTAATTTTTGCAGAGCTTATATCGGATTTTTCGAGCGAGACCGAGGAGTTGGTTTGTGAAGATACGTTTGTTGATCAACACATCTTCTTAATCTCAACATTAGACCCACGGTATGGGGATATCATAGTATATCTGCAAACACAGAGGACCCCTACTCACCTCTTGCGAGATGAATGACGACGATTACATCACATCTCTAAGAACTACCTTATAGTGGACAATACTTTGTACCGTCGTGGGGTAGATTCCATTTTATGACATTGTTTAACTCATGACGAGGCTGAGGTTGTGCTGAATGATTGCCACGGAGGGGTGTGTGGTGGTCATTTATTTGGGCTTTCTACAGCTCAAAAGATTTTGAGAGTGGGTTATTTCTTTCCGTTGATCTTTAAATATTGTGTTGATGCGGTCAAGAGGTGCCACCCTTGCCAGGTGTTTGTATGTAATATGCGCTCGAAACCTACCCCGTTACATCCCATTATCACCGTCGGTCCCTTCACTAAGTGGGGGCTTGATTTTATGGATTGCAACCCAGCTTCGGTTGGGGGGCACCATCACATTATAGTGGCTGTTGATTACTTCACGAAATGGGCTAAGGCTATGCCTACAGTAAAATCTGATGGTGAGACAACCGCTCACTTTGTATTCAACCAAATTATTACTCGGTTCGGGATTTCAAAAGAGCTTGTCACTGACCATGGCTCACACTTTTAGAACCGTGTGATGGAAGAGTTGGCATCCAAGTTAGGGTATAACCAAGAGCACTCCTCTTCTTACTACCCCCAAGTGAATGGACAGGTAGAGGCAGTGAATAAATCACTCAAATCCATTCTCCAACGAACCATCGCACAAAGCAAGAATAATTGGCACATTATGTTATATCCTGCTTTGTGGGCATATCAAATCGCGGTTAAGTCTGCCACTGGTTTTTCTCCATATTAGCTTGTACATGGAGTGGAGTCAATATTGTCGGTTGAATGTGAAATTTCTTCGTTGAAGCTAGATTTGGAACTCTTACCAGACACTTCACCTTTGGAGGAGCGTTTGGTTCACCTTGAGCAACTTGATGACCAGCGTCGCGATGCCTTGGTGGCTCTAGAGGTTAATAAGCGTCGCATTAAGGTCCAGTACGATAAGTCTGTCCATCCAAGAGTGTTTAGTGAAGGAAACTTGGTCCTTTTGTGGGATCAACCGAAAGAACCCTTGGGGGCAGGGAAGTTCAATCCTATGTGGTGTGGTCCTTACATGGTCAAGCGTTTGTTAGAGAAGGGTGCCTATGAGTTAGCAGATTATGAAGGAACAAATTTAGCGGAGCCTAGAAATGGGCTCTATCTTAAAAAATACTATGCATAATCTTTAGCCAAGGATGCTTGTTGTATATTATTGTACAGCTTTGCATAGTTAGGTCTTTTTCTTATCGTGATCGAGTTTGTGATTAGTTTCCATTTCTTTTGGCAGATGTCAAGGGAATCTTCCACCTACATAGGATTCATGGATGGTGCAAGCTGTCACACTCAACACTCAGCCTCAGCTACTTGGGTGATTTATACTCCTATGGGTCAGGTACTGTCTTCAGGAGGTGTATGTCTATGGCCATCTTCCAACAATATTGTTAAATATAGCACCATTATTGAGCTTCTACGGGATGCCATTTTGCATGGATTTCTATATCTTGAGGTACATCTTGATTTGGAATTAGTAGTGTCACAACTCAATGGTTTGTACCATGTTAGAGATATGACGTTATTGAAAGGTTCTTACATGTGAGATTGTTAGAACGACAATTTGATAGTATAACATATATACACATTCCAAGAAATAATAATCAAGTTACTGACTCATATGCTAACTACGTGTTAGATTGGAATTTGTTTCATTCATAGTAAATTAATCACAAACACAATTTTTACACATGTAAATAAATAAATCGATCACCATAAAACTTTTTTATAGACATAAAAAATGTGGTAATACATAGTGTTATAATACAAAATTGAGGCTTTTAAAGCCACCATCATATAATACACAGTTGTACAAAATGAATACACTCCCAGGTGTCTAATCCTGTGGAGGAGGAGGAGGGTTGTGATCATGGAACGTCACTACGGCTCTAGCTAGCCGTCGAAATAAACGCACCCATGCGCGTGGTACACCCACCACCTGCCGCTGCATGGCCTCAGGAAAGTCCTTGACTTGCACCATGGGAAATCTATGATTCAGTCTCACAAAGTTGGTATGAATGCTCTGGAGCGTTCGCTCCGCATCCACACCCGTGATGTCATCTCCTCTTCCCCTCCGTCTATGACGAGGGAAGCCCTCTGGCCACCGTGGTCCCACATCTGCACACAAATGGTAGATGTCACTATGTATTGTTTCACAAAAACACATCTTTTTGATTCCACATAATCAATAAAATACAAAAAAAAATTAAATAACTCAAAAAAATTTAAAATGAGTGAGGGTCGAGATTCGTTACCTATATCGCCATATGCCGATCCTGGTGGCAATGGCATGTCCGGGTCCCCTCGAAAATCTATCCCTGCATAGGGGTAGTCATCAATGGCAACAATCTGTCATCGCCACCATGGAAAGAAGTTAGCTGGATATGGGTTGAACACCCTACCACCCCCCAGTCTGAGCATAGCATTTTTCCAATGCCGTTGGGCCGGATCTCGAACCCCGTGGAGAGGAATGTCCACTCTAGGGCTCAATCCTAGAACATGCTTGAAGAAAAACGTGCTCAGAATACTGCTGAACCCAAAGTTCCGTACCCTGCCTTCCTTACACTCACTGAGCTGGTGTTTCATGTTGCTGAGTAGTGTCGTACTCCAATCATAGATTGTGGGTCTCATGCACTCCACTGCATAGAACATCAGAGGCTGAGAGGCCTGGTGGAGTGATGCTAAGCCTGCTATCCTGCCTAGTGTCAGTAATATGGCCTTTAGGCCCAGCACCTGTATAGCATTGGTAGGGACTTGACTCCGCACCTTCTCAATGTCTGTAAAACAGTACATGGCTATGTACTCATCGATAGTCAGGCCACCCCCTATCCCACCTCGGGAATGAAGGTTCACCACCTCCCCTCATCTAGAAATATTAGTGATAAAGTATATGTCCTCCACCTCTATGGTGAGGTACACCCCATCAATACGAAAGGACTCCGAGTCTAGATCCCAATAGTCTACCAGCATCTGTAGCAGTCTTGGTTTGGCCCTCAAACCTCCAAGACACCAAAACTTGTAGAATCCGCATGCACGTAAAGCTTGTTGAGCCATTAAGTCAGCCCTTACTGCTTCCTCTACTTCACCATGCTCACGCTCTCTCCACTCTAGTACCATCCTGCAAAAGAAATTGAAAAATTATCCATTAGTTTATTGAAAAATCACATGCACGACCTCATACGTGACTGTTTTTAAAGCAGCTGCGTATGTATGTGGGTTTTAGGCCATTTTCTGCGTATAGCCATCCCTATACGCGGAAAAAACCTCGATATTCGCGTGGGCCACATCGCACACTTTGGGATGGCTTAAAAAGTTCATTTAACCATGAAAATCTATAAAAATTATATCAAAATGCAAGAGGAGAGCATGAGTAAATACCTGGAAGAAACGGTTGTGAATTTTGTCGGCTGGATCTCCTGGAATTTGCAGTTGAAAATCAGAGCTCAAATGGGTAAAAGTTTCAAATGATTTATATTTTTTACTATTTATAGAAAAAATTTCAAATATTTGAAAATTTTTACCCCCTTGCCTATAGTTTCGACATTTTCTAACCATTTTGGACCGTTTTTGACATAATTTGTGATGTAGAAGACCTTTTTCAGTGCCGTTTCAGCCATTGGATTGACCCGTTCGTACTGATCTTAGGTATCATGTCTAAACTGGCATATATGTTAGATTCACCATTGTTTGCATTTTGCATGACCTTATGACCATATCACCATGTCCTTAGGTACGAACCCACTCTATTATGTCACGGAACCTTCTTGCTACTTTAGAAGTGGCATGATGTGAGTGGTAGAGCTTCATCTGACATGGGTACCCTAGTTAGTGCCTTATTTTCATTTGGTGCCCATGCCGATGTTTTCTCCTTTAGGACGTGGGAGTCCATTGTATAGTACTGCCATGACATTTCGCAAGAGCCTCATACTCCTCTTGATCTTATGCTGGCCTATTTCCCTCAGGAATCCCTCATGTCAAGTTGTGAATGCATTATCATGAGCTTTTCCTGCCTCATTGAGCTTTATGTCGGCTCCCCTGACATTGCGTTTCAGCCATATAGCTCGAGCTTGTCTCATGTCTAGCCATGCAGAGCCATTTTTTATATCCTTCACAGCTTGATTTCCCTTTTTACCGGGAGGGGATTTTCCCCCGAGTGTCGATATCCTACACATGTATCCTTGCATTAAGCATAGGTATGTTCCACTTCTTGGAACTAGTTTGTTTTCCATTATGACACTCGTCTCCTCCTAGTTTGTAACTATAAAGCTAGTTTATTCTTTTTTCAAGCTTTTCAAATAACTGAAAAAGTCCAAAAAAATCAAAAAACAAAAAAGCTGAACAAGGAAATATGTTATCTGTGGCAGCTGTCGAGTCGTGTCTCCTTTGAACAGAGCACTGTATATCACATCCATTGGTTGGGTTATAATTTGACTTTAGGAGCTACACTCGTTTATCTGAGTTTATCTCCACCAACTGGTTAAGCTTCTAGTCCCCATGGAGCCTCTATTGATGCCTCCTATGTCACAGGGATGTCCCAGTTTGCATATTGAGTCTATGCTACCTTCATTCAGTCACCATACGTCCTTATGCTCTTGTTCGAAGGAATTTGAAACCTGAGTTGGCCATTCCTCAGTTATCTTGACTTTGCATGTCGGCCATTCCCGGTACAATTACTAGTTCGTGCAATTTATGATCGAGTCCTTCCACATTATACAGATTTGCTGAGTACCTCGTGTTGGATGATGGGGGATGCCTTAATGCCCTCCTTCCAGTGGATTTCATCCCATTGACTTCAGATCATTTATTCTGGGATTGGAATCTAGAGTCATTTTGAGTGCCTTGAGACTTGCAGTCATCAGTGGCAGGTTCTCTCGTCATCGACAGTTTCTTGGGAATACATCAATGTCCCCTGATCGATGGATCGTTTCAAGTGTTTGACCTCAACACATTTATTCACACTTGTTAGTTTTCACTCTAGTACCTTGATTCCCATTTTCATCATTGATGGGTGATCTCGTGTCTGTTAACGGTATACATTAACGACCGGTAATTAGATGATGGACTACTATGTTCGACCTCGACACCTCTATTTGCATAGTAGGACATGTACTCCTAGCGGTTTGTGTAGAAGACTTTCCAGATTGGTGGCATCTCTTATATGCTACCTCCTTGATCGTGCCAGTGTTCATGAGATTTCAGCTCTCGTGACTTGATTCCAGTATATGTCAGACATTTCCAGCCATTATGGAGATCTTGATCTATTATATATCTTCAGCCATTTTGGAGATCATGGTCCTTTGTATATCTTCATCATGGAGATTCTGATCTATGTATATTGTACATGGCTATGACCACATATGTGACATCATGTATCATTCCTATTCACGACCATTGTACTCTTATGTATCCAGGACTGCTATATGTACTTGTAGTGATATGCAGAGTTGTATTATTGTACTATGTTGATTGGGTGGCTGGTCTTCCATTTGGGATCCTTCATCACTCTACTTCTGGGATGGACTTATAATGTATTTCAACCATCGTATAACCCCTCTGATCTCATACATTAGGGGGCATCTGTTATAGCAGATTTCACCACTCCAGGTGAATCACACTTTGTATGGCCTTCCCATGTCCCATTGCAGACTCCTTAGCCCCTATGGACCACTTTTTATCCTTTGATGTTTCCTTGATCATCCCTAAAAACACATGAAAAATGCTATACGTGAATTTTAAACATATAAGCGCGTACATACGCAGGTTTAACCCATTTAACTGTGTACATCGGGATGTGTGCATAGTCCAAATCCTTTTGGAGTTTTCCTTGACATGGATCCAACCTCCTAGCCTTCCATATGCCTTGAGATCGCTCAGATTCGACCTTTCATTACCCCTTTCAAAAGATATATAAGGAACCCCTTGGTACATTGAAGGCATAAGAGAGAATTGAGAGCAACGAAACTATAGTCCATTGTTGCCAGAACTTATGCTTGAGTCTGCATCCCTTTGTCCCTTGGAGCACTTTTGTGTTCTTCCCAAGCTTGCCTTTTGCTTGTGAGCTTGCTATCGAGAGATGGAGGATTGAAGTGGGGGATTCAGTTTCTTTGGTTCGCAAACGTGCCGTCAGAGGTTGTATCTTGTAATCTCTGATTTATATTAATATAAATATATTTTCCTGTCCAATGATGTCTATTTGAATGAATATTTTATCCATGGGATTATGTCAAATGATTTTACATTATTGATTATATATGCTAGAATAGATCTAACACCATGATATGTAGAATGCTTGTATTGTTTACTTGTTGTTGAGGAAGTAATATAGCAATTCAAGCTGAAGATTGGAAAGCTCAACGGGGATCTACTTCAACCGTCTGGAATAAGGTACGAGCTTTGATCCTTTAGTGTTAGACGTTTAATTTCTAATGCATATTGGAAAGGATTGATTTCTGGAGTCAAGCTGTCTATTGTGGTACCCCAAGCCATAGGAATTTATCTCCGTAACACCATCCTCCTATGCAAACATGCTATGTTCTTCTTCAGTAAGATATATCTTTGAATCTAGTTCTCCAAAAAGATGAATTTCATTTTCGGTAGGATCTTCTTCGTCAACAACATAATTCTCAGGGAACGGTGGTCGAATTTGCTGTTCTTCCTGATTTCTTGGGTTTCTCATGTCTCTCTGCCTATTTTGTGGAGGTATAGGAGGATTTGGTCTTCTAAAATTTGGATTCATGATTTGAGGATCAGCTTGTTCTATGTTGAACACCCTATTATCCATAGTCAACCTGTCCATCAACTTCTCCATTGTCTTCAACATCATTTCAAAATTAATATCAATGGCAGAAGAAGAAGTAGAAGGAAAATTTTATTCCTTTTTCCTCCTATCAATGTCTCTGTGTTTCATTTTTCCACTTGCCATCTTATTTGCCTCCACCTCTAAAGCATCTGTAAACATTGCGGCAAGAGTTGTTGATTTTCTTTCTCTCAATGAAAATGCAAAGTAATTATCAAAGGCTCTAGCATAATGAAGTTTAGCGGCAACTGTAGAAGGTTTTATATCTTCTGGAATAGAATTATAAACCCTCATAAACCTACTTGAAAATTCATGAACAGATTCAAAACCCCCCTTTTTAGACCATTATACTGGGACAAGAGCTGCAAAAGATTTTGTTTGTCATCCCATATCTCTAGGAATGCATTTTGGAAAGCTTGGAAATTCAATATAGATCCATCTGGCAAGTCTTTAAACCATTTCTTCGCTTCACCTGATAAACTTTGAGCAAATAACCGCATTTTAACATCTGCATAATCAACTTCCTCCAAGTCAACAAAATCTTCAAATTTAGCCACATGTTGTTTTGTGGTTATGTCTCCTTCTCCATCAAATAAGGAAATTATTTGGAAATAATTTTGAGGAAGGTCGTGTAATAAAGCAGGAAAACGCGAGGGAGAAAATATGGTTACCATTGGTCTAGGTGGATTCAGAGGCACTGAGGAATTTTGAGTGTTTTGAACAACAAGTGTCTCAACTTTTGCAGACTGTTGTAAATCTCTCCAAAGGGAATCTAGAAAATAAGATTCTAATCTACGAGAATTAAATTCAGTATTCTTAATATTAGACTTAGACTTAGATTTCAACAAACCTCTTCCAACATTAACCTCCCATTCTTGATCAAAAATACTAGGAGAATCTCGAGAAGACGATGCACCAAACAAAGAAAAATCTATTTTTTCTTTATCCTTTTTCTTAAATAACTTTTATGGATCTTCCAAACTCTTTAAAATTTCAGTGTCAGAATTAGATCGTGTATGTCTTCTCGAAGCCAGAATGACTTTTAAATTTTGAAAATTTTTACAATGGAATCGCCAGGGAAAATATACAACCTTCTTTACTAACAAAAATTCTTGTTTGCCCATAGAAATATTTTCTTGATCTTTAAAACTCTGTCATTCTTCCCAGGAAATATTTGCACTTTCGGTCCCTGACAATGGCGCCAATTTGTTAACACTCAGAATGAACCCAGGTTGCAAAAGGTAAATCCCAAAGGTAACAGCAAAAAACCACTTCAGAAAGAAACTGGCTTTCCTTTCCAGAGAGGGATCTCTGAAATATAAATTTAACAAGGCCAGATATAAAAATCAACACTTAAACATCATATAGATGGTTTAAATGATACACATAATCATTGGGAAATGGAGTCAAAATACATAAATATATCACAAGGTCACATGCATGATATTTCATCAAAGGAAAGATAACCGCTTAATTACAGTCATTCATTGAGTTCAGGTGGAAAAGGAAGAAATATGAACAGTCCATCAATATAAAGTATCATAAGATGAATTCTTTAGTAGAAACATTTATGAAATATCTGAAACAATAGTCAGATCACAACAAGTATGAATTCCAACCATTCAACACTACGCTTTCAGATACGAGGAAAACAAAATGGAATGTAAACATCGGAAAAAACAATCACATAGGAAAGAAAATACGAACTGTAATGTAAACAACACAAGAATCTCTGATAACCCACATGCATTCAACTTTGTTATTTCAAAAAATTATCTGTCTTCAAAAACATTGATCCAACAAATGGGTTCCAACCCCCAATACATCAAGTAAATGCAAATATATACATAGATGATTTCTTCCCCAAGAAGATTTAATAATTGAATAATCTGTTTAATCAAAGTCTTTGTAACCATATCCCTAACAACTAGGAATAAAATACTTGCTTTGATCCTGATAATAGATCATTTAATTAAAATCGACTTGGTGACAGCAAGGCTTGAACAAGCAACTCCATAGCGCGCAACACCTGTTTTCACGGATGAAGAATATACTTTGTTTTTTTGAATCTTTCCACGGCTCTCCATTGTTCTACGCTTGGGATGTTGTACTCAATCATTTCTCAAATAGACACTTCCAAATCCATATAGGTCTCATAAGACATAGTGGGCAGCCCTCCTCTAACGATTAGAAATTTCTGCAATATCTTAAAGTCTTTTGTCAACTTGTCCACGATGACTTTCCCCGTCAGTCCCTTTACCAATTCATCAAACTTGGAGCGATCCATACGGCTTTGTACTAGCAAGCTATGATAATTTTCTTGAGAAAAAAGTCTTCCTTCTTCATCCCAGAAAGAGGGAAGGCCGTCTTCAAACAATTCTTTAAAAGCATGCCTGAAATCATTAATACGTGAAGTCATCTCATCCGCCTTATCTTGTACTATCTTCATAAGATGATGTTTGTGAATGAATCTTTTCGACCACGGAACAATAGCCACTCTGTCTTTGATTCCTATATCTTGCAATTTTTTATAAGTTAATGAATTCAAGAAATTCAGTGCATTCAGGGCTGTACCTAGGGGATTCTTCTCCATGGTCTCATTTACTAATTTTAATCTCTAATTGGATAGATTAACCAATGCACTTTGGTCATCAATGAAATTCAAATAATGTCTGAACTTAGTAACCTTTACAGACAATGTATCCCAAATTATATGCTTGGCTCCCTGAAGAGGCCCCTTTCCTATATTCCTTTCTTTTAATTCATTAAGCTTCTTTTGTAATTGACCTTTGTTATGTAATATTTTATTCTTGTTTTCAATCATGTTAGTCAGCTCAGATTTTATCTTCTCATTTTCTTCTTTTAATTCCCTTATCTCTACATCCTTCAAGCTTACTTGTGACATGGGTACTAGTAAATCATCAACAGAAAAATCTATTAAAGAATTTTCAATATTTACAATGGACAAATCTCCATCAGTAGGATTCTGGCTCATTAATTCTTCCATAATCTCTTTTTCGTCATTCTGATCTTTCTTTAACTGTGAAATTTGTGTCATTAACTCAGTTCGCTTTGTTTCCCATTTATTCTTTTCTTCTTGCAGCTTCACGGTTTTGCCTTTGTACTCCATCATTTCTTGATGGATTTTATCTTTCTCCTCTTGTAAGGTCAACAACTCTAATGACTAAACATGTTCGGAACTTGGGATTTTCAACTTCTTCTTTAGTACCTGAAGGGCATTATCTTTTTCTTCCAAAAGTCTTCTGATGGCTTGTGTGTTTCCTGGTTCATCCCCCGAGCTTATGACATCTGTTTGCAATTTCTTTATTTGAATTGAATTCGCCTTGTTCTCAACTTTTTCATGCTTCAACTGGACCTCCAATTTATCTACTAAAACTTGCAACTTGTTAATTTTCATCACGGCATGTAACAAATATGAATAAATTATATCCCATGTCTGTTTATGCAGCTGTATTTTGTCAGGTATACTGATTTTGTCCAATCTTACTTCCATCTCGGCCACTTTTTTGTGACTTACCATAGCTAATTTTAAAGTGTTCCTCTCTACATCCCGAGTGGAAATCAGTGACGTCTTTGGGTTGCCTAGACTTCTCACTCGTGGGAGTAGATTCTTAGTCTCTTGTAAGGACTGCATCTGCTTTTCTACATAACTAGTCATGAATTCTGCTTTAGATTTAAAAACTAAACTAGACTTTGCATTATTTTCACTTTCAAAAGAAAACTGGTTCATTTGCACTGACTTCTTAGGAATCAAAACTACTTTTTTCAACTCATCTGAAAGTACTTCACTTGAAATTTTACCATCTTGAGATGTTTTGGTCTTCTTACATGAACTGTCTTCATCTATTTCCATATTTTCAACCTCATAAAAACTTCTTTTAATTAAAACATTAGAACTTTCTAGCACTTGAGACGCTGTAATTGATCCACTGCTTGTACTTTCATTGCTTCCTGGATTTTCCACAAAATGAGACAAATTGGCTACTTCCTTCAATCCCTCAACAACTTGGTGATCAAATGGTTTGTTTTTATTTGCTTGTTTCCTTTGATAAATTATATGATATGGATCATAATTGACCTTCTGTTCTTTTTGAAAATCCATGTTTTCCAATCATTTTTCCACAATCACGAGGGCACCTTTGTTTTTAAAGATGAATGAACCAACTTTAAGGGGGAGTTTGATATTGGAGGACTTTTTGAAGGCTCTGAAATGCTCCTCTTCTGCATATAATCTTTGTCTCATGTATTCCAGTGCAAATATTCTAGGGGTAAGGAAAGTAGGCAGCCTGTATGGCTCTCCGGTGAACCAATACACTCTCAAAACTGTAAAGCCTTTATACAAAAAACAATCCCCAATCCTGTCTTCTGGTGACGATTGCATCATAATATTCATTTCTTCAAACACTCTGGGCAATAATTCATCAAACAACAACTTGTATATCTCTGACATAATGGAATTCACGAATTTGAACATATTGATTTGCTTCGGCAGATCCGAATAGAATATAGTAGTCAAGAATTGTAATTCAGTTACATTTGAACATAATAACATGTTCAACAAATATGATTGGTACTTGAAAAATATGACCTTTGGGAACTCAACTAATTGGATATGAATAGCCTCTACTAAATATTCATCCAAACTAAAGAAATGGACCAGATGGGACTCAAACTCAAGACTAACTAAACTCATTTTCAATAAGAAGCCCAAGACAACCTCATTGACATGAATGACATTATCTAGACCTAAAATTTGGCAGACCAAAGATACAACCAATTAGACCTCCTCTTTGAATATGTGAATACGATATGGCAAAAAGAGACCTTCTAATGACTGACCTTCATTAAGAATACTAGACAAAAATTCACATCGAATGTCAGTTTTACAACCTTTGTATACTTCAACTAAAACAGACTCATTCACAAACTCACCACTATCAAGGTAATTATCAAGCAAATTAAGGAATCCACGAATAGCGTTTGCATCAATCCTACACAATATATTGGACATGGAACGACTCACAATGACTCTCTCAGAAGATGAGTAATTACTTGCACACCATTCAGAAATTCAGGAAAGGGTAAGGTCTGCTCAATGGCGAAATAATACAGAAATGACTTGCAGGCATTCAAAATGTCGTTTCCCTGTGAATTATACCACCACAATCTTTCCTTAATAACTGATACTTTTCCAATCGACAGAAATGGGTCATATACACCTCTATCTCTATCAACCAAGAATTCCTCTCTTTCATCCAGGACCCGGTTAAGACCTTCTAACCCTTTCTCTTTCTCCATAATAGAAAAAAGATGATAATTCTGTGAATAAAGCTCAAGTGTTCAAAGCTTACCTGTGACTGGAACCGTATGTATGCGAAGTTGACTGCAAAAGGATGGTGGGATGTCCCTTTCATTTATCCCGGCATGCAAAATAAAAAATGATTTTTCAAAATAAGTCAACTTCACTTTATATAAAGATCTATTCCGTAGGCTCCCTCTAGCGGTTTTTCTTAAACCATTTTTCTCCGTGGAATGTACTATGAGTCGTCGCGTGTATCGTGGTTTTTATTCTGCTACCGCCTTTCTACTTCAACCGTCACACAACTCTATCCTCCGGATCTGATAACAACTGTTGATGAATACTCACTTTATTTTTAAGCTGTTGGATTAACTTGCACGTACACATTTCCGCTGGGCCCTTTTGTTTTTAACAACACGCAACTTTATGGAGCAGACTTCTTATCAACCGTAGATTTTACTGACTTGATCCCACAACCGTTGATCCTTGCGCTTTGTTAATTATCTCCGCTTATACTTATCTCCCATGCATCTCCACAGAGCGAATCTATTCTAAACCATTGATTTTCACATCTTTTTTCTATACCATTGGATTATGAGATAATTTCATCCTTTATGCACCCTTTTATCATATATTCACATTGTTATATTTAACCAAATTGATCCCACATTTTTCTTCACCAACTTTCCTTCAATTCTCTTCAAGTTAGAAGTGTTAACAGCAGGGTGGTTGATTTTCTCTCCAAAAGAAGAAAGGACAGGTTAGGAGGAAAGGCAGATGCGTAATAGATCTTAGTTGCATTCTCAAGAGGTTGGACTTCCTTAGGTATGTTATAATAAAATCTTGCAAATTTTCTGTTAAAACTAGATATGGCCTCACCCTCATGCCTCCTCAGGGAATAAAACTCTGAAAGTATTTTCTCTAGTGGCCTTCTCCTACCCCAAAACTTTAATAAGGTGCAATAAAACTCTTCCCAAGTGTTGATGGACTTAGGCTGCAAGTGTTTAAGCCACACTTTGGCGTCTCCTTGCAAGGACAGGGTGAAAGCCCACATGCAGACATCATCATGTTCTATCTCAAAAAGGTCATAGAAATGCTCAAAGGCTTGTAAATGTTTCTCAGCAGTCAAGTCTTGGGATTCTCCATCAAACTTGGGGAGGTATTTGTAATATCTCGTGGGAAAGTCATGAAGGATGGGAGGAAGTTGTAGTGGTTTGTACCGGCTTGGAGAAAAGGGAGAGACAAGGTTAGGCACAACAGCTAAGATATCATCCGAGGTTTCATGAATTTCATAGGGGTGTCCTTTGACATTGTGAACCCTTGGATAAAAATCTAGACCAAAATGAGATGTACAGGACGATGCAACGCTTTCGGTTCGAAAAAGAAGGATAAACAGGAATATATTCATAGCTCTTCTCGGAATGAGTTGAACCATAGAAGGATGTTTTGATAAATCTAGGAAAATATAAGAACAAACTTACAAGATAGGACAAGGCATCCTGGAAGAAACGTAGACTCGAGTGTCTTGACCTTCTGCCATGCATTTCTATGCTCTGTAAGGGGTCCATTTTCCATATGGAGTCTATCAGCTTTCCTCGGCCATTTGATTTCTGGGTTACACCACCAGGGGAGTCACTGAAGTCTGAATCCTTCAAGAGTGGAGTCGCCAGGTGAAAAGTGCTCAACCTTCTTGATGTCTGGTCATTGTTCACCATCAACAACTAGATATAAAACCATGTCGTTTTTCCCAGGGAGGATCTTCAATTTCGTCCCCAACAACAGTGCTAATTTGTTGGCACCGAGATTGAGCCCCAAGGTTGAGGGGAAGGGCCCGCTCCTGGGCAACAGCAGAACCACTTTAGACTATGCCTCTGACCCTATGCCATCAAAGAGGGATCTCTTATTCGTCTTCAGAGTCTACTCCACATAAGATTTTCAATCAAGGATAATCAAGGGGGCAGGATCTTGAATGGGGAAAAGTGTATTAATGTGAGGTGCATGGTGGGATTATCAGGGCAAGGGACCATTGACAATGGAGTTGAAAACCTGTGTAGGGAACATTTCCATAAGGGAAAGAATGGCGTAAAGTTGCAAACAGAGGCAAGATATCCGTCAGTTTCACAATCAGGAGGTATTTAGTGGATGGTTAGAGGAAGAGGGAGAACAACCCATCACATGGAGCACCATCGAGATGAATTTCACACAACTTTAGAAGAAAACTTGATAAATGTTTGGAACAATAGCCAGAGCATAGAAAGTATGAATACCTAACTGTTATACACTAATTTGCAGACATAAAAGCAATCAACAAACTGGGATGAAAATAGGAAGCACATTGCACATAAAGGAAAATACATATTGGGAAAAGCAATGACACATGAATCTCTACCATGAGAAACAACTCTTCCTCTGCAATTTTATTCAAAACACAGGCATCAAATATTATTTACAACAGAGAGCCTTAGCACGAGAATGTTTCCCAATCCAACCAACTAACTCCTTCCTCCCTCTATCGGGAGTGTATTTATACTATTCTAGTGCTGAGACTACCGAATTGAAAATTGTTACAAGTCACTATCATGCGTTAACAATACATGGAGTGGAACTATCACCATGTTTTAAAAATATAAATAAACATTATGGCATTTGTGGTCACATTCATCCCGAGTGACAGTTTGACATACTTGGCTGCTACAGCTGATTACGAGTATGATGCCCCCTTCCTTGCGCAAAGCATGTGCTTCCACCGTGTTCAAGTGCAGCTTTCCACATGGGCACACACTGGCAAGGTAGTTTTCATCTTTCCCCAATTAAATCACATCTGCCACCTCCTTCCTCGCTGGGTAACACTGTTAGCCGTGGGATCTGGAAAAAGTGCTGCATTGCTCCTGGTCGAATCAAAGCTGTGAGGTGGCTTGTCATTCTTGTACCTCTCACCTCTAATGGAGTGAGCTCTCCCATAGGAAATAAGGTGTAGCATGTCTACACCAGCCCCATCACCCTTGGAAAGTGGAATTCACAAACAAGGCTGTGAGGGATTTAGACCCCTGACACTCCCATCCGAACAAATTCTTATCTTAGAAGCAATCAATGACTGTCTCCTTCCGCGAAGGCTTTGGTGGCATTGATGCTATCAGGGGTTCCTAAAAAAACTTACGGGGAGTAAGTGTCCAGGTATCGTGTTGTTGGAGGTGCGGGTATCACGTCTAGGCCCCAATGGCTAGTGTCACTCTTGTCATGCAATATCGAGGTGACGGGTGAGTGTGGAAGCTTCTCACCAACCATCAACACTGCAAAATGGATAAGCTTATCAAACCAGATCTTCATCGTCGAACTCTTCGGGCCTCAGCAGACTCATGGAGAAGTAGAACTCGGGTTTTGGAGGTATGTTAGTTCACTCCCATTGCTCTAAAAGTCGTATATATAAGGATTTGAGACTGACCCTCGCAATGGCTGGTCAACATTCTTGCACACTCTCTCATCGAGTGTATTTGGTATCAACATGTGTGACGGTGCAAGTAGAGTGATCCTTTACTTGCTGGGGATCTAGCCACGTCGTTCCATCAGTCGTAGTGCCTTATCATCTACTGGGGGATGTATTTGTGGACGCAATATGGTACAATTGATTCATGCTGCAAGGTTCATGAAGTGGGTGTTTCCATGTTTCCTCGCTCTTATAATGTAGGGAACGGAATAGTTTCCCGCGCCGTGCTGCCCTTGCCCCATGTGAATAGCGGATTCGCCAGTTACTTTCCTTACTTCCACAGGCCAACTCACACAAAATCCACCCATCTTTATGCAACATGAGTCCACCACAGAGATGGTTTCACCTGTACGCATGCTATAAATGGCATCAAAGGAATCAGCTAATCTACAATGGGGGAATCTTACATGTGTGAACCTCTCCTTCGCTGTCATCTCCAGACTGGATGTGAAACCTATACCCTGGGAGCCTTCTCAGCCATCTGATTTGAGGAATATTTCACGTCCACCATCCACGTCCCATTATTTATGCCGCCAAATTTTCTCCTCTGATCACCACGGGTAGTTTTGGATCGTGACATGTTCTCAAGCGTCGATCACGACCGACCCTTTCATGCAACCGTAGATCCGAGTGGGCCCCATTACTTTTCGCAATGAGAAAACTTGGTATTCAACCTTTCTAGTCCGCATTGCGAAATAAACCTTGGTCATAGATCTCTTTTCTTTATTTTCTCGACCATTGATCTTTGTAACCGCTACTCCTCTTTCACGATTTGAAATTGTGGCTATACCTGTACAAGTATGGTTTGCAAAATGGACCGAGACCGTAGATATGACCAAGATCTCATCTCGGTTGTCACAGGTTTCTACTCTTTATTTCATTTCGCAATTTGGAAACGGGGCTTTGGTCGAGCATGTTCACTCGTGCGAAATGTTTCGAAGCCATTGATCCACCCTTCGATCAATCTCAGTCTTTGATCCTGGATCCTATCCTATGCCATCAGCGCACCTATCGTTTTCTTCTTTGCCTTGCACCTCTGATAACCTGAAGGGGTGTTCACATGAAGTTCAAGGGATTGGGACCCTTGTCAAACTCCTATCAGGCCCATAAATCAACTATTAAAAAACAGAGTGTTAAAACTTCTATTGGGGAGGAAGAGGATGCATCAAAACAACAGGTGGTGGGGTGGATTCTTTATGAGTAATGAACTCATTAACTTATTTTAAGCATGGGCATAAATGGGTCATATGATCACCCCCAAAAATATTACAAGGGAATTTAGGATTCCTTTCCTTTTTATTTCCCCCGGCATTAGGTGGTGGGGCTTGTTGGGTTCCAGACTCATTAGAAGGGTTTTTATCCTAATACTTTTTCTTTTTACCCCCAAACTATTGATATTTTTGCGGTTGTGATTGTACAGTGTTCACTTAGAGGTTTGGGCTAGAACACTAGAGTGTTTGGTAGTAGACACACTTGAAGTGGGTGAATTGGAAATGCAAATATTATTGAGCTGTCCACTCAACTGGTTCATTGAAGCTATTGATACAAAACCAACAATTCCATCAGTATGTGGTCCAAGGGTGGTTCTTGATGGATATTTTGATGGCCGAGGAGCATGTGGAATTATGTTGTATAAAGTACACAATGGTGAATAGATAAAATCCAAATGTTGGGCATGACATATAGATTGTTCCTCAGTTACATCTCTAACCATAGAGACATCGCGCTTAATGGGAGGTAAAAGGGATTTCATAAACCAATTCGCTAATAGCTGGTAGGGAATGGAAGCTTTGACGAGCCTCTTCTTTTTCCGCCATTCATGAATGTGATTAGTGATATGCATGGAGGTTTTTTGACACAATTAGGTCAAAATATAAGTTCCTACCTTGTAAGGGATAGGTAGTTGGAAATGCATAAGAAATTCCATGTCTAATGCATTGAAGCTGATGTAAAAAGTGCTAGGTAAATCATTGTAAAATTTGGAAGCACTTACGAAAAGACACAATTTTACAATTTTCATCCTACATAGAGTTAGAGACACGCCACAAAGGATAAGTTGTGATATATGTGGATGGATCATCTCCTATTTTACCGTCAAACTTGGGTATATTTGTAACATACCCAACCATAAAACACACAAAGGTCGGGTGACTAGGCTCTTTAACGAAGGGGGTGTCTGAATCTAATCTAAGCATGGTGGAATAACACTTTTAAGGGTCAAGATAACATGCCAAACAATTTAAAACTTTCTAAAACATTCAAACATTAAGGATGATTGCTTGTCCAATGCATTATAGTTCCCCAATCTATATGCAATGTTGTGTAATAACACATGGATACATTCAATAAGAATCCATTTCACATGAGGTCTATTTCCATTACACCTATTGGAATCTTCTCGTATCCATATAATCAACTAAATAATTAGACTTGCATTCCTTCATGGAACTCCATTTTTTACAATAAACATCATCATTTATACACTCCGAGGTGGCATAATTTAAACACCTATTCATAGCAGATCTATAATAGTTATTTCATACTACCAATCCCATATTAGATATGATGAAGTACATCCATACATGGCCATATTTTCTTCCCTAAATATCAGTCCTTCCGATGCACATAATTCTATAAAAGACTAACATCTAGTATCATAGTAATTCAACATAACTATCATTCCTTAAAGCAGATTTATGCATTAATGCATAGCATATTTAATACATGCATATATAATCCTATAAAACCATGTGGGACCTAATACAGTACAAACATATAGAGCCATATGGGTTTTGCAAATATAATTCCCCTAATTATCCATACTTCATAAGAAATTAGTCTCCCAAAGCAATCATAAAATTCAACATTCTACACTATCCCATGTTGCAAAATTTAATCACTACTTTAGACCATATATTTTCCTCATTACATGATAGCCATAACACCATGGATGATATGATATGGAACATCCATACGCATCCATATGGACTGTTCTTAATCATACATCCTAATGATCACAAAATACCATAAGAAAACTAGCTACTAACAACTAGTATAACACATCAACATACATATTATGTGAGCTTCCAATTACCAACATAAGGTTATCCATTCACCATGAGAATATATACACATTAAAAAAATATAATGAAATAGACCTATAAACCACCATGGGAACAGGTACACCATAATACATAAAGTAAATAAATAACATAAGTACTTAACTTTTATAATGGTGCAACTGGCATCAAAGGGACAATTTTCCTCCCATTCTTAAACACTCTCAAGAAAATACCTCCTATGCAGGTCACCCCTAAGATAAGGTATTTGAATTCACACAAGAAGTTCTCTTATAACTTGATCTCTAAGGATAATACTTGGAACACAAGAGAATATTTCTCTTTTAATACAAAACCATGATCACTAGCCCCTCTTTCTTAGGATTACCCCCCTCTCCTAAAATACAAGGCTAGGATCAATGCACTTTATTTCTCAATATTATACCCCCTCTCCAAAAATACAAGGCATGGCCAAAGTGGTCTCCTATGACAGGATTATGCCCCCTCTCCCAGATAACCACTTACCACAATTAACTCTCTTATAAAGTATTAGACCCCCTCTCCTAGAAGACAAACACAATAACTAGGTCAATTGCTTAAGATTACCCCCCTCTCTTGTGAGGCCTAGCACATCCAATTGATGAAAAAACTTCCACGGGATTTTCTCCCTCTCCTATAAGAAAATCACAAAAAATAATATTTCTGCATAGAATTCCCCCCCTCTCTTGCTAGATAAGCTATGGTGAAGTTACTCTCTTCACCTTGTCACAACACTTCAAACCATTCGAACACCTACTAGGGAATTCAAATCTATTGGAGAATAGACCTCCCTTCTTGAACTTCCAGGTGCACAATGACTAATTTGAACCCCTACTAGAGCATTCAAATTTGATGGAGAATAGATATCCAATACTTCGTATCTGTTTCCTCACATGATCTTCATAACCTGCAAGAAAAAATGGTGCATTGTGTGCAAAATCCTATGCCAAATATCTCTTTGTAATTTTCAATTCTTGTCGGATCATCCTCTACACTCTCCAGCATACTCAATAATGAATGAACTATGGATCAATTCGAACCTCCTTAGACCAATTTAAATTTCCTCCAAGATATTGACTCTAGATCACTAAGGAAGGAATTCCAATCACTGGGGATTCCAAAATCACTAACTAACTCATTCAAGTTCTCAATAGAGAAACTTGAATCCACTTATATTGACTCTAGAGCACTGACAAAGACACTCCTAGTCCCTGACTAATTCGAATTCATCAAAATTGGATCCAATCTACCTTAAATAGCTCTTAATCACCCAGAAATTACTCCCATGCACTGGAGACCACTCGAATTAACAAGGGCCGACTCCAATTCACCCAAGATCACTCTCATGCACTGAAGAAAACTCAAATTAACCTAATTTAACTGATGACAACTCAATTTAACTCGTATAAAATCAAAATTACTCAAATTAAATAAATATAACTTCAATTAACCAAAATGACTCTAATTAACTGATATCTACCCCAATTCATTGGAACTACTAGGGTGCATAGATGCATGTTCATGGTTGCATGTGTATGATTGCATTGTTGCATGGTTTCATAGTTGTATGTGCATGGTTTCTGTAGAAATTGCAGATTTGATACCATGTAGAAATATATCCTTGATGCAAAGAACAAGCACATGAGGTAGATCTTGCTACAAAGATAATTATCACAAGCATGCACAAGGAAAATATAGATATGAATAGTAAGACTGGATACAAGAGAAGTGAAGAATGATCCAATATCTTTCCATTTACTATTGATCAACTTATTGTTCATAAATAATACATTCTTCATAGGTAAATTCAAGTTTATTAGGAGACAACTCATGCTAGCTCATAAAGTAGATTTACCAAATATGATAAACCCCCATAGGTGGATAAATCCCTTTCCAAATTTGTCAAGTACCTCACTAATTGGCTAAACCATGAGTGAGTTGTCATGAGTGATGGAAAAACATGCTAACCATGGAATATGGAGACAAAATAATGGAGGATGGGTTGGCAACAAAAGATAACAGTTTCCTAATGACTAGCTTTACCTTATCCACAGAAAAGCAAGATAGAAGCAGTATAAAGACATAATCTACGGGAAGGCGCAGTTACTAACTCTGGTAGTCAATGAAGTGGGAAGGATCTAACTAGAATGAGGATAAAGGCACTCCTGGGGTATATATGACGAGTGTTGACCAAGTGGTGCAAGTGTATGCCAACTATCTAGGCTTGTAGGTAGGAATTTAATAAAAAATGATTAAATATTGTTATCATAAGTATGAAGTGGGTTTATAATATTCCCACATCCCCCCTTTAAGAGTGACTTTATGATGACATGTCTGAAATAATCAGATGCATATAGGTGCATATAGGTGTATATAGGGTCGAACAATAAGGATATGGTCAACCTTTACAATTATTTATGTCCAGAAAAGTGAGGAAAGAGGCAAAGCCACATGGGGAAAATATTCCCTCAAGAAAGGACAAGGCAAACAATTTGAAATATGTGAGTCAATTATGTATTTATCTTCACTTGAATGAGCTGAATGAATTGCTTATGGTGAAATACTTTTATGAAGAAATCATGAACTCCATGATCATGTGCTAGAGTGTAGAATATGCAAGAAAGAAGAGGAGAGACTCCTTGTATCTCATCCTCTAATGAACTAGGAACGTTATTTGAATTATTCTTGCTACTAAAAAACTATGATATGCAAACACAATATGAAAAGGAAAAGAGATATGTGAATACTCCTTCCCAAAGAGTACAAAAATTAACACAATCAGTTCCTTGTATAGATTCAAAATTGTGATGTGGATCATATATCATTCTTCCAATATGATGATGCACCTTCCTAGATCTGATATGAGTTTGAAAAGACTCTGATATATCAAAAATATTATCATACGGAACATCAAATACAAAGGCTTCAATGTCTCCATGAGGATATAGGGCCAGACTAGAAAAAGTATGAGCAACTGGGGAAAACTGATGAGTGTAAAAATATGAATGGTGGATGGAATTGAGATATGAACCATAAGTGTTTAGAACATATACAAACATGTGTAAGATAATTCCAATGATGACTAGATTTATGTATAACCAACCAATGAAAAATAGGCAATACTTGAAACCACTAGATATAAGTAACAATGCATAAGAAACCAATGATGAATCAACTAGTGAACTTGGGGTTCGTATAGCCTTAGGAGTATTCAGAGGTAGGGTAGATGGTATGGATGGTGTCATGACATGCATATCAACCTGAAAAAATGATTCTAAATTATAATTATTATCATTTGAAATAAGTGAGGAAGATCTGCTTAAAGACAAGTCATGATCTAGTGAATAGTCACAATCATTGGGAGATGAATCTAGGAGACTGATCGGTGGATTATCAAAGAAAGAAAATGAGAATTATGATTATGATATATCAGAAAGTAAATCTATGTCAAAAATATGTATTCCTTCCTCATGTCACGGAAATTTGATAGGTGTAAGTCTGACTGCAATGTCTACATGTAGTAGAAAGGGGGCTCCTTACTGTTAATTGTTCTATATGTGGATGACTTTCTCATTGCTAGTGTCTCAGTTGCCGGATTGAGAAGCATCAAGTAATATTTGAGCGAAGAATTCTCCATGATTGATCTAGGACTATTAAAGCAATTTATTGGTATCGAAGTAAATGAAAAGGCTTCAGGAATCATTATTACAAAGTCTAGATACATATGATACTTTATCAAAATCTTCCACACAAATGATTGTAAAGAAGCAACCTTCTCCTTCCTATATAGCATCAGGTTGGAAGAAGGTGGTTCCACACCACTAGTTAACAATACACTCTATAAACAGATGATTGGTATCCTATTATACCTCACCCATTCGAGGCCATATTTATCTTATGTTGTGTTTGTCATTTCCAGATACATGTAGGAGCCACATGGGCTGCATTGGAAAGAAGCCAAACACGTCTTGCATTATGTGCAAGGCACGAGGGAGTTTGGGATCCACTATTCTGCCGGTGCACAACTAGATCTGATTGGTTTACTGATTCAAACTAGGTTGGTGATAGTACTGACATGAAATATACATCAGGATTTGTGTCCATGTTGGGATCTGGACCAATCTGTTGGTTAAGCAAGAAGTCATAGTGTGTGCTCTCTCTTCAGTTGAAGCAGAGTATAGGGGGGATGTGAATGCATCTATTCAGGAAGTTTGGCTACATGGGATTCTAAAAAAGTTTGGAATTTTCAGTTCTCATTCAGTAGACCTCTTTTGTGATAATTAGAGTCCAATCAAGATATCCAGTGATCCAATTCAGAAGCAACAAACCAAGCACATTGTAGTCCACATGCACCACATTCGGGAACTAGTACATAGAAAGGTCATCATTCTACATTACTACCATATAGAGGAGAATATTGCAAACATATTCACCAAGTCCTTCACTGAAAATATTTTTGTCTATATCATATCTCTTCTTGGTGTAAAGGCTTGATTCAGTCATTGTTCCTGGATTTCCTACTTAATTTGAGGGGCAACTTCCCATGAGGTTTTCCCCATTTCGTTGATTTGTTAAGTAGTCATTTTTGCATTTAGATTGTATGGGTGACCTTTGGTCTTAGTTTTCAGGGCCCAGGTTGTCCAATTTAGTATTAAGGGGGGTGTTATGATTAATTAATTAATCCTCGCTTGATCACCATAGTCTATTTGTCTTTTTCTATCTCAAGAGGTTATTTCCACTTCACTAGTGCCATGGGGAACTCATTTGGGACATCCCTAACACTTGATGCACATGTGTGCATGATTTTAGGAGCTCTTGAGACCAATCCCTATAATTTAGGAACCCACTCTGAGTGCCACCAGCTGTCACCGGTAGTTGACCCTAGTCAGTGTTCAATTATGTTCAGTTATGCTCTGATTCCCATTATTTAGTTCATCTTCAATTAGTCTAGAGAAATTTTACATGATTTAAGGGAGTTTGGGCACATTTTCTCACCTACCTAGGTTAGTTAACTGGTTGTGAACTGATTCGGTTGTCTGGAGTTGCATTAGTGATCTCTAGTGGTTATTTTCCCACACTGAGTTAGCACCAAAGTGAGTCCAAGTTGGTGAATTTGAATCCTACCTAAGGAATTCATATTTTCCCCATTGTAACACCATTGTATTATAGAGAGATTAGTGATAATTCATGTAATATTATGCTAACCAAATTTTGTCTCATGTGTGTGCAATTTGCCATGAATGTTTTGATCAGTTTACACTAAATTATTCTCTCTTCTGCAGCCTTCTTTTCACAGTGAATTCATTCAAGCTTGATGATCCTACTATTTTCTATATTAAACACTTGGAATTCCATTTGTTAGGTCTTCTCCCTTCTTCTCATCCTTGAGGAAATGATCACACTTTTTCATCTTAAATTTGGTTACTTTGAACAACTCTTCTCCCTATCTCGATACCTCTGCCGCAGCTGCTATGGTGTTTCATTTACATCCATCTCCAATGACCCAACCATGGTTTTATTTCCATCAAAATTTAGCACAAAATCCCTATCCATTTTCTTGTGGAATACCCACAACTCCTCGCAAAACCTAAGCCAGCATGCACAATGGAAAAAGTGATGGGAATTAGGAATAATTTCCAACAGGCTCATGTCTTGAGTCTCATAGAGCACCACAACTCCACTCTTCTTGGCTTTCTTCTTAGCGGTTGTTGGCTCCATGTCTGTGTTTCGACCTTCGATGTTGGTTGCAGACACCTGTAATTTTTCAAGAACAATTGGACTTTTCACATTAGCAAACTAGACCTCAACATGCACTCTTTCACATCCAGTTATGACAAGATTACCGGGCTAGCAATAATGACAAGGCCTGATATCTAGCACATGGAAACCAATTCATGGAATGATGAAAAAGGATTGGCGGTGGAAAATGGCGGATGTGTCGTGATTCTACCATGTTCTTGGTTTGAAGAAATAACTGGGAGATGTGAATTTTATTTCATCATTAGTTTATGGACCCTTAACAACTCATGATCGTTCTTTACAAACTCCTGTAGAGACAACATTTTAAATATGTGACTTGGCAGTCCGACAATTTAAACACTTTTGTACCGCCTGGGGTTTACTTCTTGAATTTAGTGCTACGAGAGTGGATAAATGATTGATTCTTAATGGGGAAGACTTAAGTAAGGTGATAGATTGTACGGCATGAGTGGGCCTAATGGTTAAGAGCATGTGTTTCCTCTTAGGAGGTCATGGGTTCAAATCCAGAGGGGGGTAGTGTATGTAGACCTCTGTAGACTTTAGTAGTTAAATCGTTGCGCAGAGGGGGGTCCCTTGTCCCACAAACAAGGGGGTCTCATACACCAATTTGGTGTCTCGCTTGGAGGTGACCTTAAAAATATATTATTATTATTATTATTATTAGATCATGGTTTTGAGCTTATATAAACATGAGTATGTCCTTGTCCTCCTTCTAGACTTAACAAACAAGGACCGAACACCCCCAAATTTAACGGAGAATCACTTAATTTTTTAACATGCAATATATTTGGACTATCAAAATAAAAAGGAAAACCTAACATAGACTACCCAATATGGCTAAAATTGTAGCCCCATTAAAAACCCTTCTCAAGAAAAATGGCTTTTCATGGATTGAAGTGGCATAACAAGAAATCTCAATTCTAAATAAATCCATGTACACCACACAAGTCTTAGTTGTCCCTTATATTAAAAAGAATTTTGTATTGGAATGTGATCCTAGACTACCCAAGATGGCTAAAATTGTAGCCCCATTAAAAAACTATGGTAAAATTGTAGCCCCATTAAAAACCCTTCTCAAGAAAAATGGCTTTTCATGGAATGAAGTGGCATAACAAGAAATCTTAGTTCTAAATAAATCCATGTACACCACACTAGTCTTAGTTGTCCCTTATATTAAAAAGACTTTTGTATTGGAATGTGATGCCTTTGGAAAAGGCTTGGGCATCATTTTAATGCAAGAACGAAAACCCTTAACATTCACAAGTAAGTAGTTGTGTGACAAGAAATTGGGGTATTCTACCTATGAGAAAAATATTATGTCCATCCTATATGCATTTGACACATGGCGATTGTATCACATAGAGAATCACTTCTATATCAAGACATATAATCATAACCTAAAGTAAATTTTGGAGCGAAGGTTGTCATCCCCATAAGAATAGAAGTGGGTCACCAAAATGCTTAGATATGATTATATGAGATCATCTATAAAAATCGAAAAGACAATGTTGTAGCATATGCCTGTCAAGGAAACATGAGGAAGAGGGATTGCTCTTTTCCTTATCCTCTCCAATACTTGAATGTTTATAGGAAGCATGACAAGAATGGATAACAAATGCTACTATATCTCAACTCATCAAGAATCTCCAGGAGGATCTCAACCATCCCTAAGGTTACACTTGGTATCAAGACACATTGCGATATAAAAGTCGTCTTTTTTTGGTACCTAAATCTACCTTAAAACAAACGACATTAACAAAGAACACATTATACAACTTGATGAGAACTCTCAAAAGTTGTCATTTTTATATAGGATACATTAGTGGTTACTTTTATCTCAAATTGAAAATTGTTGCTATCTATAGAAAGATTTTTGAGGGGGGGGGGGGGGAAAATCACATTTTTTTATAAATCCTGACAAGGGAACAGTCTGTGACATTGCAATCAAAACCATTAATTGGCCCTTGAATAAAAAAAGGGGTGATATAAATAGCACCATTTTTTTATCAGAGATAAAGTTATGTATTGTTTGAAACCCTATCCTTAATGATCGATGTTACAGTCACAAACCCTAAATTAACCCCCAAATCAAGAAGTGGTGCTATCGTGACACCCCATCTTTTTTTGAGACTGAAATTATGACTATTTTGAAATTGTGGCCTTACAATCACCGTTGTTGTAACGAAAATGTCAAAATTGACCCTTAAAAAGGAAAAAATGTACTATTAATAACAACCCTTTCTTTTGTGGATTAAAGTTATAGTTATTTTGAAACCATGACCTAAAACTATATATTGAATTTCTTATTAAAACTAATAAGTTGACAAATTAAACTAAAA
>LPNX010508804.1:47887-65129 GCA_001517045.1 Pseudotsuga menziesii
TGTTGCAGGGACATTGCCACCTCGTGGCTCTTGTTTTATAATATGTTTACGAGTTTTTATAATTATAACAATTAATTTTTTATAATTATATAAATGAAAAATATATATATTTAAGTATAATAAAGTTTTTTAGTGTTTTAATTGTTTCTTATCATCATTATTATGATATTTGTTTCATGTTATTATGTCTTGCGGTAGCAGGATATATATGGATTGTTCGGTTATATTAATCGGACCGTACAGTTTGATTTTTCCTTGACTATACAAAATTGTATGGTTGGATTTTTATTTATTAAAATTAATTATATTAAAATCTATTTGTTTGCAAATTGATTGGCTATAAAATTTGACGTCATTTTTTAGTTTGGTGTCCCATAAGGAGGCGACGCAATGTCGTAGGCAGTGTTATGTCTCCTCACCTCGAACCTCCTCGTCGTCGTCTTGGGAATGTGGGAAATTGTTAAGTCACCTTACCTCCTCACAGATGGATGTCTTCAGCTTGCGTGTTCTCTGTGCCATCGCCTCAGCTATCCTGTCCTCTGTCCTGACATTAAATTATAGCCGAATGTCGTGTGTATAGGAATGGTGACTCAACCAATGCACCATTATGGAGACTTAATGCCCTTACGGCCGCCTCCTCTCATTGCGTTTCACTTCATGTGGGGGTTAATGCATTCAGCTTCCAGCTTGGTTGTTTCTAGCTAATGCATTTACTCACTACCTACGGTTTGTTCTCACCATTTATTATCTTTCCATGTTTATTATCCAACGAGGGATGTCCTGCCACTATTTTGCGATTTGTATTGGGTCTTCTTTCATCCATTTTGTTGAGAGAGTTCGAGTGCCCGTCATCCATCGGGTGCTTGCTGAAGGGATAGAGTTTCATTGCTTGCGCTTGTCGCTTGCCTGCAGGAGGGAGTTTGAGTGCTTGTGTGCAGGAGAGAGTTTGAGTCATCCATCGAGTGCTTGTTGAAAGGGTAGATTTTCATTGCTTACGCTTGGTTTCCTGCAGGAGAGAGTTTGGGTGCCCGCTGTATACGTTCACCTTATTTTGTGATCACTTGTATCATATGTTCAATACTAAAGAAATAGAGACTCTGCAATCATGGTTTAGCAGTAATTGAACTAGGCGGCATCGGTCGGTTGGAGCGCATCTTCAAGAGGAAGTCGTGTTCTTTGTTCAAGATAGATGCTGCACTTTCTCCATAGGTTGTGTCCAATTATGTTTTTTACAGGTTAATGGGAAAATACATAGATGCATCTATTTCGAATCTGTAAATTTGTTTGTTGAAAATACATAAATGTGATTAGTTATGTGTTTTTTTCAGCGAAAATGCATGGATGCATTTGCTTCGAACTTGTAAATTTATTGTTGATAGTCCTTCTCCCACCATTGGAGCCGTAGGTCCTCATGTGCACTCCTCCACGGTCTCCTTAGTGTTCATGATGGTATATAAAATATTCTCAAATGTAACATTATGTGAAAATGCATGGATGCATTCTTATCGCTTCATAGAGCAGATGTTCCCTCACCATTCTTAGCTTCGTTGCCCTGTCAGGATGGTAAATATACTAGTGGAAAGGTATCCTTCCTAAGTGTCGCCGTTAGATCCTGCAACACACTGCACAATCAGTTTATTGAGCCATATAGTTAATTCCTTGTAGAGAAGTTCCCACGCTTAAAAATAAATTGCCTGCATTTCTTTTGACCCGTAAGTTTTACCTGTTGTATCTGACCCGTAGTATCTGGCTTGTCTGAACTATTCAATATTCAAAAGGCGTTCTCTCTCTTCTCAAAATAAAATAACTATTTCTTTTTTTTTATTCTTTATTTATGAGGGCAAGGGGAGCTAGTTCTATGCTCGGACGAGTTGGGATGTCCGGCCTCTCTCTGAGCAGATTCGTTTGGCTGGACATAAGCAGATAGGGGATCGAGTCCCATAGGAAAGTAAAGAGTGAAAGTTAATAACATCATATCAAAGCCTGCATTTTTCAAGGAGGCTAAAACAAAGAAAAAATATTTTAGAGTATAACAAAAAAATTTATTGAATTTTACATAAAGATTAAACCCTGTTAAATATTTCTCCTTTTTTTACAATGATCCTAATTTTGTGTTCAATTTTAATATGAAATCAAAACCATGGCATAGTATTGGCATCCCATATCAAAGCTTGGCCATAGTATGGTATTGGAATCCCAGACGAAAGCTTGAGACATTTAACATAGTAGTATAAAAATGCATATCTTTGATTTTTATCGAATTGCAAACTCAATTTTTAAAGTCTGATAACATAGAAGAAATAATATTCAAACACATTCGTTTGGGAGTCATAGGAGAGAATACTATGCAAGAAATTCAAAAAGACCCAATTTTCAAAAGGACAAAAAGAATGTCCCAATAAGCCCAAATTTTCACATTGCCATAGTAACCTGATCATAAACAATTATGGAGATTCTGATAATTCTGCAAGTTGAGTTGGCCTCAATCATTGAACTATAGAACTAGTATTTTGTTATACACTAGAATTACATTTATGATATCCATGACTATATTTTAACTGGAAACATATGTAGTTTTCTCATTTTGAGTATTTTTTGAAGAGAAATTGAATTACATAAATAGAAATAGATAGCGTGGATAAAAAAAGACTAAAATAGAAAGAGTTAAAGAAACAAATGAGAAAGAGGGAGGTGAATCTTACACTCAACCATTGCTAAAATGGATTTAGAAGCCTCTAGAACACCTTCACGGCCGCAAAGCCAAAAAAACATTAGCTGCAGAGCTCGGCTAAGAGAAAGAGAGGTATAGTGAAATGAGACTTTAGGTTGCGGAAAGAATTTTGTATGGGCTGTGGAAATATTTTATTATAGTTTATTTGCATGGAAGGCAGGTGGCCTTTATGCAAAGAGCAATGAGCATTGCTTGCTAGTGGTATGCACCCGGGGAAGACTTCATCATAAATTATGACATATAACTAGCTGATATGGGATGTAACCATTGGGCATAAGATTGGCGCGACAAAGGTCACATTCCAATTAGCCTGGCATACTATAAACCGACCACATCTCTCTCGCCATTAGCCAACTTCCATCGGGTACGAAAAAAAATAAAAATTTCCATTTGGACAAGCCAGGGTCAATCGCTTAGAACAAACCATTGGGTCATGAATTGATGGCATGAGATGAATTTACCCTAGTATTTTTAATCCTTCGGGATTGATCCTACCCCATGAGTATTAATCCACCATTTAGATTCTAAGTTACAAATCTAAAGGTTTGGCTCGCTTAACAACTGTTTGATTATGTGGCCTGGGGATCGGGGGCTTCTCCTCAAACTCTATGTTTACTATCTTTACTTTGATAGGACGTCTGCATAAAACAATAGATTTGATTGAAACAGGGTTGATTTTGAAATCAATTATTATTTAAAAAAAAATATTGCTAAATTGTTTTAATATTATAATATAAAGTTGTATTAAATCTATTTGCGACAAATTAAAGTAAAAAATGTTGTGTACAAAAACAAAATTAGTTCGTTCTATTTATTTAAAAATATATAGATAATAAATAAATATAATAAAATTGGTTGATTCAAATAAAAAGAAGAGCCACGAGGTGGCAATGTCTTGCCTTATTGCAAATTAATCGGTGATTGACTTTCAGCTATGAAGAAAATTGAATTACCTCTAATCACTAACTTAATAGATTTTACATGCTCATATGTATTCCAGATATGTATTCTAGGATATCTCTGAGAAGTTTACCCAAGTTCAGTATGAAATGATCGGAGACGTTGAAGTAGAAGCATAGATTTGTATTGGAGCGTTTGTGTAATTAGTCCACCCATTTCCTCTAATATATTTTCCAAAAGTATTGATAACTTCCCTTTCATATCTACAAACAAACGAAAGATACTGTCACATCTTGTATTTTTTTATTTGGTTTCGCTTCTCTAAGCTCAGGGGCTTTGTTCTCACTGTGATTTTGGAAGTTCAATTGCCAACTTATTGTTGCTTGTGAATTCTTGATAATCATGGTGTAGCCTATTCAGATTCTCTTGGTTGCTAATAATATAATTTGTTGCAGACTAATGATCCCTTCTCCCTGATGTATTTGCAACAGCTCAAATTAAAAAAAAATTAATGTTGTTATTTGATGAGACTGTTCCATTGTATGATGCAATTTTATATGTAAAATGTTTATAAATATATCAATATGGTATGTAAAATGTTTATACATATATCAATATCATAGTAGATTATTGTTAAGTATTTTATATATAGAGTGGGTATTTCTAACCTTGTTTTTTTATGTAATTATTTATATGTATATATATTTAGTTTGTTAGGGTTTTGTTTTAAATTGTGGTTCACTTATCTTTAGTGGTGATTGCTACGTGAACCTTCTGCTCACAACTTGTGGCACTCGACCACTTGAGCTAGCCCACCGAGCTTAGTTTATTATTGGTTTGCGTAAATAACTTATGGTTTGAGAAACCGTGATTCAAGGGTATCTAAGTTGCCTAAATAATTTCAGATTGTGTCCACTTGTAGCGCACATATGACTTAATTTTAAGTGTCTCCTCGTAATTGCTTTACAAGATTCAAACTCGAATCATTGCGTCGAAGATGCACATTTTACAACCCAGTAGGGGGATATGTGTAAGTACTTGCGTGCTCATCCTAGAACTTGCATGTGTCATTTATAGAAAATAATAAATTGTTAATGTAGTTAAACTTTCCATATTGAACTGACCATAATTCCAGTTTCTTGGATTGACCATAATTCTAGTTTCTTGTCTATCCCTCTAGATTTCAACTAGCTTATTCATGCAAACTGATAGTAAAACAACATTATTTCTAACAATTGAGCTTTTGTGTTCAAACCATTGACACCTCCTTAACAAAATGCTTCCAAAAACATCTAAAATCCTTTTGCTGTCATAAAATATGCCCATTTTTTTTTTTTGGCATTGTTTTGCACACATGCAAAACATGGAAAAAAAAACCAAATCTGAATTACAATATTCCTGTTATATGATTCTTTGTTAAAAAAAGGAACAACAAAAAAAAATGGAAAAAAAAAACATTGCCTGCAAATTGATACATCGTATTACCCAAACAAGAAAAAAAAACGACACTCATAGATTGTTGAGATTGAATATAAGCAGAAAAATAAAAACAAGAAACAAATTTGTCACCCAAAAAAAAACTTGTGCATGTCCATTGCTAATCAAATTGCATTGTGTTTATGCATACAAAAGGTATTTCAACTCAAAACTCTTTTCTTTTTTTTTGTCTATTCCATTATGTTATTTTGTCTAATTTTTTCTTGCATGGATTTTTTGATACTCAATGCCACTTTAGACCTGCTTCGTTTTTTTATGTCTTAACATAAGTTCAATGCATAGCATTGGTGTTAGCTAGCAGCTATGCCAAACACACAAAAAATATAGTTGCAGTGTAACCAAAGCTCTCATGGAAAACACACAGAAGGAAAATGCTCCAACAACAAACAAATATTTAGAAACAAACATCCCAACAACATACACAATAAGCAGCAAAGATAATTCCAAGAGTTTTCTCTCACTCCTACTCTTTTGCACTATATACACTGAATTTTTTTAATAAATCTATGCATAGTTTCATTAACCTTCACTCATTGTTGCTTTGACAATTGAAACCTACTCATGTATCTTGATTATGTTTTTTTGTAGGCTAAAACATACACCAATCCAGGCATCTACCATCATACAACTCTGTACAACAACCTATGGAAATACATTCAAAGGGGATGTTTTGGTTATCTATGGCCCTTCACAGAACAAAAATCAGAATTCCCCTATCAAAAAAAACATTTTGCATGCAGACTTGGTGGACAAAGATGGATAAATGACTATCACAACTAGTGTTAATGACAGTTTGATCAAACAATTTTCTACTTTCCTCCAACCTGGGAAAAGTATTCAAATAAACACATTTGGCTTGAAAATGAAAGGTCAATATGAACGAGGTGATGCGAAATATTCGATTTTCATCTTAGCAAACACTACAATTCAAACAATTGACATAGTTTGCGTGCTGCGAAGACTTCCTCCAGATATGGCAATCATTGAAATTCTATTTTCAAATGATAAATATGTTGTTGGGTCAATTGCAACAATAGTTGTCGCAGCTCAGTACAACAACAGGCAATTCAACTTATACATCAAATATGGTGAAACATCAAACGACCATGCAACTGTAATGACCTATTGCTTACATAGATATGCCATTGTTCCAAAACACCATTTCCATTTTTTTTCTCTACTTATATATATATATATATATATTGTTAAATTTTCATATGCTAAGCTAGATCATGAGTATTTCATTTCGAATTCATAACAAGAGCATATAAACAAGATCACTAAAAGATAGACAAGCACAACCATACAAAAGGAACACAAAGATTTATCCTGGGAAAACCCTAAAGGGAAAAACCCAGCAAAAGCTTCCTCAATATAGATGCCCCAAAAAGATAAAAGGTAAAACCAACAAGGAGATCAAAGCCTGATCCTCCTCCTTCTCCAGCTACTTCTCTCCTTCACTAGTGTGCTACACAAGTGAGAGTGTGTGTCTCAAATGAGGAGCACCACACCTCTATTTATATTCATCCGTTCACTTGAATTAAATCATCCGACATGTAGGCTCGAGTTAATCATGTAGGCTCGAGTTACACATGTAGGCTCAAGTAACCACACTGGGGTGCTAATGACCCACCTTTACAAATAGAGGGGACAATCTCATGAATCTTATTAGTTCTTATGATTAGAAGCATCAGGGTACAAGATAATACAAGTGGTTCTCCCAGTAGGACCATTGAGGACCACAAAAGATACATATAGAATATTCTTTGAAGTTACAATATTTCAACACTCCCCCTTAACGAGAAGGGTATTCTACAACAACATCAACAACAACAATAGTAGGAGAGGACATCATCAACATCATCAGGGTAACACATCTATAAATCATTGGAAGCTTTTCAACATCATATAGTCTTCGTCTTCAATATTCGACGACAGCAACTCTTTAATCAACATCAGCATATTTTGACCTTTTGATCAGTAACATCTTCAATACTTTAATCTTTCGATCAGCAACATCTTCAGCACTTAGACCTTTCGATCAGCAGCAACATCTTCAGCACTTTGACCTTTCGATCAGCAACATCTTCGGCACTTTGACCTTTCGATCAGCAACATCTTCAACACTTTGACCTTTCGATCAGCAGCAACATCTTCAGCACTTTGACCTTTCGATCATCACCAATATCTTCAGCACTTTGATCTTTCGATCAACAAAGACATCTTCAGCATTTTGACCTTTTGATCAGCAACATCATCACATTCTGATTAGTAACATCGTGATCAGCACCATCATCATACTTCAACTCTCGAACATAATCATCATCATCATATTCTGATCTTTTGATCAGTATGTCGTCATCATCACATACTAATCATCATCATCATCACACTCTGATCTTTTGATCAGTACATTATCATCATCATACTCTTGATCGTTCGATCATTACATCATCATCATACTCTGATATTTTGATCAGTACATCATCATCATCATAAAAACATCATCATCATGAAAACATCAACATCATCAAAACATCATTATGATCAAAACATTCAACATCATCAAAACATCAAAATATGATCATCATCACACTCTGATCTTTCAATCAGTACATCATCATCATCATAAAAACATCATCATCATGAAAACATCAACATCATCAAAACATCATTATGATCAAAACATTCAACATCATCAAAACATCAAAATATGATCATCATCACACTCTAATCTTTCGATCAGTACATCATCATCATCATAAAATCATTATCATCAAAACATCAAAATCATCAAAACATCAACATCGTCATCATCAAAACATCAACATGATCCTTCCTTTCAGAATTACGGGATCAACATGTCTGTGGTACTCAGACGATCCTTCCTGTCAGAATTACGGGATTTAGGTCTTTACGGAGTTACTAACAATCCTTCCTTTCGGAATTACGGGATCAACACATTTGTGGAGCTCAGACGATCCTTCCTTTCGGAATTATGGGATCAAGTCTTTACGGAGCTAATAACGATCCTTCCTTTCAGAATTATGGGATTTAGGTCTTTATGGAGTTGCTAACGATCCTTCCTTTCCGAATTACGGGATCAACACATTTGTGGAACTCATACAATCCTTCCTATTGGAATTACGGGATCAACACATCTGTGGAACTCAGACAATCCTTCCTATTTGAATTACAGGATCAAGTCTTTACGGAGCTACCAACTATCCTTCCTTTTGGAATTACGGGATTTAGGTCTTTACGGAGTTACTAATGATCCTTCCTTTCGGAATTACGGGATCAACACATCTGTGGAACTCAGACAATCCTTCCTATTGGAATTACGGGATTTAGGTCTTTACGGAGTTACTAATGATCCTTCCTTTCGGAATTACGGGATCAACACATCTGTGGAACTCAGACAATCCTTCCTATTGGAATTACGGGATCAACACACGTTCTTGAGTACCAAAGTCACTGGATCTATTCTGAACCGAGGTTCAAGGATGATACAATCCTACTACCTTCTCGATGACCGAAGTTCACCGGATCCGTTCTGAACCAAAGTTCAAGGATGATACAATCCTGCCACCTTCTCGATGACCGAAGTTCACTGGATCCGTTCTGAACCAAATTCCAAGGATGATACAATCCTGCCACCTTCTCGATGACCGAAGTTCACCGGATCCATTTTTAACCGAAGTCCAAGGATGATACAATCCTACTACATTCTCGATGACCGAGGTCATCGGATCACTTCTGGACATATGTCCCAGGATGATACAATCCCTCTTCATTCTCGAAGACCAAGGTCTCTGGATCACTTCTGGAAATATGTTCCAGGATGATACAATCCCATTGCAACATCACTACTCCCCCTTTCAAGGAAGGTCTTTCCAAACCACACCAAGCTTGTCTCGAAAGTGTTCGAACTTTACTCAGGACAGAGGCTTCGTCAGCACATCTCCATCTAAACCATCATCATCTACATCTTCAGTATGTGAATACTGAACTATCACCATCTGTATCTCCAGTATGTGAATACTGAAAGCATCATCTATATCTTCAGTATGGGAATACTGAAACATCATCATCTGCATCTTTATCTTGTATGTAGAAATATCGGATTTCTATGTGTTACGACGGAACACATAGTTCTCTATTATCACAACTCTCGTTATCACATAGAATCAATGTAGTATCCATCTTCAGGTCAAGGAGACCTGATATCAACTTCCAAATCCATATGGCTTCACAACTTAGCAGAGAAATCTGCTATGTATTCTACTTTTGTTGTTCTAAGAGAAACACTACACTGTTTCTTGCTAAACCATGAACTCATAGCAAACCCCAAACAAAAGCATCTACCTGATGTGCTTTTCCTTTCTGAGATACTTCCAACCCAATCTGCATCTGTATAGCCATACAATATGTAGTCATGGCTACCATCATAGTATAGACCAAGGTCTATATACCCTTTCAGATATCTCATCACATGTTTTGCAGCTACTAGGTGAACCCATATTGGTTGAACAAGATATTGACTTAAGGTTTTCACAGCAAAACAAATGTCTGGTCTAGTATTTGTTAAGTACATCAATGACCCAATGATCTGTCTGTAATGAGTCGCATCTACTAACTCTGATGAGTCATCATCTAACAACTTCAGGTTGGAGTCCATGGGTGTGGCCATGGCTTTGCATTCCAACATATTGAATATCTCTACCGCATACTTTCCCTGGTTGAGAAAGATTCCTTCTGAACTTTGCCATACTTCCAGACTTAGGAAATAATGAATTAACCCAAGGTCTTTCATCTCAAATTCTTCTGCTAATTTCGTCTTGCTTTCTATGACCTGTTTTTCATTCCATGTCAAGAATAAGTCATCCATATATAATAACAGGATGACAGGTTCATCTTCTACATCCTTGTAGTAAAGGTTAGGATCGACTTTACTCTTGGCTAAGCCCATGCTCGTTAGGAAACTATCTATTCTTCCATACCAAGCTATGGGAGCTTGCTTCAGGCCATAGAGGGCCTTCTTCAACTTGCATATGTGATTCCATCTATCTTCAACTTCAATTCCTTGTGACTATTCGATGTAAAACTCTTCCTCAATCATTCCATTAAGGAAGGCTTGTCTTTACTTCATCATGGAAGCAACTGCCATCATAGTTCTAAAGGAAGTGTACCTTGCTTCTTGGAGTAAGTGTCTCTTCAGAACTAATTCCCTCTTTCTTATAGAAACCTCAAGCCACAAGTTTTTCCTTACTTCTATCAGCAACATATTTTATCTTGCAAATCCATTTGTAAGATACCACATTCTTTCTTTCTAGTTTGAGTACTATATCCCAAACATCATTCTAGTATCCTTTCATCATAACATCTTCCATGAGTTCGTCTTGTCAGATCATCAACATATCCTAGTCTTCTATATTCAACTTTGAAGGTTGGAACCCACTTTACTCTTGGTAAAGTATCGATCCATAAGGAAGTTTTCCATCATGTCGTACCGTGTCGAACTCAGATATCTTCTGTAGTCACTCCCCCTGAAGTGGAGTATTATCTTCCTTCTTCATTCTATACAGGTGGTTCTATGCTTGATATATATTGGTCAATAGAGTATGTCATGTCATAGTCTATTCTTTCTGAGGCAAATCACGAACCTTGCTTTGTACACTTGTTCTTGTAGATCCATATGGAAAATACTACATACTTCCCTTTATGTCTCGAAATCATATCGTATACATCATTCCCCATGATCAACTGTTATTATTTGATCATAGCTTCTTTCATAGCATTCTTTTCTTCATCTTGAGTTATCTTTCATACCCATGGTGGTCTTCATCCTTCGAGGTGGATCTACCGCTCTATGAAGCTCTTTCTTTCGTCATGGTGTCTTTGACCCTGGGAGCTTTAGATTCATGTTTATTGGAGTGAATCTTGAATTGTCATCACTTGTTCTTCGAAATAAGTCTCATCCTTCTTTTCTTGTAGGAGGTTGTACAGGACCTTTCCTACAATTCAAATGCACCAGTTGCATGGTTAGAACTATTTCATAAAACATATGCATAATGAAAAATTGTTATGCATCATGCAACTGTTTAGCCAATATAACATTCATCCATATCTCACAGAAACTTTTCTAGATGCCTTCCATCTCTACCAGGACAACATTGAGATTGTGCACTAATCCAATATGTCAACAAAAAGGTTTCATTCTAGATAAGTAGCAATGGAGAGTTGTATAGCACCATGAGATACTTACCCATCACATGCATATTAGTAGTATACAGTCATTAATGCAAACAATCTATCATGCATAACACATCAACTAAACATAATCAAATGCATAACAAAACAATATCATTAAATGACAATTGAATACTTATCTTTTGTTTGTTTGTTTCGTGGGTAGACTCCTTCTTGATCATTCTGCTTCATCATCTTCTTCATTCATGAAATCATAATTTCTTATCCAAATGATAAGATGGATAAGAGGTTCTTTAGGAATTGAGTTCTTCATATTTCTCATCGCTTGAGGGATCTTCTTTGAATGGAGAGAGCTTGATCTTCAATTGCTCCCATCTTCTTCTTCTTAGAGTCAGCTGAAAGTAATCACTTCCTTCTAGCACACATTCCTCACATGAATGAATCCCATGATCCTGGGAGGCCATTCAAGGTGGCTATCACCACTTCTGCATTCTCCACTTCTTCTTCTACTGCTTCAAGATGTTTTGCATTCTGGATCTTCACATTCTTCAACTGTTTTCTCTAAGCCATCTTCTGATTTATGTTCTTATCTTCAAATAGCTTGATCAAGGAATCAAACATCTTTGGTGTCTTTAGGGAAAACACTTGTGGTACAATTTGATCTGTGATTGAATCAACAATGATCTTCTTAGCCTTGATCAAGTTATTCTTGTGTAAGGCCTTGAGCCTCATCTCCTTCTGGAACTGGAACCTCTCTACTCATGAAGGTGTCCAATTCATTTCCTTCAGAGAGATCAAATACTTCCATGCTTGGAATTTTTCAACTTCACCAAGCTTATCATCAAGCTGATGTGATAGATCACTTTGAAATGAGAACCTCAAATGCAAATAGCAAAGGATTAGATCTTACCAATTTGAGGTGTCCGTCCTGCTTTCGGAGCTCGCTGTACTAAGGTTTGTCAGAGAAACCCTAATTTTCAAAAATTGGAATATTTCAGATATGATTGGATAGAAAGCTAGATATCTTCAAATAGAGCTGTCCAATATACTCCTTTTCTGAAAACAGTGGAGGGAAGCTCCCGGAATAGGAAGCCCTAGTTTTCCAATTTCTTCTGCAGAAATGCCTGTCACTATTTCTGTAATATATCTGAAATTGCTGCTCCTATATGTAGGAAATTGTGCCTTGAGGTAACTTTGCATGTCCCTGATCCAACACCATAGGTTTCATCATAATTGGTTTCACCAATTTGGATTTATGATCATTTTCCCAAGGTGACCTGTTACAGGACTGTTCAGAACAACAAAGTTGTACGGCATGCCACATGTCACTGGTTCATCTTCAGGTTCAAAAATTCGGACCACAGAAAGTAAATTCCGTGCTCTTTCTATCACATCTTCAGGAATTCCATTTGGACCTCTGTATCCCATGCTACAACAATTCTCCCCATGTGTCATGTTTAGGGATGAATTCTGGAAGAGGTTGGATCCCTAACTTGGAGGGATTATATCTTCCAGAATATAGCGAATATGAGGCTGAATTTTGGACACAGTGTAAATCAGGATTTTATATTCGTCCTCTGTAATTTTCAACTCCTGAGCCTTCGCCAATCTCAGGATATAGCAAAAGTACCAAAACTTAGTAGTTTTAGTATTTAGGGTTTTTCCAGATCGGGGTCAAACTAGGGTTTGACTTTTCTGGAGTTTCACCCAACCAAATTTCTTGATCCAGGTCTCTAAACTTCTATTTTGATGAGGAGAACAATCCTATGCTAGGCTCACTCAAAAATTTGTCTTATGTAGAAAGCCCTAATTTTTCGCACCAAAACTGAAAATGCTTGGAATCAAATTCCGCTTCGACAGAAAGATGTGCCCTTCAATGGAGAGTTAGTATAGCCTTCTTTTGATGATCGATCATGGATAGAGACCCAAAAATAAGAAGCCCTAGATTCTTTAGCTACACAATGTCTTCTTTCAGGGTGGCTCTCATACCATGTTAAATTTTCATATGCTAAGCTAGATCATGAGTACTTCATTTCGAATTCATAACAAAAGCATATAAATAGGATCACTGAAAGATATACAAGCACAACCATACAAAAGGAACACAAAGAATTATCCTGGGAAAACCCTAAAGGGAAAAACATAGCAAAATATTCCTCAATATAGATGCCCCAAAAAGATAAAAGGTAAAACCAACAAGGAGATCAAAGCCTGATCCTCCTCCTTCTCCAGATACTTCTCTCCTTCACTAGTGTGCTACACAAGTGAGAGTGTGTGTCTCAAATGAGGAGCACCACACCTCTATTTATATTCATCCGTTCACTTGAATTAACTCATCCGACATGTAGGCTCGAGTTAATCATGTAGGATCGAGTTACACATGTAGGCTCAAGTAACCACACTGGGGTGCTAATGACCCACCTTTACAAATAGAGGGGACAAACTCATGACTCTTATTAGTTCTTCCGATTAGAAGCATCGGGGTACAAGATAATACAAGTGGTTCTCCTGGTAGGACCATCAGGGATCACAAAAGATACATATAGAATATTCTTCAAAGTTACAATATTTCAACATATATATATATATGCACCTAGATCAGTTTCTTTTAAATTATTCAAAATCAATGACACATGTTTCTTTCTTGCTTATACAGCTACAAGTTGGTGAAATGTATAGAGAGATTTTCTTGCAGGTGTAAGAGCAACTTGCATCTAATGATGCACCCTTTTATCTTTTCAAAAACATAGTCAGGAATGGAACACGAGGCACTCATCTGATTTGAACATCAAAGTCCACATTTATTGATCCATTAAATGATGACTATGTAATTCAAAACCTTGTGTTCATTGCTGAATAAAAAACACAGGTTTGTTTTTCTTCAGACTTGATTTTTTTCTCTACTTCTCATCCCTTGTATGAAGTTGTTCATGCAATAAGGAAAAAAATTATTTTCCCTTCGGTTTTTTAAACTAGACTAGACAAGGAAAACATGTTTTATGTTTATGTTTCATTAAACAATAGAACAACTAGCTGCGCGTCTTCTTTATTGTCTCTTATGTTATATAACTATGAAATCTACAGATCCAAGGAATTCTCAAACCCAAAAATGTCTTTGCCCCTCCATTTAGAGCGGTTTGCAACACCTGCAACTTGCCAATGATACAAAATTTCCAGCTTTGTACATTTTGCAAGCAGGAAACAGGAAACTAGATATGAACACAACCTTGAATGAAATTTTGACACAACTGATGGTCTGATAGAATGTTGTTTACAAGGTCCACTGCTCAAACAAACTTTCCCAGTAATTGCAGTTGTTTCATATGAACAATATTGCCAAAGTGTTTCTTCTGTCATATTCAACCTGCGAAGATTTTTCCAAGAAGGGACTTTTACCTTGGAAATGGACAACAACATAAGTGATCTTGCAAGAACTTAACAATCAATACAAAATCCTAGGTTTGCTTCTACTCCTGTACCACACTTTAAAAAAAAATACATATCACACTACGAGTTTATAAAATAGTCTATGAGATCATGTCAACAAATAGACATTTCTTTTTTTAAACAATTACATTACTTGTTTTCTCAAAAAAAAATGTATTCAAATGTTGAAACAAGTTTTTCCCCAAACACAGACATTTGTTTTTAAAACAACTACATTGTTTGGCTTCTTAAAAAAAAAATTGTTTTTGAATATTCAAACACAGTTTTTTCAACACTTGTTTTCTCTATACTCTGCAATGTCCGGTTTTTTACATGGTTGAATCACTTTGATGTGTGTCAAATGTGTCGGTCCAGCTATGGATACAAAAAAAAAAACAAATTCCATTGGTTTTTAACAGTCGCATTGCCAGCTCATACTATGTTCAGATCTGTGCTCCTTTCTATAATTTGCATAATTCGCATACAAAAGTTGTTTTCAAGCTTGCAACAGACAATGTTCACTATTAAACACAAGTTTCTTTACATATAGCACAGTAACATCAATCGATTTTTGAAACATGGCTATGCCTTTCTGGCATAATACACCTCATATGCATATATTGATATTTTCTCTACTTCAACTACTATCTTGTATATTATAGTGTCTTCTGACATTGTTATCATTTTATAATGCTACACAATACTCCATACATTATCATTTCTCAATTGTTAAATGTTTGTTTTGATTGCATTAAACCTTTACTTTTTTCTAGCTCTTGATAATAAGCAGATTCAAGAGTTCAAAAGTAATGCTAAGAATGAAACCCTACTCATAAAAAAAGGTTACAAGAATTTTCCATTGAGAAAGGGATAGAGTAGTATATTAGGCGAGTCCATGGGGACTTAGCCTCTCTAAAATCTGATTTCCTACAATGGCTAGCTCACTAACTCCATATAATTGCTCTCACCTCTGACACTCAACATTGCACTCGTAGAATATATCAATGAACATATTGTGATAGAGTTGTAGTCCTACAACATCCACATAAGAATACTATGTTGTCTGCAACATGCCAATTTCATTTTCTTGATGTTATCAATGTCATTGCCTATATTGTCGAATCCGAGCAAGGATGGAACCAGTATCAACACGTTGATTGTGTTTTTTCATTAAGTTAGATAGACTAATAATTAAGTTAGTAGGAACAAAAAAATATTTGAATGAGGCATGGAAGTCTCCTGGATCTTTTCCTACAAATACTCAAATATGCGATATACAATGAATTCCAATTTTTCCTATGTACTAACCACCTGCACAAGTGAATACTTTTAATAAAACTCCTTCTTTTACATGTCTGTACATATACATGCAATTCCCTAAATTATCCTCAAATGTTATAGGGTTACAATTTTATAGTTGCAAGTCTGCACTAAAAAAAAATATTCAGTTGTTTCTACACACCCAAATTCGTTATCAATGAATCCCAATCATTTATTTTATAGCTTCAAATGCATAAATGTTTAAAGTATTTAGAATTGCCTGCTGAGTTTTCCTTGGGATGAAAATACAACACATCAAAATTGAATGCAGAGCTATGGTCTCACATGCATTCATTAAATGTATGATATGGTCTCAAATGCCAAGGAAGTGACTGCATTTCATGTCTTGGAAGTATGCTTGTAAAATGCCCAAAATTTTCAATATGGATGATTGGAAACCATCAACTACACCAGCAGAAAAGAAATGAAATTTTCATCTTTGAAAAAATCTCAATCCATTAGTGCAACTTTGTACACACTACGCCATGCTTAGACTTGTAAATCCATTTGATGACTGGATAATTTGAAGAGTAGGCTATTTAGAAAAAAAAAACCTTAGAGATTTTAGAAAAATTTTCACAAAAAAAAACAAGTGTCCTTGTCGAATTATTAACTTTTTCAAACAAAAAACAATGAACTTGAATATATACAACCTTCAAACGTATAAAGATTCAAAATGAATTGTCATGTTTGGGTTTCTTACTTAATTTTGTTCCTCCTTAAGCCTTCAACCAACGAGTTTATATTCTTATTGTAATTTTGTGTTTGAATCAAATTTCAATTGAATAATTGATCCAAATTTTAATTGAAAGCTTCCAAATCAAAGAACATAAATTTATGTCTTCCATAAAAAAATCCATCTCATGTTTCTCGTTCTTTAATTAAAATCACCAATCACCAACTAACCATGATGTAATTTATTCATAATTAAAATTTAATTTCCAATACTGCAGGACATTGCCACCTCGTGGCTCCTATTTTTTTTTAACTATTTTTTGCTTAAGTTTATTATTAAACTTTATAATATGATTAATTTTTTTTACAAATTTAATTCTAATTTTAATATCAATAACAATTCATTTTAATAACAAAGGTTTAGTAAAAAAGAGTGTGCATCAACACTCTCATCGAGAAAGTTATATATATATATATATA
>LPNX010508804.1:65692-280947 GCA_001517045.1 Pseudotsuga menziesii
AACTCACAGAACTCAAACACATTTTATTGATGGTAAATGAGGCATATTAATAGGAAAATAAATAGACTCAAAATAAATAGACTCAATTGACTCCGAGATAAGTGGATTTGCCAACAAACTATAAGCTAAAAATATAACTAATCTCTAACAACCTCAAACAACTCTCTAACAATTTGTTAATTATTTATTTATGCATTTATAAGGCTCAAGTTAAATAAGTTGAATGAGGTTTAGGATAAGTCACCAAGTATGGATAATCACTAAGTTTCATATATATCAAATCAAAGATTACACATCCACTTTATGCAATAAAATCAAATCAATGATCAAACATCCGATTGATCTTCCATAGCATGGTAGAGAAACTCTTTAATTTATAAAACTCTCATACCCTACAATGTTATGGTGTGTAGGGATAGTACTACCACTAAAGCCCAGAATGCATACCTTCGATTGGTCCAACATACATGGAAAATATGATTCCCCTTTGCAAGGATCTTAATACCACTTTAACCCTTGATGAATACCCCTATTTGGTTAGGCATCATACTCATTAGTGGCATCCTAAGAGCCCAAATAAAACAATGAAGAGGCACAAATAAGTGGCGGTACCCTCTGTTGGTCAAGTACACTCCCAACCTTCTCTACCCACATAGATTAGGTTAGAGTAGCTATCACACTAATCACGCATGTTTACAATCAAATTAGATCTCTTAATAATGGCATAAACTCTTATGATCCAACAATAACCAATCTCTATCTCAAGGAAGACATCTTTTTTCTAATTCCTCAAATGTAACAACTATCCCCAATATTGTTGTTTGGCCCTCCCATTCCCCGTACATGAATTAAGCTTAAGATGGTTGTTTCAAATTAATATTTAATAAATAAATAAATAAAATGAGTCATTTTTTAAAACTAAATGGAAGGTCACTAGTTCAAATCTCCAATAAATACCAGCTTAAAAAAACTAAAAGAATGGTTTTTTTGTTTGTTTTAAAAATAGAGGAAGAGTTTCTCATTGCATAATTTACTATCAAAAAATGTATATGTAATGGGGAAACTTATATTATGTTATAAGGTCGACTTAATAAAGAAGGGCCCACATACATAGTGAGTGAGAATGAATACATAAATAGATTCATTACCAACATAAAAACATATTATTTTAATATATGTATTGAAATTTGGAAAAGACACTTCCATTCTTTGTTTAATTAATACATATTCTCATGAACTTCATAGAGAAACAATGGGTTGGTCTATTCCTAAAACTCCATGGGAGAAAATGGTTTTCCATCTATGTGAGTCTATGACGCTTGAGAATGAAAATCATTTTCTCTTAGAGTGTCTTGCTTACACCCACATTAGATCTGAGTTTCATAGTATTTTCTACAATACAAACCTTTATAACCTCTTAACTTGCCAAAACTATAGTGATTTGGAAAGATTCTTGGCAAGTTTTTTGAGCACATGAACAAGATTTTAAAGTAAACCAAGTATTATCCTTCTTAATGTCCAATAGACCAATGTTGGTCTCACTGAACATTAATCATCATCATCATCATCATCATAATTTATATCTCTTATCTACTTTAAAATTATTTTCTACCTTAATCTTTTACATATATTATATAGGGGTAGTTTAAAATTTTCTACTGTTTGGAATTTTTTAAAATCCAAGTTACAATTATAAGTTCCATAAATTTGAGTGCATCATGAGTTTCTAAGGGTTTTGAATCCATTTCTACCATTAAAATCGTGACTAAAACACAAATAAATTCCAATTTTACAAAATAAAAAATAAAAATAAAAACAATATATCCAAATCATCCAAATTTTAAACATCTCTCCCATTATATGTACCTAAATTATTATATTATCTCAAAATTTTGATAAACCAGCATAGATCCATCTTAAACCTGGATCTAGAAACACCCAAAGGGATCCCATTTCTTTAGGTGTAAGTTATTTTTATTTTAAATTTTTAAATGTTCACAAAAAATTACACCTCAAACATTTTGATCCTTTTAGTATTTGGTAAATCTGGGTTTAACATGGACCTTTTAATTATTTTTCAACTAGTTTTTTCTTATTGGGTTTTATTATTTGATAAATTAGGCGACATGTTTTTCTCTATATTCTTTTTTTTACACTATATAAAGATATGAATCCACAATATATTTTTATTTTTATATTTTTTAATTATTTGGGTTAACATAATGTTTTTTCTAATGTGAGCTAGCATAACTTGATTAACGCAACAGGATCTCGCCCATATTGAACTGAGAGCGCCTCACTTCTCTTTGTACAATAAAACAAATAATATTCACATAAAATCATTTTTTTATATTTTTTATAATCCATTAATTAATTATATAATACATTTAATCCCACTCTTCACTCTTCACTCCTCCCACTTCCATCTTAGCATAAGTTCAATCTTTGCCATTCATTTGCTAATGTTAATATTTTATGCAAAAGGCATGTTACCACTACCCACCTCCACTTTGGATTTTTCGAGTTTGAAAACATGTATTTAATCATTTTGAATGGTTTATTCATGTGATTTGGACTCTGATTATCATATAGTATTGAGCATTTATTTTTCAGCCTACTTTTCCAAGGCACGCGACACCTAAATGATGGTAAAAAAAGGTAAAATATTGTTTAACGGTTGAAATTTGAATCCAATTTAATTCTTTAATTTTCTCTAAGACTTTGGATGTCGCATTTATCTCATCAGCTTACCTGATTATCATATAGTATTGAGCATTTATTTTTCAGCCTACTTTTCGAAGGCACGCGACACCTAAATGAAGGCAATAAAAGATAAAATATTGTTGAACGGTTGAAATTTGAAATCCAATTTAATTATTAATTTTCTCTAGGACTTTGGATGTCGCATTTATCTGAAATAGTGTGCTGAGATTTGTGATGGAATCGATTTCTTTAAAATAATGTTGAAAAGGTTGAAATTTGTATTCCAATCTATCAGCAATATCATGTAAAGATGTGATTACTGCATTTAAAATAAATATAGTTGGAAATGTATTAAAAATAAATACAGTATTGAAAATGAATATATAATTTTTTTTTTTTTTTAACTAAACAGAGTTTAATTCTAGACTAGTTTAAGTCTAGACTAGTTTTAATCTTGAATGATAAAATGATTTGCAATGTTCCGCCAAGTTTTTGGGACAGTATTTTCCCAAATTTAAGGAAACTTAAATTTAAGGATCCCACCAAGAATAGTACCAAAATTTATATTAAAATACATAAAAATTGAAAGTGAGACCATAATTTATTAAAGTCTTTAATTTTATAATATAAAGATTAATACAAGTTTATGACATACATCAAGTGAAATAAAATGAAATACAACTATACATAAGCTATAACTGATAAAACAAATTCCTAAATACAACCATTTTGGATAGCAAAATGAAATTGAGTCTACTAAGAATGAAAATAGTGGACAATGTGACCTTTTATCATTTAATTTTTATTTTTTGGTAAAACACTGTAAAAGGAAATTTGGACACACCATTTTTAGGAGAGAAACTTTCCCCGTATAACACTGATGATTTGTCCACAATGAGGATGCTTTCATCAAATTTGTATGAAGTAGAACCTGAATCTGTTTGAAAAAAGTAAAATTAGTCCACAAATAACTGCCACCCTTAACCCTTAGTTGTCACACTTAACTCTTTTTATAGATTTTAACCTGGGTATTGAAAAGATCTATATTCTTAGACAAAAATCAAATGTAATGAATGATGTCATTATATATTGTAAACCAAAATTAACCAACTTGCAGCATAGTAATGATTGTTGTCACATGTTCATTGCTTGTTTTATTTGAAGGTGTTGAGATACCTTGAAATCCAACTTCAACCCCAACAATAAGTCCTCAACCTCAATCATTATTCTATCACATACTACAGGCTAGTTAATGGTGGAGCCCTCTAAACTCAGGCAACTTTTAAATTTTTTAGCAGCTTGTGGAAGGAATTTGTTTTTTTATTTTTATTTTAATTCAAATGTTTATGTAATTTAAATTGTTTTTAAGTGCAAAAACAGATTTAACACTGCCATAAACCTTTGGGTAATCAAATCATGCCAATTTAATAATTGTTATATAAAATTTCTGGAAATCATTAACAAATTTACCTAAAAACATTAAAAAAACAGTGAAAATAAAGCCTTTTAGACTATACCCTATAACGGTAGTCCTGCCCCATTCCTTTAATTAAAGATGTAGACTGACTTCTTGCTGCTATTCTGAGTAAAAATCAAACAATTTCACAGATAAATATGTATGAGATACTGAAGAAACTGTACAAACGATACTGAAGAAACTGTACAAACGCGACGGCTGTATCCCCGAAGAAAGGTTAGGGTGTACAACGGATTCATTGAATACTAAACGTATTTCTTCCAAATTAGTGGGTCAGGCTGGGCGTAGCCTTCTATAAATACCCATCCCCAGCAAATTAGGTAGCAACTGGAGTTGGCTGTGAAGAAGTAATAGCTGCAACATTGGACTAGACTATTGATCATTGCCGAGTATCGACAGTAGGCTTGTGGTAATCATGGAAACAGTAAAGAGATTTATGGGAGATGAAATTCAGAGCTTGAAGCATGAAATTGAAGTGCACTTTGGTCATCCACAGAAGCCTCAGGTGGCTGAATCTCACGAGCATCCTTCCGGAGATTCACAGAAGGCTCAGGTGGCCGAATCTCACGAGCATGGTCGTGAACATAAGCCTGAGCTACCATCCATAATGAAGAATCATATAGAATATATTGATCGTGAGGATGCGATCCAAGTCGAGTATAGCGGGTTGCAACATGCAGATTTATCATCAGGCAGGTCCCATTACAAAATTCATGCTTTCGATCTCAATCGATTTGTTCAAGTTCTTTAGATCACTAGACAGCTAGAATTGTAATGATTTCTGGGTAAATCTTGATTATTTAGAATTGTAATGATTTCTTGATAAATCCATGAGTATTGTGGTCGTGGTGTCAATTATTTTTAAATTGAGAAAGACTGTTAAGGTTGATTGAAAATCATGTTATGATATCTATGTATACAATATATATATTACAGTTTCTGCAAAGGAGGTCCAGGTGAAGGAGAATTCAAAATCTGTATCCCAATCTACTAATGAGATAATGACAACAAGTGCTTCTGCTGAGGAAACTCATACTGTTAAGGAGACTGATACTCCAGTACATGATGACTCTGATGACTCTGTAAGTAGATATAATTTGAGGTTCTAGTGTACAGTTTTTGCTTTTATCTATCTATTGTAGATATAAAATATGCATGTGCTAAGACTAAGCTGTTTTTATGGTTCAGGATGGGAAGGTACAGTTACAGGTACATGTTCAAGAGAGGTCTTTCCAAATACTGTCCAGAGGCGTAACTACTCCTCGTGTACCGAGCGGCTCTCCTGGACAAACCAACTAAATATTAGATTTAAATTTGTGGGTGTGTTTTGGGAGAATAATTTAGACGATGGAGTGCTGTAATATGGTTTTCACAGTGTCTGGATTGTTATTCAGTAGGGTTTGGTTTTCACAGAGTTAGTTATGTGTAATTTGGGCCCAGAAACGGCTTTTATGGGTTAAAGAGTTCTAATCTCACTGTATTATTATCAATACTGCATTAATTAGTTAGTTATTTAAGTAGTTGAGTTGGTAGGTAGAATTAGTGACTTATAGTATTTGATGATCCATAATATCTATTTATGGTTTTGCTGTTACATAATCTTATAAATACTGCTGGAAAAGTAATTTCATAGTTATAGAGTATCAATATGCCCACTAGTGTTCACCATCTTTTCTACGTCTTTGCTTTCTTTAACACTCTATATATATATGCTCACTAATATTCACCATCTTCTTCTTTAAAACTTGCTTATTAAACTATGTAAAACAAAATATGTTTACCATTTTTTTTGCTTCTTTGCTTTCTTTTTAACAATATATATATATATATACTCACTCATGTTCACCATGTTCTTCTTTAAAACTTGCTTATTAGATTATATAAAACTTTCTGCTTCTTTGCTTTCTTTAAAACGGTATATAATTGACAGTGAGCTCGATTTATATGTAAAACATGCGTATTAGGCTACGTAAAACTTTGAGAACACTTACCGTATACACTCAAATTGGCACAGTGGATTTATTTCTGTGTGACTTGCATGCCTGTAATTGCAACTAGTTTGTTCTTGTGGACAGGTCTATGTCCGTTTTGTGTAATCTTTGATAATAGCAACACGCACTATCTAATCTTTTCTAATGAATAATAGCATAATCACTTTAGCTGCATCATGGAGGGGTATAAGAATGAATCTATAATCATAATGGTATATGTAGTGGCGCCGTAATAATCACATGGATATCTTGGTCCCATCTTTTCTTTTTCTCTTTGACCTCCATTCTTCTAAAGAGATCCGGAGTGGGTTTGGTTTGGTGGAGGACCATGTGAAATCCTTTATATCACAATCAAAGATCATCAACCTTTGTATGTATGTAATGGTAATGGTTAATAATGTATTTTATATGATTACATAAAAGTACCAAACACAAAAACAAATTTTATTACCATGGAGTTATCAAATATTACCATGGAGTTATCAAATACATAGACCTCTACAGTTTTTTAATTTGGCTAACCAACACCCTCTTTTACTTATATAACTTTAATGATTTAAAATTTGATCAACAAAAACAACATTAAAATTAATTTTTCTTAAGTGGCTTTTCTTTCTCTACACATTTAGAATCTTGGACCACAATCCATTATGCATTATTTGGAATTACTTGGACCATAATCTTTGAAATACTTGGACCACAATTCATAATGAATTAAACATTCTATGATTCCACCTCTATTGAAGATTCAACCACTTAAAACAAGTAACTCCCTCTATTTCTTTATCACAGTTCTCAACTTTATGAAGGTAATTGACTTAATGTGAAAACTGTATTATTATAAGTGGAAGGCAAACTATTTAATAATATAGCTTTTATATCTTCTTCATCTACTTTTGCATTGATTTCGGCTAACTCTTTTATAAGAGACTTTAACTCATTAATATACTAGATGGTGGTTCCAACAACCATTTTAAATCTAAAAAGTTGTAAATATAAAGAAACTTTGTATTTATTGTCTTTACCCCAAAAAGTTTGTATAGACCAATAAGATGCAATTATGAATTTGAAAGTCTATCTTCTTCATCTACTTTTGCAATGATTTCGACTAACTCTTTCATATGAGAGTTTAACTCATTAATATTTGCAATGATTTCGGCTAACTCTTTCATATGAGAGTTTAACTCATTAATATTAAGACTAGATGCTGGTTTCAACAACCATTCTAAATCTAAAAAGTTGTAACTTTAAAGAAACTTTGTATTTATTGTCTTTTCCCCCCAAAAAGCTGCATAGGCCAATAAGATGCAATTTTGAATTTGAAAGTGCAAGACCAATGATTGACTTGGCATTGTTATCCATGTTTTGGGACTCTACTAATTTATTATGAAATTTAGTTTCCCTTAAGCTGCATAGGCCAATAAGATGCAATTCTGAATTTGAAAGTGCAAGACCAATGATTGACTTGGCATTGTTATCCATGTTTTGGGACTCTACTAATTTATTATGAAATTTAGTTTCCCTTTTAGTAAATAGCAGTTATTTGCCATTTTACACATCAAAATAATGTCCATTAATGAAGTGTGAATTTTAATTTAACCCATCATTTTGAAGTGTATTTTTAATTTTACACATCATTAATATTTATATCCCAAGCCTATATATGTACATATTACTAATTAGTTATTAGTAATTAAATGTGTGTGTGTATATGTGTATTTCTATTTTTTTAATGTGGTGAGAATTGAACCCTCCACCTAGTGACAGCTTGGTTCCACAGTTCTTTCAATTATATTCTTTCTATCACATATATTATAATATGGAAATTTTGATTTTTATCATGGACTTGTTTCTCCTTGTTACTTAAACTTGGTCATGGTTTTTTAGGCCCATTGTATTTCTTGTGAAGAAGCCTATTTAAAGGGTTCCACGATAAAATTTCTTTGTCATTATGTGTGTGCTTGGTTTAATCATTATGCTTTTAATGTTTTTTCATTTATTATATTTTGTAAGATTTTTATTTTTGTATTATACAAGACAAGGTATGAGAATTCAATGAAATGTTATTTTAAAGAAATTCATCTATTATTATGACATTTAAAATTAAGATTTAAATGTCAACTCAAAAGCAATGATCAAATTAAAAATATCCTTAATATGCAAGGTAAGACATCAAATTTCAACCCTAGTACCCTTCATTATTCTCATAAATTCTTACTATCAATTAATTTATTAAGCCATTCAAATTTCCATTCAACACCTTTCATGGTTCCCCGTAAATTCTTAGTCTCATTTGGAAAAAATATATTTTCCAACCTATTGTTGAATTTTAGAGATGAATTTCCATTTTAAGACAATAAACTGAAGAATAAATTAAAAATCAGATCGATTACTTCTAGCTACCTTTATTTCTGAATAAGAGTTCCAGAATTATGGTATCATAGTAAAAAATGGGCTTTAAGCTGCCAAAATATACATGGCTGATATAACATGAATATCCTGACATCTATGCATGTGGGCCTACATGATGATCATGGTAACATACTACATCATTTTCCAAACGCCTAAACAACCTAACCTATAAACAGGGTACCCCAACCACATGCCCCTGCATCGCCTCGGACAAGTCCTCGACTTGTACCATGGGGACCCTGTGTGTCGAATAGGCCATGTTTCCATGTATGTTCTGTAATGTCCTCTCGATGTCTGCACCAATCATCTCATCTCCTTGTCCCCTACGTCAATGTCACGAAAAACCATCTAGTCATCATGGACATATGTCTACGCAAACAAATCTAATGTTAGTACTTGATACCACCAAAAACATGTTTATGATATCCTTATATATCAAAAATACAAAAAAAACAAATAATTCAAAAATATAAATGGGATCTTACCATTATATCTGAATGCGGACCCTGGTGTTAGTGGCATGTCTTGATCTCCACAGAATTCTATCCTAGTATAGGGATAGTTATATATTGTGATGATCTATCGTTGCCACTAGTGGAAGAAGTTAGTTGGGAAGGGACAAGGTTCCCTACCTCCCTCTAACCTCCACATCACATTAGTCTAGTGGCGATCCTGGGCTGGATCACATAGACTATGAGGAGGGACCTCAAATCTAGGGCTAAGGCTCGATACCCTCTTAAGAACTAAAGGACTCAAAATGTTGGAAAACTCGAATTTTTGTATATGACCCAACTTGCAGTATGTCAATTGTTGTTTCATGGTGCTCAACAACAAAGTACTTTAGCCATAAAATCGTGGGCCTCATGCATTCTACAATGTAGAAAATGAGAGGTCGTGATGCCTGATGTAGTGATGTTGGCCCCACTATTCTATCCAGAACTAGAACAATAACCTTAAGATTGAGGCTCTGAATAGAATTAATGGGGACTTAAATTCCCAACTTCTTAGTATCTGAAACACAATACACAACTATGTACTCATCGATGGTCAGTCTTCCACCTACTCCACGAGCCCTAATATTTACTACCTCTCCTCGATGGGATAGTCCGGTAATGAAATAGATATCTTCTACCTCAACTCTCAACGACATCCCATCTAGCATGAACGCCTCTGTGTCCGGATCCCAATAGTTTACAAACATTTGTAAGAGTCTTGGTTTAGATATTAAGCTCCCAAGATTCCAAAACTTATAAAGGCCACATATTTGTAGTGATTGTTTGGTGTTTACATCAGCATGAAAAACACTATCAATGCCTTCATGTTCTCCCTCTCTCCACTCAAACACCATCCTACAAAGGAAATAAACTTTGTGAGTTTTTTTTTTCCTTAAAAATGATATCCACCACCTTATACACATGTCACAGTGATGAAAAGTGTGTGTATACGTGGGAAGGATTTTATTTTCCTTTGTATACACGGGAATATACACAACCCAATAACCTATCACCCCCATGGGATGAGAAACCCACTTTCGGTGGTCCAAAATTTAAAAATTCACCATAGAAACTGGAAATAAAAGCATTGAATGGATAATGCATGAGATTATGAGTTACATGATCCTGACAGCTGTCAATTTGTTGACCCGTAGCTGTCGAAATCCACGACTGAAGTTTGGGGTTCCAAAGAGCTCCAAATGCACTATGAGGGGTAAAAAATCAAATGGTATGGTAAAAGGTTTCTTTTTTACTATTTATTAAAAAAATTTACCCACTTTCCTATAGTTTGGACTCTCTACTGACTATTTACAACTTTTTTGGACCAATATCATTGTGTAGGGTCCCTTTGTTGGTGCACTTTCGCTGAGTTTTGTCCCATTCATGCCCATGAAAGGTATAAAATTGAGCTAACATATAGGATAGGACCATTTTTCACATGCATTTTGCATTATCCCATGACTATGCGACATTAAACATATGTACGAACCCACTTCTTAATATCACGAAATTATTCTGATGCTACTAGAAGTGTCATTATAAAAGTGGTAGAGATTCCCCGATCATGGGTACACTAGTTAGATCTCATTTTTCCATTTGGTGCCCATGTCGAGTGTCCTCCTTAAGTCTGGGAGTCCCTTGTATTCCTGTCATGTCTCCAAACAGAAACCTCATATTCTTTCTTACCTTTTATGTTGGCCATCTCCCATAGGGACTCTCGTTTTTATCAAGTTGTAAATACATTACATGTGTTTTCTTGCCTTATTTAGCTTATTCACAGTTCTCTGCTTCACTTTTATAATCCATATATCATGAGCTTGTCTCAATTCTAGCCAAGCAGAGCCTCTCACTTATCTTTTGCAACTTGACTATCCCATACCCGAGAGGTAACATTCCCTTGATTTTCTTTATCCTGCATATGATTCCTTTCATTGATCATAGGTATGTTCCACTGCTTGGAACTAGTTTGCTTGTTAACGACACTCATTTCCTCTTTATTGTACTATAAGCATATTTTGTTCTTTTTCAACCTTCCTAATATTAAAAATACCAAAAAAATAAAAAACAATAAAAATCTGAATAGAAAATGATATTGCCTTACATTGGTAGTTGTCGTGTCACCTTCGAATAGAGCATAAATCATGAGTCCATTCATCATTGGTTGGGTTTATAATACAAACTTAGGGGTTGTAGTCATTATTTATAGCTTTCTCCTATGATTGGTTAAGCTTCCAATCACTTTGGAGCCTCTGTTTATGCCTCCTATGTCACAAAGTTGTCCCAGTTTGCACTTTGAGTCTATGCTGCCTAAGTGTCTCCATCTACCTTATGCCCTTGTTATGATGACTCTGCATGTACATCTTGTTCTCTGATTTAACTTGAGTCGACCATTCCTCAGCTATGATGACTCTGCATGTCATCCATTTCTAATATATCACCAAGTTATGGTCATATCTGATGCCCTTGGCCTACTTTCATGATTGGTTGATGACCTTGAACTCAACAGATGACGCTCCATCATTGGTCACTGACTTAGTGGTTTCCCTTGTGTTCAAAATCAAGAAATCTATTCAAACATAGGTATTTGTGTCATTTCTTAGATTCCATTAGACCTTATTGGTATTTTCCTCACTTATGTCAGTAGTTATCATCATTAGATGTTATTCAAAGGGTCTATTTCACATGCTACTTGCATTTGGTATGTGCAAGAGATGCACATGGTTATTGGTTCATGTACATCTTGTTCATCTGAGTTCTTCCAAATTCCAGCCTTGTTGAGTACCTTGTGTTGGTTGATGGGGGATGAATTAATTCCATTGACTTCATACCATTTATTCAGGAATCGATATCTAGAGTCCATTGAGTGCCTTGAGACTTGCAGTCATCAGTGGCAGGTTTTCTCACCATCGACAGATTTGGGAATACACCAATGTCCCTTGATCGATGGATATTTTCAAGTGTTTGACCTCAACACATCTATTCACACTTGATTGAATGCGCTTAGTACATTAACACCCATCTTTATTATCGATGGGGTTTCTTATGTTTGTTAATGATATACATCAATGACCAATAATCAGATGATGTGTCATCATGTTTGACCTCAACACCTTTATTCACATGATGGGACATGTACCATCAATGGTTTGTGTAGAAGATCTCAAAGTATGGTGGCATTTCATATATGATACTTCCTTGATCGCGATAGTACTTATAGGATTTTAGTTCTCCTACCATAACAGTGGACTGTGTTATGTACCCGATGTCTTCATTTAGTATGGAGACCATACTCCGCTATGTATTGTACGTGGCTATGACCACTCATGACATATGTCTATTATTCCTACTCATGGACAGTGTACTGATATGTATCCGAGACTGCTATATATACTCCAGATATGTAGTCATATGTAGAGATTTGTCATTGTATTATGTTGATAAGTGGCTAGTTCTTCCACTTGGTTCTTTACTACTCCACTCTTGAGATATTATAATGTATTTCGGCCATCATGTATCCCTCTGACCTCACACATTATGGATAATATGTTATAGAATTATTTGACACACCTCATGCATCATGCCTTGATGGCCTTCCCTTGTTCTTATGCAGAATCGCTATACCCCATTTACTCATCATAGCCCTGATGCTCCAATATAACCCTTTAAAAAACATTTTTGAAGACATACGTGGGTCACTAGTCTACAACTCGTGTATACGCATCTTGCACCAATGTCACCCACACACATTTGGGTTTTATGCTAAAAAACACAAATATTTGGAGTTTTCCCCATCAAGTAATGAATTCCTTGAACCTGAAATCCGACAGCTTTGATGTCTGAAATTTGACAGACACATGTCTGTTATTCGACGTCACCATTTTTTTTTTCCGTCTATTATTCGACACCGGTTCATACTCCATCGATATTTCAAAATCATATTATTGTAAAGTGGGCATTTTTAACCTGAACTAGACGTCAAAAATCCGACGATAAGACATCGAATAGTCGATGGTTTTCACTTCAATTCGACACCTAGAAGCTATCCTTTCTATTACCTATTCGTTGGATGTCATGTCCTACAAATTCAAAAATCCGACGGCCTATAGATTCCCTGGGCATTAGAATTCTGACGGCCTGAGGATGTTTTTAAAAAAATAACATCAAAACCAAAGTGTCATAACAAGGCTGAGTTGCCATGTTACGTGGAGACAAGGATGGGATGTAACTTTTTGAAATCACGGTATGGGAGTGTCAAGGCACTTCACATTTTGTGTGAGTGTAAACTAATTAAAATTAAAAAAATAGAACAAAGATTTATGTGAATCAAAATAACTTAAAACACATAAAGTTAGATTTATTCACTAGTCTTGCAGAAATTGGAATGAAGAATATTGAAAATGAACACTAAGAAAGCTGAAAATATGAAGATTGAAGCTATAAACTAACTTCTACTATTAAATATGTAATGTTGGTCGCCACTAACAAATACTTGCAAAACATGTACTCTTAGAATAACTTCATAAGGTTCATTTAATAGTTCACGGGGCATGAAGGATGTAAATCATACCTTAAATCATATTGTTGGGCATGAAGGATGCAGATAATACCCTAGAAATGAGGATATTGAGCATGGGATTAGACCATATAGATCATAGTTTTTTATTGTTTAAAATGGGAAGTCCCTTGAGTTAAAAAAAACAGCAGAACAAGCTGCATTTTTTGTACAAGGACCAAAATACAGAGCTACAAGGCCAATACTTTCCTTTGTCCTTGACAGCGTCTGTAGCATTTCTTCAAAAGTGTCCCTGGAAATTCCTTCAGAAATCCTAAGCCCAGTGATGTCATTTAGAGGGAGGCAGGGAAGCTTCATCACTCAGTAGGCTACTTCTCAAAAGATATTTATCAGCCTTTGGTGGCAAAGTTCAAACACATAGGCCTTTCCATGAAAATTGAAGACATCTTCCCATGTGGCAAATGACCTTTAGTTTCAATATTGTTAGAACTTAAGATATTATTAGTTCTCAAAAGGCATTCATTTAACACACAAGCATTATCCGATGCTGTATTTTCTCCATTATTGTCATTGGCACTTGATACTTGGTGGTTAAATTTAAAAGTATGCCATATTTTCTCCTAAATAAGGTATATTTATCATTTAACATATCAGTCAGTCATTTAACACATTAGTCCTTTAACATTTAACATATCATTCATTTAACATATAAGGTAATTATTTGATTCAACATATCAGTCAGTTCACTTACTAGGAGTTCTACAATATTTTATTCCACATGAGGATAAAATGCTCTCCCTTCCATCAACTAACTTATTCTCATGGGAACATATTATCTGAATTATAGTCTATTACCCAAGTATGTCAAGGTGTTCCATAGAATATGGATCCCACCTATTTATAGCATATAGTGAAAAAAATTCAGAAAACCAACCTCTCTTGTACACCCAAGGGCCTTATTCTCTTTGATGGCCATGTAAATTTATCATGGAAAAATTTGAACTTTGAAGTGATCTGAATTCAATATTTGCACAAGTAAGATATCACCATCTTTTGCATTGTGATCAAAAGCAAATTTACACCATCCATTAGTGAACACAAGTCTCCGTCCAAACTGGAGGTATGCATACCACTCTATTCTCCATGAAAACTCATCACAATCCTTGAATGTCGCAATTCCTTGTGACCCTGAGAGATATTTTGTCATGAACATTACTAGGAAAGACTGCAAAATAAAAACACATGAATCCATAAGAGATCATACAGTAAAGAAGAATGCACTTGAGAAGAGACAAAACAAAAAATCCATTTGCAAAAAGAAAACTCAAGGATGCTTTTAAAACAGAAAGGAATACAAGTTTTAAGAATTCATAACCCCACAAATTATTTTGAGCTAACATAAGATAGAGCCAAACATCACAAACTCATACTTTCAAGAGAATTTACCATTTTACCACTTCTACCAAGGTATTTTCTCTTGATTGTCCTTGCAAATGAAGAATGTTCAGTAAAAATATCTTTTACAAAATCTGTAACCATTTCCTATTTAGGCTCAATAGACCTTCACCAACATGTGGCTGATATCTATTCTTGAAGTTTCCTTTAGTTCCCATCTAAACAATGAACAAATATAGAAACTAACTCTACACAAATAAGAAAAGAAATGTCTACAAAGGTTAAAGAATCATAAGCAGATTTCAACTGCTAAAAGTTTAAACTACTAAGAAATCTAAGAAAATTTCACAATATAAGGAACTCGATATACCATTGATGTTTCATTATCAACAAACAACCAGCTCTCCCCAGTCCATATTACTTGTGCCCTTATATCCATGTTTGATTCTAGCTTTCCATTTGAGCCATTATAAAAATATATCTACAACAACACAACCAACAAAAGCTTCCAACATTACAATAAGAGAAGCTCGAGAGAAGCTAAAATCAATAAACTATTGATAATAATTCATTTTATATCCCCACATAATAGCTAAGTAATTATTCAATAACTAAAGTGGTGCATGTATTGGTTAAAAAGCTAGCAATGCTATTATGTTCCACACTATACACACTTACCCTACAATTAGCATTGTAGATATGCAAATTTAGAATAAAACCATGAACTTTAATAATTTATAATCCAATTTGGAGGGACATAACTATTAGTCATTTCCAACTATCATTTTTCTCAGTAATCTTCTCATATTTTGAGCTATAATTTCCTACGCATCAATAGTCACACATACATAAATATATACAAATAGATTACTATGCGCCTAAACAACCTTTTATGATTGGAAAAAAACACTAACCAAAATAGATTGATGCAATAATATCATTTCAAATTTTTAGTTATACTCATTTTTTAACAACATGCCCAAACCATGGTAGGGTACCAAGTTTGTATTAGCACCTACTAGTAATTTGCATTTTGGAGGGAAGGTTATGTTCCGTCGTGATCAATGGATAGTCAAAATAACCTGTTATCTCTTACCTTGCATGATTTATGTACAAATGAGATTGCACAATATATTCAAGAGACCACCCATGGAAACATTGATGTCTTTACATCATATTCAAAAGTTTCCCTTCACAATAATTCCTATCATCCAATATAAATTCAATGGTGTTGTGACTGGAAAACAGGTACATTATGTTGCCTAACTGGAAATTTTGATGCAGAACCTTGAGAATGGTCTATATTACTAGATCTTCCAAGTGAAAAGTGAGTTACCTATTTTGTTTGCATTAGAAAGATTCAAATCCAGTGGACCCTGCTATCATTTCTTCTTGTGATCCATTTCCCACACTTAGTTCTCTTCAAAAAAAGAATTGGGTGCTCTACTTGTTCGTAGAATCCTTTAAGCTTTCATCAATACTTGATCTAGATTTCCCATCATCAATATCTGGCATAATGTCCTCTTTCTCTATACCTTTATCATCATACTCCTCACATATCTCTTTCATTACCATAGTAAAGTTAGTTTCAGCCTTTCTTTGACATTTGGATGACAACTTATTTTTCAACTCAGAGGTGAATGCCTAAATGCCAGTAGTAGCACATAAACCACTGCAAAAGAAGTAATAAAAAAATGAAATCAATAAACCAAAACTTGCATCTACTTGTAAAAGCAAAACCAAATCCTATATTTTAGAAGGAAGTTCTTATAGCATATGTAACATTTACCATCCACAACATTTAAGCTTTCAAAATAAAATGCTACAGTAATAATAAAGCATAAATCAGACTTTTAATGCCAAATTTCCAAATAATAAAGCATAAATCAGACTTTTAACACAAAACTTACCAGCAACAACTTTCCATATATGTGCGGGTTCTTGATTGAAGTGCAACACAAGTTATAGGATGACCATAGGCTTGATAGGATGCTCAAGTGGACACACCACTTCTATCTCACCAACCCCAAAGGATCCAAAATGTAGTATAAACTGAAAGAGTTTGAATCTTGCACCTAGTGTCATTGGAGAAGATTCGAATCCTAGTGTTGTCCACAATTTCTGTCACGGGATAGGAACGATGGACAAAACCCCACAATATTCCCAAACCCACTTTAAGGTATCTATTAGCCCATAGATTTTCATGATCTCAACACTACAATTTGTCTTGAAACAACTTCAACCCACTTAACAGCTAAAAAAGATGATAATTCAAACAACTAAAGAAAACAAAGGAGGGGCCACAAAAAAATTATGATTCTCAATTCACTCTGATGCACCTATGTTTTCAAAAATGGAACTGGTAACAAAAACTCAACTTACCTCCCAAACAAGCATGGCATCCTAATTAATCCCCTTCTGCCCTTGCTGAGTAAAAACACAGGAAACCAACCTGATTACATTCCTCTTGTGTTCTGAGATGAAAATTCAAAATTCTACTCTAATTCAAAAGTATTTGGATATCATCTGAAATTTCCTTCTATATTTGTACATTTAGAGCTGATTTCCTATGTTTTTTCTCTATAAAATTGAGGAATACAAATGCCTCTCTAACTTTAAAATGCTTGACACAAGATCACCCGCTATGTTTTGCACTTAACAAATATGAGACTTTCATTGAACAACATAACCACTTTTGTCTAAGGCATCTAAGACCCATGTCTCCTAACTTCAGTATATTTAAAGTAACAAACTATCCATCTTAGAAGATACTCAGTCTTGAATGGTCACTTGTAGATGTGCAAGTTTGTCTTTGGCCACCTCTAGTCATCCAAAGTAACATTCTTTGCTCACAAGATGGTAGGCTTTCATCCTTTCAGGCCAATGATAGGGTTAAGCTTCAAGAATAGGCAGTTATAAAAGTTATATATACCACTAGAAAAGCTACAAATCTATTTGTAGAAATTATTCTACAGGAAGGCCCTTTTAATTCCTAGTTGAAAAGATGTAAAACTGCTGCAAAAAAACTAAATATATATTGTTAATTACATTAAAAAACATTCTACACACATTCCAATTTAATAGGAATCAGTTTCAAGCTTCCACGTAGTAATCTGCATATTGATCATTGTTGAAATATTTTGGTCTACATCAATCAACCTAATCTTTGATTGCACCAATACAATTTCCTAACACTTTGTTACTAGGAACTTTCCAAAAGATCCACCCAAGTGGTCAACATTTGAATCAATGTTGCAGCTGCCCCACTATGTTGCACATCAATATCTTGGAAATGATGTAGTTAATGAACAATACACCCAGAAGAGGAGATAAAAAGTTAGTTTTGGGGGCAACATAAATAGGACAAAATTCAGTCAAGATTATGAGGTATCATGAAACTTAATAAATAGAATTGATGCATAGAGATAGTTACACATTCTCTATCTTTTTGGATTACATAAAAAATAACCAGGGAAATGCATCTTAGATCTATAAGTTATGGGACCATAGCCAAAGACACCAATGCTGACAACATTGACTTTGCCATTGACATCAACTTAAAAAATCCACATTTGTAAGTTGCAACCTGTCAAATATATGGAAGTTACATGAAATATTGACAAACATTATCTTGTATAATTAAATAACTGAACTCCTAGTTAGGTTCAAAAATAGAGATAGTGTAATACTCCAAAATTTCTTAAAAATTTAAAACTTTTCTTGTTGCCATTAATGTTTAAAACCATCAATGACGTGGGTAACTTAACCGTTAACAATTATATTTTTAAGAGTCTAATTTAGAAACTAAAAACCAATTCCTTTATGAATTTCTGTAATTGCATACCTCATTATCTGCTTTCATAATTAAGTATTAAAGATTGATTTAGTAGGTGATGATCTGAAGTAATATGAGTTGAAACAACTGTTTGTTTACTATGTACTAAAGTTTGTTTTTTTGTTTTAAACATGAAGGAACTTCAATTCATATCTGAGGCTTACTTAGTTTTTTAGCTAATGCAATGAAGTGATGCATTCTTGTACAGGTCTTTTTACATGTAATACATTTTGTAATCTAGTTTCAAGATCGAGATTTAATTATCTCACTATCAAAGTAAATTCTAGAATATTTGTTTAGTTTGCAGCCTTGAGAAAAAGAAGGTATCGTCAAATCTGTATATTTACTTTTTATTTATTTATTTATAAGCATAAGTGCTTGGAAATCCAAGCACAACATAGAACTAGATGTTTTCTACCTAGCTTTGACTATAACTTGTACATCATACTTTTATTCAATTGTTGTTATATTAAGTCCTACATACAACTCTAGAGAAAGATAAGTTTTTCAAAATAGATCTTACAATACTTTGATACTTGTTACCAAGGTAATTTATGTGAACTTGTATCGATGTATAATCATAAGCAGTTGTTACATAAGTTTAGGTATAAAATAATTGACATTTATATACAATTCTAATAGTTTCATGCATAGTATAGTGTTACTAACTGCGTTGGTTTTTACCAAAATAAAATTCCAATGAATACATTATAAGGTTGTAGGTGAAGTGACAAAGCTTTGTTATCATGGGTGGAAAGTTATTTACCTAGAGAATAAGTATAAACTCAAAACCCTTGCAAGTGTTAACACTAATTATAATATCTTTATTTTATAGGTAAAGATCCTATTTAAACAGAAATTAAAACTAATAATACTGCTACCATCTATACTAAGCCATCTTATATTAAAATAAAATCTAAGCTTATATAATTTTCAAAGAAGATTATAACATAGGTTATATGACCCTTTTGCAGGCTTTATCCCAACTCTTGATACTATTAGAGCATAAACCCACAAAAAATGAATGGAAGTGGAATCCACGTGGGGTTTGGTTAATGGATAGGGTTTTGACAAAGGTAACCCTACTACAAAAGTCTCCAAAACCCTAAATTCTTGCATTGTTTTCCTTATGCTTCGCTGCTGTTGAAGGTGCCGCTAGGCTCATGCCCTCATGGCCATTGATGCCATTGTTTCGCCTCTGCATGTGATGGCCTTCGATGCCAAGGATAGCTCCGTGAGTGTCATCCTCCATGTGTTTTCCCAACTATAAACTTTGTCTTGAGTAGCAGTGTGGTCTCGATTTCTAGTTCCCAGCTTAACTATTTTTTCGCTGATAGTGCGAAGGAATTGGGTTTCGTTGTGGCTTATGTATCTCCAGGTAAACTCATTTTTATCCTTTCGCTTTTTACCATAAGCTTATTTCTATTACTAAGATTTCTTTTGAATAAAAGATTAACATTTCTCCATTTTAATGTGCAATTTTTTCTACAGGTGGAGTCTCATGACTATGGGCTAGAAGACTTAAAGCAGAGAGGGGTTCCATGTTCCTTCAGAAACTGGGTGGGCATCGGTTTCATACATGCGGTTTCCTTCTGTGAGTGTGTGGGGGGATTTGATAAGTATTGTTTTGCCGAGATTTGAATTCCTTGCTATGGCTACATTGTACAACGTTTTGTTTGGAAAGTCCGTGTGGCTGTGACTTGAATGTTTTGATGAATTTCTAGTAAAGCCATTTGGCCGTAACTTGATTTACAATGATTATTTTTGGTACAGGCCATAAGGTCGTGACTTCGTTGTGAAGTGCTGCGATTTTTAAAATATCTTAGGGTTATTTTTGTAAGCTTGTAATTAATGGGTAAAATTGATAGCCATATGGCTCGACCAATTGGTTGTTGAGACTGTTAATAAATAGAGGCATTTTGGTTTCTTTTTTTTTTATAAATTTACAGTCTTCCTAGAAACTATGGTCTTCGATTCTGAGATGTTAATGTCAATTTTAATTTGTATTTTATTTAATTAATAATATAGGGTTTTCTTATAATGAATGAAAGTTAATGTAATAACTCAAAAATTCGTTAAAATTTAAAAATTTTCATTTGACATAAAATGTCAAATGTCACCGCTAATGTACCCCTAACTATTAGCAGATAATAAAATAGTTTGTAAGAGAAACACAGATTACTCATTTATAAGAATTTGTATTATCTAGAGGCTTATCTTTAAAAACTGTGTTAGTACTGTTTTCAACTTAGCAGTTGTAATTTTCCAGAAAGTAGAGAAGAAACTTGTATTTTACTGATGCTAGGTATATTGTTGGTTTCCTTTGTCAAGTAGGGGAAATTTTCTTAGGAATGATCGGGGCTTACTTAGCTTAAAGCTAACACAGTGGGACTAATGGTTCTTTACAAGTTTTAACAGGTAAGCGTATGTTCCAATAAAAATAATATATATACTTTCAGGTCAAGAAAATACTTCTCTGGCATAAATGTGATGCTAGAGTTAGAATGTTTTAAATTGCAGCGCGTCTCCATAAGAGGTAACGTTAATCTTATTTATGTTTTCAAAACTCCAAGAATAACATTAAAACAACAATGCAAAAGTCTGAGTATTGTATTTTCTTCCTATTTAAACTTTAGATCAAAACTGCTATAAGCGAAAGAACAAGTATACTTGGAAATAATCATAATCAACCATTTGATTGATTTATCTTGCATAGTAATTTGATCATAAGTAAGTGAATCTTTTGTAAAAAATAAAAGAAATACTTATGCTGATAAAGTATAAATCTAGCCTATTTTATCCAAAAGAATTTGTTCATAAAAATTCTTAAGTCCTTTCACTCATTAGATTTATAACATTGTTACCCTTAGTCTAGGGTTTTATAATTAAGTGTTTTTCCCATTATATAAACAAATCTGTTTTTATACTTAACTGTATGATTATTATTTCAATGTTTTAGAGTTACAATTGAACTCTTAGGTAAATATGAGAATTGCTTTAACTTGTATCCCCAACTTCACACAGCATTTGGATCAAGATTCTCTTCCTAGCTGAAAGAATACTCTATTAAACTATTACAGTTTTACCTTACCTTCTTTTTGTTTGAATCTACACCTCGATTTCTTGGTGTATCCATTAATTATAAACTATATCTTTACATGAGTTTGTTTAATAAAAACTTAAGATAAGATTGTTGGCTAACATAATATAGGGATCCTATTATTGCCTTTGTCCTAAGTAATGTTTACCCTCGAACCCTAACACTTGAAAGACTATCATTAGATTTTTTTTTTTAACATATGTCTTTTAACTATGTTTATGAAACATAGTTAATCAAAAGAACTATATTAACTTGAACTATAAAATAAAACCCTAGAAGAAAATTTCTTGTTTTATTCCTATAGTTAAAATACTAAACATCAAAATTCAATAGTATAAACTTTATTAGCAATCATAAAATTTTCATTGTTTTAATGATTATGGGTTTTGTTTTTAATAATTTCAATACAGATTGGAGCTGCACCCAACTATTGACTTGCACCCACAAATGATAAAATAATTGGGAGGATACATGGATATTGTCTTGTCCACGGGATAATTTGACTTATAATCAAAACCCTACCCTTCATTTCACAAAGAGAGGGTTCTTTCAATTGGTGCCATCGAGTTGTGAGCTCGTGGCCGCCATGAATCTGCTAACACCTCCGGACTGTAACTGTAATTTGAACAAAATACCATGAGTTTGTTTTCCTTCAATTCATGGCTTAAAGCCTTCAGTTGCACACGACTTCTTATTAGCTTTTGGCTTAAACTCTACGAGGTGCCATTGAGCTGTCTCTGGCGACTTGTATTCACGATTTCTTCCCACGAGAACGCTGCCAGGTAACTACTCATCCAGAGTTTCGTTTACAGTAAGTTTAAAAATACAAATTTAAGTTAACGGCTGTAAGTAAATACATATTTTTATGCACAGGTTTCTCTCCCAGCTTGCGGTGCTAGCTGCTAGCTCAACTCCCCAGTCTTCAGCCACGCAAAACCTTGGTAAGCCCCAGATTACACTAAGGGTTTTTCTCCTGCAATGAGTAATGGTGGTTGGAAGATGAGGATATTTCACTGCTGGTTAAGGACTCAACTTGGGTTTTACTGTTAGATTACTTCTTATTAATTTGTTTTATATTAAAACCCTAAAGTGTATTAAGTGCAAGAATGCTGATGGCTACTGCAGTCGTTACCTGGAGTTTACTTGACAGAGTCTTTACGACTTGGACGATGTAATCTTTTTGTGTAAATATTTAATAAAAACTTGGCTCTTAGCCGTGACAATGTTACTCGACCTTTACCTGGTTACTTAAGGTTTTTCAGTGGGTTTTAAATGAAAAGAAAGGGTTGTTCGCTCAGTCGGAACTTGTAAACAGACAAGGGTTATTAGTAACTATAAATTTTTGGTTTATTGTTTTCTATTTTTAAAAGAAATTGTAGGATTAGTTTTTGTACATGCTTTAAGCCTCGACTAAAATTTATAAAAGGCCTATGAGCCATTACCCTACTTTCTATTTTGTCTCTTAATTAAATTATTAATAGTGTTATTTAATTTTTATGTTATCCTGAAATTTAAATGTTTTGCAGTAATTATATTATTGGAACTTTTACAGTGTTATTGAGTAAATTTGGTACTCTGTTTTTACTCAGAAGGGTTATTATTTTGAATACCCTACAGTTCTGAAAAAGATAGAATTTACAGAAATAAATTTGGTTTTGTTTTTCTATTTTTTACTTTTTATAAATGATTAATTAAAACTATTAAATTTTATGAAAGAATTAAGAGTAAGATTCTGCAAATTTGTAAATAAAGATAAAACCTATCTCTCATAAACCCTAGGTAAATTCTGTAGGTTTACAGTAAAACATTTGTTTCCAGCACAAAATGCATAAATGTACTTAGAATAATTTATTTAAAGACCTAAGTAGTAATAGCTAGGTTAAAACCCTAAGTAATATTTTGTTTTACTGTTCCTATGTTTACTTATTTAACTTTAACTATTATGTTTAGAACAAATATTAAGACTAATATTTGTTCTGTGATTAGTATAACTACTATTGAATATTATATAACTTCGGTTCTCTTCCTGAAATTAATTAATATAGATACTTTCAGTAGATAAAGCATGTACTGCTATTTTCTTGAATGAATCACCTTCAAACTATAAAAGAAATTATTTGCATTTTTCATTCAGAGTTGATAAATAAATCATCACATCTACTTAATCAACCAGCCTATGCAAGGCATGGAAAAATACAGTATGGTAATTTATTTCTATTTACTTTTCATTTATCAATAATACTACTGTTTTTAAAACATAATCTACATATCCCTAATTTATCAATACACGATGCTCTTTTCTGTATAACCCTAACAAAACAAAAATATATATATCTTTGAAAAACTAATAAACATTTGCTGAATATATTAAATAAACTATAAATAACCTAAACAAATAAAAACCTGTCAAATGATGAGGTGGCAAGAGCTTAAGGAGGCTGTTCCTCCCAACCAACTCCTAGAGAAGGCTTAGTCTGCACTTCCTCAAAACCCTCGAGCTTGTTTCCTGGTCCTCCTGGTAGAGTATTGGGTGAAGGATGTATCCTTAAGACTTTCTATCACCTGACTGGTCAAATTACAGCAGTAATCCAAACCTGCTCACAACAGTAAGAACTTCAGCCTAACAACTGCATAAGTTCAGTTCTCAACAATTAACCCCTCAAACTCACTTCAATAAGTCCCCTCCATTGAATTTCTCATGTGCACTTCATTCACATTGAATGATCACAATTCCAGAATGAGCAACCTCAACTGTCTTCAATGGGAAGTTTTATAATAATGCCTAGGTCTTCTGGGTTAGTTTTTACTTAATGAGCGACTTGCTCCAATTCCACTTTCTTGGGGGATCATGACCACAAATATAGGGAAGTTGCAACCTGCAAGAATTAGAAGTAGTTTGAGGATGCTGCCACTTGTCAGTATACTCTCGACCCAATCTCCTCCACCAAGTGACCAATTAACACTGATTTAACAGCTTCCCTAAGTTGTTGTCTCATCATTTATTTATTTATTAATAAAATATTCTTAAATACATTAATTATTCTTGACCCCACTTGGTCATCAATTACAAACTTAGCATAAAATATAACATAATGTTCCTCAATAACATCAAATTGTTTTGCAAATTGGGGCATGTGACAGTTAAGAAAAAGAAGAAGAAAGAAAAAAAATAGAAGAAGTGAAATTCTTCTTGGTCGTGAAATTGACTTGTAAACCTGTGAAAGATTTAAAGTATTAATTTTAAAATTTTATTCCTTTTGACTCTGTTTGTTTTTGAAAGATTTCTACTCTGCTCAGTTGCTTCTGTGTATTTTTTTATTTAATATAAGACATTTATAATATGGATATTATAATTGTAAAAAAGAAGAATTTGATTTATGAGAATATGGGTAAAAATTTAAAAACCCTATTATGGAAAAGAGGAAGAAAAAGGAGGTCTTGGTTGATAGTTTCCCTAATTTAAGGTTTGTATTTTTTTATTATTTTAATTTAAAACCCTGCATTAGTGTTGTTTTTACTACTAGTTATTTTACAGTTGTTATTTTATATTACAATTTTACTGCAACTATGCTTTTGTTAATTATAAAACTTAGATTATTTCTACAATTTCATTATATTGTTATAAAAATCTGTGTTGTTCCTATTTATGTTAATTTCTTCTTCCTGTAAAATAGTTAATAATTGTAGGTATCTATATTAGGTTTAAGCTTTTAAGCCAATATATTTACTATGCTAACAAGAAACACAGTTACACATACTGTGTAATGTCTTTTAATCAACATTCCTTTGTAGAGTTTATATTTAATAGTTGAAAGTAAATAATTACATTCCTACACTTCTCAATGTGATTTAATCATTATACTTATTTCCACCTACTATACTAGAGTACTGCCTTCTTGAAGGTGTGGAAAAATATGGTGAGGTATTTTTATTCATCAATAAAATTAACCTAACCCTAAATCATTTATTCTAATACATAACTGAAACAGAACTTATAAATCATAGATCAATAAAATATTTAACTAACTAACAGATAGTCATATAGATGCATCAAATCCTAAATTTATACAATCCATATTCCTATACTTGTATAGAGAAAATTAGAAATAACATGTAGAACCTGGTAATATAGAAGAGGAGACAACAACTTAAGGAGCCCGTTCCTCCTAACCAACTCCTGAAGACAATTGAACTACAAATCTTAGGACCCTCAAGCCTGTCTACTGCTCCACTTGGTTGAAAGCACTGGGTGAGAGAATAGGTTTAGAAACCTCTGCAACTCCACAGAGTAATCAACAGTAATATTTCTACCTATAGCAGTAAGAACTCGGCTCAAAATAGCCGCACTAGTTTAGTAAATCGGTACTTTCCACTCAAACACTTATGTATGTCCCCTCCATCGAATTTCTTGTGTACTAATTTCACTCAGAAAATTTCACAAGTAAAGAATGAGCCACCTCAGCTGAATTCAATGGGTAGTTTTATCAGCTTGCCTAGGTCTTTTGGGTCAATTTTTCACTTAATGAGCCACCTACTCTTGTTCCACTTTCTTGGGGAACATGACCACAAAATACAGAAGTTTCCTCCTGCAACAACTAGAAGTAGTTTGAGGATGTTTCCAAGTGTCAATTTGCTCTCAACCTAGCCTATTCCACCAAGTGGACAGTAAAACACTCATTTAATAGCCTCCTTAAGCTGTTGTCTCATCTTTAATTTATTAATTAATAAAATATTTAGTAATTACATGCAATTCTCCTTGACCCCACTTGGTCATTAATTACAAACTTGTTGAGGCCTGGAAAATCGCAGGTAACAACAGTTAGGGATGCTTCCCAGTAAATGTTCCCAACTAGCCCGTTACTGTTAGGTATGGGGAATACGTCCGGTTTATGGTCTGGCTACCGTAGGTCAAGTAACCAAAATAAAGGGTTTTACTGGTTACGGCCCGATCCACCATGCATGTTTTTATTTTTTTTGTACTTAAGTATGAGATTCAAGTGCCTATCTAAAAAATGCATATTGATAGAGAATACGAGGAGCGGTCACAATGTGATGCGTAGGTTCTTACCTCTCGTCTTAACTCTCTTGCATCTAAATCACACACAACAAGAAACTAAAACTAACTACCTAACCTATCCCTAGGGAGAAAGATTATTATTCATCAATGAGTAATGTATTTTGTGCATGCATTAAGAAAAAATCATAGATAGCTGTTACTTATTTCAAAACACGTGAACATTTATAGATATATGAACAACCAAATAGCTAATTGTTTATGAATAGCATTCATTACTCATAGTGGAAATTTCAGAGAATAAACTAGAGTGCATTCATAACAAGAACATAGGTTTAAAGAGTTAGAACGATCTCATAGTTAATGGATAACAGCTGAAAACAAAATAGTTCACATTCAACAAATTCATAGCACAACATTTGAAACCTTCCACAAAGCTTTCTCCAACAGGAAACTTGTAATTTCTTTATGCAAAAGGAAATAGTTCTTCTTACATCATACTCTCACAAATCTATCTGGGAAAAATTCCCCTTACTATATAACTCTCCTATACTTATACTCAAAGCAAAAATATTGGGCTTCCCTTTGGTGACCTTTGGGCTCCCCCCCAGTGACCTTTGGGCTCCCCCCAACCGTTAATTCCCACAAATTTGTCTTTTAGTGAGTGCTCATGATTCATACAATACATTACACTTCAGATTTAGATTTTAAGAGAACTTTATAAAAAGGGACCAGCTTGGTAACAGATGAACTTTTCCCAAGCCTGGGCCTCTGCTGCTATTGATCCCTTCGAGATCTCAGACCTTCACTTTATCCTTCCTTTTTCTATCTCGCTTTTTTATGGTTCAGCCTCTTTTTTCCTTGCTGCCTCCCTTCTGTTTTGAATTTTAGATATATCTTGCTTGTAGTAGTCACCCTGTTAAGAACATAGCATATTTTAGACCATCTAGCGTTTAACAAATTAACACAAATTGAACTAATACATGCATTCTATAAAATGAACTATAAACAATATTAATGCATGAAAAGAAAAATGATAAGGCAAAGAAAATCCTGCAAGTTGGGTCTGAAAAATCCTCTAAACTGCTGTCCAACTAAAATCACAATCCTGATAGAAAATACTCTTCATCTTAATTCAAGCCGCATTTGAGCTAATTAGAAACCCTCCAACGAAAACATGAACCAGGACAATGTAACAACTACTCCTCAAGAAACCAAAAAACCCTAGCTGCACTCCTCCTCTCAGACAAACCTCAACTCGACCAGCACCCACAAGAAAAATCCACCATTCCATAAAATAGTGTAAAAACACACCAAAAGGTGGGAAAACCCTATCAGTAGTCGGGAACAAAAATGCTAAGGATCGGGCAGAAATCCACTAAACAATCGCGACGACGGGTAGCATAAATACTACGGGTTCCGCGACAAGAATAATGTCGATTACTGGAGGCTCTGAGCACTATGCGTCGGACGATTAGTCCTCAACCTTTTTGCAATGTCGACACTCCCAAATGCTAAAAACCCATGATAGTTAAGCGTTGGAGATCAGAACCACTAAAGCATCTGTCGGCTAGTTCCCTGCATAGCCGCAACAACGGGAGACATACTGACTAAAAGTTCCACAGTCAACATAAAAACATCGGCGGTCGAAAGATTTGGGGACTATGTATCAACGACCAAAGGCTCAATGCTGCCACTGTATCGGCAACGCAAAGGACTAGCCCCCCGATCAATAGTCAAAATCGTTTCGATAGTGAAAATAAAGCATCTCGAAGTAAAAATTTGGTCAATAAAACCAAGGCATTGGTGAAAAAATAGAACTTACCATCAAAACGTTCATTATTCAGCTTCCGTAACGGCGGCTGCATAGAGAACTACGGCCCCAATTTACTGTTCAACTGACCTCCGAAAAACCAAATAAAAAAATGTCAAGTTCCAAAAGACTTTCGGTTGGGCAGTGATAATTTTTTTTGTTGTTTTGCCTCCGAAACAACGGCGACAAAGAGAACTAAAGTTTCGATTCAAACATAAATAGACTTCCGATAGCAATGAAGGAAATCATTCAGATCAAAGGACATCATTTTCAAATCAACTTTAAACTCCACAGTCCAAAGCATTTGTAGACAAAAAATAATCATTCATCCTCCAAAAGTGGTAAACAATTGAACTCAATTCAAACTCAGGAAAATCCAAAATTGTAGCAAAGGAACAACCGAGTTCAGGAAACCAATAAAACCAGGCAAGACAAAATCAACAAGGAGGGTGCAAAATTTTAAAAATTTGGGAAGAAAGTTGCAGCTGCAACAATTGGCGACTATCTGGTGAACCCATATCTCTGGAAAACTTTTTCTTTGAGCAACAGACTATTTTGACAATAAATACTAGAATGTTGAATTCCTCTAGATGTATGGATTTCCCAAATGACAAATGTATGTACTTTAATCATTGATATCAGTCTAATTTAGGGATCATGGGAACCAAGATTTAAAAGTCCAGATAACTCTTTTGAAGCCAGGAATATGAATTTCTTTTTTTTACCTCTGTCTTCGAGTAGTTTCCATCTTGGACACCACAGGATTGTAACATATGGTAAACAAAAATATTCATTTATTCCTCATTCCCATGCCATTTTGCACCTTTGTGCTTTTGGAATTTTTTGTCCTTTTTGAGTCCTCCTGCATGCCTTTGTTTCTGAATTTTTATTCAGGCTCCTCTATCCATAGTGTCCTTTTATGTGAGAGATGTATTTAATTTTCATCTCATGAACGTAGAAGAACTTCGGCAATTTTGTACTCATATGGTTCAGTGCTTTGTTTTGATACACATTGCTTTCTTAGGAGATGTTTTTACTCTTATTTTCCATTTGGCTTTCAACTCTTAGCATGGGATCATTTATATATAATATACTATTTACCCTGCTTCCTTTCCATGGGTCTTTTGTTGTCACCCCCTAAGACATTTTTTTAAATGTGAGATGGATGGAGCCTCGAAATAGTATTCCAGACCTTTTCATCCTAAGTTATTTTACAAGGATTAAGCAGGACTTCAATGTGTTCATAGCCATTTAGGAGAACTGCTAAACTAGAAGGAATTATTTCAGATAAATCAATAGTACGCAGTCTTGTAATCAAGGATTTTTGTTAACCAGAATTCTGATGCTCTCCATTTAACCAAAAGTTTGCTTCTTTTATTTAAATCAATAAAAAACTAACTAAAACTAACATAAATAAAATAAATAAAAAATAAACAACCAAATCAGTTTATTTATGTGCAAGATAATCGAGAAATAAAAGCCAAGAAAATAAAGTTTGAGAACTAACCACTAACTGGTCAGTTCTCTGCCCACCCCTGTAAATATGGCAGCTTGTAAGTTGAGGGGCTAGTCTTGACTACAAATTGAAAAAGGCCTACCCATTATCAAAAAATGCATCTACTATTTTACAATGAATCTTATCATCCCATGAAAATCGAAAGAGATCAGGCTGGGTGTTTGGTGTACTGCTAGCTTCTCTTGCTTGGTAGTTTCCTGGTTCTAGCTCAATTAGATAATTTCCCAATACAGAAATCACTGGTTCATTCTTTTATTCCAATTGAGTAACATTGTGTTTCACGTGGGGCTCTCTTAATATCTTTATCTAGTTTGGACTTCCCTTATGAGGCAACCACAGATGTGACCAATATGATGCGAAATACCCATTTAGCCTTGCTGACCAGTCTCGATTCAAAACAAGTCCATAAACATCATGTATGTATTCTACCACAATATCAATGTACTGACATATCTTTTCATTGGAAGATAAGCGAATCAAAACATCTTCCATTTCCTCAACTACTTTCACATTGGTCCTGTCGAGCTAAGTAACCTGCCAGGTAGTGGGTTTAGGTTGTCCATTGATCTTTTTGCAGACTGAAAGTGGCTAACATTGACTGTTAACCCCGAGTCTACTAAAAAATTGTGCACCTTATGGTTTAAAATCTCAAAAGTTAAGAGGAATGGTGGGGTTTTAAATCTACCTTACCTCCCACACTTGCTTCAACAATTTCTTCTATAGGTTGATTGTCAGTGGGAAGCTTTTCCTTTGGTACTTCAAGTGCATTTAACAATTTTTCTTTCTGCTGAGGCATATTACACATTTCAAACAGTGAGATATTTTCATTAGCCCTTTTAATATCTTCCACAATATTATATTCCTTAGCCCTTTTGGTCAATAATACTCCAAAATTTCATAAAAATGTAAAAATTTTCTTGTTACCATTAATGTTTAAAAACATCGATGACATGGGTAACTTAACTATTAACAGTTATATTTTTAAGAGTCTAATTTAGAAACTAAAAACCGATTCCTTTATTAATTTATGTAACTGCATACCTCACTATTTATTTTCATAATTGAGTATTAAAGATTGATTTAGCGGGTGATGATCTAAAGTAATATGAGTTGAAACAACTATTTGTTTACTATGTACTAAAGTTTGTTTTTATGTTTTAAACATGAAGGAACTTTAGTTCATATATGAGGCTTACTTAGTTTTTTAGCTAATGCAGTGAAGTGATGCATTCTTGTATGGGTATTTTTACAGGTAAGACGTTTTGTAATCCAGTTTCAGGATTGAGATTTAATTATCTCACTATCAAAGTAAATGCTAGAATATTTGTTTAGTTTACAGCCTTGAGCAAAAGAAGGTATCGTCAAATATGTATATTTAATTTTTATTTATTTATTTATAAGCATAAGTGCTTGGAAATCCAAGCACAACATAGAACTATATGTTTTCTACCTAGATTTGACTATAACTTGTACATCATACTTTTATCCAATTGTTGTTATATTAAGTCCTACATACAACTCTAGATAAAGATAAGTTTTTCAAACCAGATCTTACAATACTTTGATACTTGTTACCAAGGTAATTTATGTGAACTTGTATCGATATATAATCATAAGCAGTTGTTACATAAGTTTAGGTATAAAAGAATTGACATTTATATACAATTCTAACAATTTCATGCATACTATAGTGTTACTAACTGCCTTGGTTTTTACCAAAAGAAAATGCCAATGAATACATTATAAGGTTTTAGGTGAAGTGACAAAGCGTTTTTATCATGGGTGGAAAGTTCTTTACGTAGAGTATAAGTATAAACTCAAAACCCTTGCAAGTGTTAACACTAATTATAATATCTTTATTTTATAGGTAAAGATCCTATCTAAACAAAAATTAAAACTAATAATACCGCTACCATCTATACTAAGGCATCTTATATTAAAAGAAAATCTAAGCTTATATAATTTTCAAAGAAGATTATAACATAGGTTATATGACCCTTTTGCAGGATTTATCCCAACTCTCGATACTATTAGAGCATAAACCCACAAAATTTGAATGGAAGTGGAATCCATGTGGGGTTTGGTTAGTGGATAGGGTTTTGACAAAGGTAACCCTACTACAAAAGTCTCCAAAACCCTAAATTATCACATTGTTTTCCTTTTGCTTCATTGTTTTTGAAGGTGCCTCCAGGCTCATGGCCTCATGGCCTTTGATGCCATTGTTTCACCTTTGCATGTGATGGACTTCGATGCCAAGGATAACTCTATGAGTGTCATCCTCCATGTGTTTTCCCAACTGTAAACTCTGCCTTGAATAGTAGTGTGGTGTCGGTTTCTAGCTCACAGACTACCTGTGGTTTTTTGTTGACAGTGGGGAGGAATTGGGTTTCGTTGTGGCTTCTGTCTCTCCAGGTAAACTCGCTTTTATCCTTTCACTTTTTACCATAATCTTGTTTCTTTTACTAGGATTTATGTTGAATAAAATATTAACATTTCTCCATTTTAATGTGCAGGTTTTTCTACAGGTGGAGTCTCACGACTATGGGTTGGAAGACTTCGGGTAGTGAGGGGTTCCATGTTCCTTTAGAAATCGGGTAAGCCTCGGTTTCATGCCTGATATTTCCTTCTGTGAGTGTGTGGGGGGTTTGGATGAGTACTATTTCGTCGAGATTCAACTTCCTTGCTGTGGCTATGTTTTAAAATGTTTTGTTTGGAAAGGCCATGTGGCCATGACTTGAATGTTTTGATGAAATTCTAGCAAATCAATTTGGCCGTAACTTAATTTACAGTAATTATTTTTGGGACAGGCCATAAGGCCATGACTTCACTGTGAAGTGCTGCAATTTTTAAAATATGTTAGGGTTATATTTCACAATCTTGTAATTAATGGGTAAAATTGAAAGCCATATGGCTTGACCAATTGGTTGTTAAGACTGTTAATAGATAGAGGCTTTTTGGTTTCTTTTTTTTAATATTAATTTACAGTCTTCCCAGAAACTATGGTCTTCGATTCTGAGATGTTAATGCCGATTTTAATTTGTATTTTATTTAATTAATAATTTAGGGTTTTATTATTATGAATGAAAGTTAAGAAAAAGAACAATAAAGAAAAAAATCGCAGCACTTCACCGCATGGAAAAGTAGGTCACAACCTAATTTTTTGTGGCTGGAAGTTGTATTATTTTTCAAATGGTAGTTAGCCTAGATATCCACTGCTGCAAGATTTAACTGAGCAAGGTTGATAATCTCAAGATATGAGACCAGTGATTTGAACTAGTTTTCTATTGCAGATTGTATTTTAAATGTATTCTTAAAATTTATTTTGGCTTATGTTGACATTCTAATTGTATTCTTAAAATTTACTTTAGCTTATGTTGATAGAAACCAATAATTAAAGATACTTGAGAAAGCCAATATAGATTCCTGCAAAAGCCAACCATTACAAAAGGGCCCTAACTGAGAGAAAAGAAATAGGCAATAGTATGTGCTATCTACTAAAAATAACAAGACGAGGACATAAAGCTGAACATACCTTGAAATTACAATAACCTTTCTATCAACAACATGATATTGATAATATTTGTCCTCTTCATTTTTATTGTTCTTATTCAAAGACTTTTCATGATCTGTAGAAACAAAAATTCCAACTAGATTTTGCAATGTTAGAGATGACAAAACAATGCCATTATCTACGATTTCAAGCCGGTTTGGCATTTTACCTTGTTCTCCAATAGAACTTGAGTTATGGAAGAGAACCTCAGCTTTAGTGTTATCATTGTTCAATGTATTTGAATCATGCTCCTTTACCAATAATTCATATTGAACCAAGCTTGTAGAAGAGTCAGCATCCTCCTGTAGTATATTATTATTGAAATCAACATGTACAAGTTGTCCTTCATTTGTAACTTCATTCCAGGAGATTTAGAGATACAAACATCTTCCACTTGCACTCTCTCTTCTGTTATCTTATGCTCTGAGTAAACTTGATTTGAAGCAAATGAAACACGTCCAACCTTCAATTTTTCCATCACCTTTTGCAAGGCTGCTTCAACTTTCTTTCTTTTCTCAGTGGCAATCTCAAGCATTCTTTCTAGTTCCATAAACTACAAGATCACACATATGCAAGTTATATAAAACGATGCAAAATCATGCTTGATGCATAAAGTGAATTCCAAAATATTCTAAATAATAATATGCTATCTCCATTCTATGCTAGTCTTATTTGTGAAAAGAGGATCAATATGCTAAAGCTACTTAATCAATATGTAAATTCATATAATGTGAAGCTGGACCCTTCTATAGGACTAAACTTTTCATCAAGTACATTATGCGAACTCATTTTACACAATTGAAACTAGAAAAAGTGTGACAACACATCTTTATTCTCAGGCAAATGTTTTATCCAAGTTCGGTTCACTGCTTAGTAAATATAGACACTCATATGTTACACATGCTAAAAGTAGAAATAGTTTGCAATTTATGTCAGGGATGTCATTAATATAAGACTTAATACTTTCATAAAGATGATACAAGTTAGGTACACATACTCATTTTTTCATGCATTATGTTGAATCCGTATTTAGTAGTACTAAAATATCTGCCCTACCCACATTACTAACTACCTAGTTTGGCATCAAACTCTAGGTTATTGAGAAGTTTGCCTCTTCGGAAGTACTTTGGATCAACTGAGTATTTCCTGCTGCGACCAGGCCTGAATTGACAACATGTGTCTTAGTTGAAATCTAGTTGAATACTACTACGCAAGGGTCGAATTTTAAGGGGAAAATATGTATACTCTCATAGTCATGGGATGGCAAGTACTTTCTAAAGTTTGTGGACACTATCATTATGCCTTGAGGCCAAAATCTGTGTAAACTTTGTAACTAGAATGCCAAAATGGGATTTATCTGAAGAGTGAAATACCTATTTTTATTTATTACTAATTCCCGTCGAATAATAACATAAAGCATGAAACATGGTTTTGTCCAGATTGTGGTCCTATGAAGACATTCTGCATGGTAAGACCAGGTTGAATGCTTGCAATTCTACACCTGTATTAGAAGGAAAGCATTCTTTGCAGTGATCATGGACATGAAAAGGAAATGTGTAAGTTTGCTTACCATTTTGGCATTTTTCTTAGTGATATCCTTTGTAGATTTTGATGTTGCTTGTTCAACAAGCAATCTAGCTTGCAGAAAATTGATAGTCTTTAATGTGGTATCTTCATAAAATGCTTGAGACCTGCATAATAGAAATGCCTACATTTCAGACTAGCCAATCCCAAAGTTCAAATCTCATAAGGAAAATCCTAAAGAAATGGGTTGAGAATGTAATGCGATTGACCATTTGCACTAATTGATCAGAGCACAAAAATTAAAATCTTCAAAGACCATAAACAGGACAATTAATGAGACCCAAAAATTTAAAATATACAAAACAAGGGTAATGATGTGCAGAAATTTGAAAATCAAAGATTGTCAAAAGGACAAAATAGACATTGGACAAAGCCCAAACTCTGCAAACACTACTGATCTTCTAGAGTTTTGGAAAATAAATCTATAAAGACAAATGGCTTGATCAAACCCAAATCAGTCAGAAGATAAAATTTCTAAAATGGGTAAAACATTATTGCTTTTCTTCGGTATGTGGGCTACCAATATCTTCAGAAGACTGGTTTCAGTTTCTAGGAAGCTCATCCTTAGTAGCCCCATTGCTCGATGGCTTATCATTGTGCTTCGAGTCCACCATTTCACCAAACTTCAACCTAAAAAAACCCAGGTTGATAGCTCATTCCTTCCAGGTCGATAGCTCATTGCAAAGTATGGATGGCTCTATTATCACGACGAATTCCTCTCCATGCTCTGTCTCTAACTGGGTAAACTATAGCAACAAAAATGGTCGCAATCCACAAACTTTATAAACTGGAGATTGAATTTGGGTGAGTGCAGAGATAAAAGGGGTGGTTTAGGGTTGAGTCCAACTTCTTTTTCCATGTTTTCATGATGGAATCAATAGCATAACCCACATCTGTCTCCGCTAGTGAATCTGCTACTGGATATGGGTCTACTAGATATGCTTATTTTGATAGACATTTAGGCTTTAGGAGTGCTCACTCAAGCTCTGATAGATCATGCTCAATCAATTTCAAATGAAAAATACCCCCCAAGACCATTTTGTGTGATAACCAACCATAAAATGGACTTGAATAATTGGTAAGAAGAGGGCACAATATATTTTGTATGAGAATATCAAGACCACCTTTAATCAATTTGTTCGATCCAGGAGAATCCACGATATTTATATGTAATTGCCATTTCATGTCAAAAATCCAACCACATTGTCTATTTCATCGAAAATCCGACGGGTATTAGGCCACAGCTATTAAAAAAACAAAAAAAATGCATTTTATCTTAAGTAAAGTGCAACAGAAAGGCAAAATTTCAAAGTGTCATCGGTTGATATCATCGGATTTTTTGTTCCAATGCAATTGTGACCTTCCATATGCTAGAAAATGCTCTGATTTGACCCTCCATTTCCCATTAAGGGGCTATATATTGAGCTATTGTGAAGCATTTGAGGAAGAGAAACTTGGAGAGTAAAGAGATTATAGAGAAACTTTGCCCCATTATTATATTCTTGAGTTAGCATCCCTTAGTCCTTTGAGAAATCCATTTGTGCTCATTTCCCCAGCTTGTCATTGTCTTTGTGAGCTTGCCTTATGATGGAGGATTCAAGTGGTGGAGGCCCAGGTGGAGGGACTCAGTCCCTCCGTTCCGATGAGGTGCTGACATTGGTTTTCATATTGTATCTCAGTTTTACATTAATATAAATATCCATTTCTCATCCAATTTCATGTGCAGTTATGAATATTTGTATCTATGGATGTAATTTCATTATATACATGTTTAAGTGAAATATGCTAGATTGAATACTAACACATAATATATCATGCTTGTATGTCTCTTTGTTGTTGAGGAAAAATTATAGGGACAAGTTTTTGATCAAGTGCTCAATGGTGGTCATCTTCAAACATCCGGTTGAGGTACGGTTCTTATCCCTTACTGATTAGTTTGTTTTATTTATCTAGCATGCTTGAAAATGGATTTGATTTCTGGTGTCATACTGTCTGTTGTGGTCCACCCCATGCCGAGGAATATTTTCTATGAAACAATTTCTTTGTTGTACATTTCTTCCTGTGGTTGAAATATTTAGCAATTTCAACATTTTTTACTATGCAATGTGACCAAATCATTAGTTGCATAAAAATGCGTTGAAGTATGACATATGTGTTGTTCTTCATGACTCAAGAATGAATTTTTCATGTACATGAGAATGTTCTAGTCCTCCAATGTGCATCCCTATATTTCTAATGTTCAATTAGAATATTTGAAAGGTGACTTGAGAAGGGTCACTACCTTGTTGTCAAAAAATGTGTCCAATGTGACAACTATGTCAAAGATTCACGAGACTATGTTGCCATGGGATGCTCTAACATCCATTAAAATTTATTTTATAGGTGTAAATTGACCCAAGACACCAACACGAATAATGGAATGACACCCAAATGGTGTATTTCTACAGTAAGGGACTGTTTCACACAAACACCCATAAATTCGACTGAACAGTTTTTGGTTGAAAGCTCATCTCATCAATAAGAATGTAGAAAACATGATTTATCTCTTCTTGGATAATTGAGAGTGATTATCCATAAATCCTGGTTGAGAGTGAGAGAGCCTTGAAAACATCGGTCGCAAGATAGATCCCAATAGAGACCTAGATTAACTCCTAGGAAAAAGGATTTCTATGAGAAAAGATGGGTTGATGAAAAGAAGAGAAAATGTGTTAATTAAGTAATTGGATTCCCTAGGATGAGGAGTGCAAAGGACACAAAGTGTATGTGGAAGTAGTGGTTCTAAATGTTGAGAGGCGTAATAAGTCACACACTATGTGGAGGGTTGTAAATCCTATAGGAGGAAGTGTGGCCACATGAGAGAGTGGTAGGAATTTTAACTTCGAGATTTACTCCATTGTATGTTTTTAATCTATATACGAATAATGAGAATGAGTAGAACCTATTAATGCCTTATTGTGTTATTTTATGTTTTGTCTTGTATAAATTGCATGTATATATGTTATTTGATTCTTTGCTACAATGTAACATGTCGTATGGGCACATTGGTTGTAGACCATCACCTTACAACTACACCATTTTTGGAATGAAACAAGTATTCAAACCTAAAGGCGATCATTTTGGTGTAGAATTTGTGAGTGGGAATCCTAGTGATTGGAAGAATCTTTTAATGATTGAAGTAACTCAATAGGTGGAATTCCCTAGAGTTGTAAGTTTTAGGAAGGTGGGAATTTTAGACATGGCGATGGTAAATGGTAGATTTGGTGTAAACCAAGAATAAAAAAGAACTTAAAATAAAAAGATAAAAAATATATACAACGAAATGAAGACAAGTACAATAAAAAATGTGTTGAATAATAAAGAGAGACACTATTGGTGAACCAAATCAAATCTAGAACAATGATTTAGATAAATTCGCATACTATTGAGTAAATTAGTGCTTGAATTTCTTACCTTCACCTCTTTATATTTGTGGTTTTCACAGTAATAATTTTAGTGCTATTATTCACATTAAGAACAACATGAAGAGAACCAAACTCAATGCTATCATTTGTTTGGATGACTATTATTTATAGGCCATAGAACAATCAAGCAAAATCACAATTAATTGTAGTATTTCCAATCCATTCATTCAATTGTTTAGATAAATATTCTCTATAGGTTATAAAACAATCAATATGAATTATTATTAATTGAAGTATGTCCAATGCCTAAGGGATCAAGATGTCTCATGGAACAAAGTTTGGAATCGAAACCGATGACTCAAAAATTCATCTTTCTTGTTACTCATAATATAAGGAAACAATTCACATGGGACAACATCTATATAATAGGATTTATAAATGTGTAATCTACTTGAGAAATAAAATCCCTAAATCACTATATCATTCAGTGCACTTATGCTCAATTAATGAGAAAAAGAACATTCCCATTTAGTAGGAGATAACACTGCTTCATTGTAAAACATTGAATATATTGAAAGGGGATTTACATGAACCTATATAGCTAAAATGTAAGCTATTATCCCATGTGTATTTGTGGGGACTTATAGATTTACATGAGCTTTTAGAGCCAAAATGTAGGCCATTATCCCATGTGTATGTGCGGGAATTAGGTGACTTGAAATATCTTGTTAAAAGTTTTTGATAATTAAAACAAATGTTTAACACAAATTTAGAATAAGATATACAAAATTTTAAAAAAAAATATAGTGTCATAATGTCAAAATTAAAACCTCTAGTTTATCTCATTTCAAGTCAATGGTCGATAATCCCAAAGGGGTTGGATCCATTAGTGAAGAGCGTGGAGTTTTTCACCAGTGGGAAAGGTTCAATTCCAATGAGGGCCTTACCTGGAGACATGGGGCACCTTGAGGTAGAGGTCCAACGTGTGGTTCCACCCAGAGAGATTGTATTAAATGGTCTTGTGACCCGTTGACACATATGTGGATCAAATCCCACCTCCATGTCCTCCTAAAAAAATGTCTATTGGATGTAGCTTGGATGGTTGGGAGAAATAATGGTTATCATCCCCACCCAAGTTCAATTCTCAGAGCTTGGATAAGCCCAAAAACCTTTAATAGACTAGGATTATTCAACTTGTCAAATCTCGCTAGCTCATTCGTTTAAGGTGTGGGTCTTGTCAAAAATGAGACCTGAGTTCAATCCCCTTAAGGGTGAGTTAGTTGGGAGGAGACACCCAAAAATTCCATCCATCATAAGGGTTGGTGTGGCCCGGGACGGGTGCGATCCCTGGGTGACTCTAATGGATTAGATGCCCCTGGGTTGTGGTTATCATGTCTAATGGTGGAAATGCACTGGCCTCGAGTGACGGGAATTTCTTGCCAAAAAAAAAGAGTCAATGGTCAATAAAAATAACCCATTCAAGCAACATAGCATTCCATATTTGAAATTTCTAAAATTAAACTTTGACAAACCTAAAGAAGAATCACAAACAAGTTATATATAGTATTCTCAGCTTTGTCGTTATTAAAATTAGACTTTGATGAGCCTTAAAAATACACACAAGGTAGATATTAAAGGGGTCTTAAAAGAAAATCCACACAGGGTAGATATGAAAGGTATTATATTTGGCAACATTAAAATCCAAGATAGATATTGTACTCATAACGAAAATCCATTTAGAAACATAATTCAATTATCAGCCTTCTTTCAATTTATTTTCACTGGAAAAAAAATCACAACTTTATATTATAAAGCCATATTGTTCAAAGACCACTAGGATGTACATGATCGAGTATGTGTATACTCAACTAATATCAACCAAATTAGTAATTCAAAAATATATGTTTACAACCCAAAATACTGGCCATTCATTGGCATAATTTTCAAAAGAAACCTCTGTTGTTTACATGGAAATAAAAAAAACCACAAAATAAAAAAGTGCAAACATAAACAACAAGATAAATGAATAAGAGTTCACTCAAACCTAGTGAAGAGGATACACCAAGAAGGATTTCCCATTTCTCCATAGACCTAGCTGTAAGGAGAAGACCAAGGTTGGAGATCTCATCTGCCGCATGGTTGCGCTCTTTGTATATGTGAAGATAGTTGATCCTAGTATGGAAATGAGCACTAATTATAGAGATATCCTTAGATTAAGGTAGCAAGTAAATGTTCCTAGGAGGATTCCCAATCTTTAGATAGTAAAAAACAAGTTTGGAGTCACCAAAAATTTGTATGCACAGAATCTTGAAGGAGAGAGAAAGAGTCGATAAAAGTTTGACTGAGGGAAATTTGACATGGTTATTGGTAGATTCACCAAGCTTAGCAACAAAGTTATACGATTGATCACCCGGAGTAAATAATAGACCACCAGCACCACCAATCCTAAACCATCCCTGTGCAACACCATCCACATAATCCTAAGAGAAGGATTTATCAATAATTACTTTCAGCTTGATAAGATCGTCTTGAGGAAAAAGATGAAAATTCCAAAACATTTATTAACATAAACCTGTGGTGGGGGAAGTTCAATATTCAAAATTGGATTTATTCCTTGATGGTGCAACCCTTCCAGCGAAACCAGTCGACATGGGTTCCCACTCTATGGACGCGCACTCACCATGATCTCCCTGATTACTGGCCCAGATAGGTTTTACCATGCCCGGTAACACCCGTGAAGAGGATGAAGTCTCGCCCGAGATGTTCGAGGGAGAGCTGTCGGAACCAAGTTTCCGCAGAATAGAGGAGGACTATGTGCATAAAAAATTCATCAACTAATCTGACAGATATGAACATTTACTCAACCATTAACAAGACCATTCATCATTGCTCATAACCAGTCACATCATTCATTCATAACGATAGTAGCATACTTATGCGCAAACAAATCTAAAAAAATAACATCATTTAGAAGCAAAAAGCATCGCATCATAGATACATGTCACACATTCAATAATCATTAATCATTAGGCTGCAAAAATAGTAAGAGAGAAAAAAGATAAAAGAAACAACAATTCATATCAACTATTGTCTTGTCATATTACTTCTGCGCAACACTCCACAGATTCAGAACAATTCAAAATTCACTCATTTGCTCATATCTATGTCCGTCTCAGTCCTAGTATCAATATCCATAGTATGGTGTCTCTACATTTGCAATTCTACTTCTATTTATAGGCTTGCACCTTTACATTCAAGGTCCACGTCTAACTAACTCTTAACCAATTATTAACTAAATCTACAAAATAATGACCAATATCCATAAAATATGGTCCAAAGTATAAAAAGGTGACACAAAATATACAAAATATTCTATTCTCCGCTTGCGTACTAATATTCCTCTTGCATGGTATCTTTTGAACTTGCACAACATCCATGATGTTGTGAAACTATTGTGTCCAAAACCCCTGAGAATAGGCCCCCAACACAATCTTGTGGCTCTCCCTCGAGCCATGCTTAGCTGGAGATGGAATACTCATTGATCTTGGCTTTGAAATATGCAAACTGCTGATTAATCTCTTTGACCTGCTCCTTGAGCCATTCAGTAATATCCTGGATGACCTTTAGATCATGGTTGGTAGGGTGCTCAACCATCTTTGCAAAGACATTTTTCTAACCTTCTTGTGCTGCCTGGAGTCCAGAGACCTCTTTCACCGATAGTTGTGCTCTAATCTCCTAGAAATCGTTTAACTGTGTACTACGCCGCTGCTGCCTTTCTCTTGCGCTTGTGACTTGCTGTTGCAGCTTTTTTAGTTTCAGTGCCTTGATGATTTGCATCGTGAATGGTGTCTCTTTGAGCGACATCTTCAGAGTCACCAAATTCCCATCCGCTTCTTGCAATTGTGTAGTTAGTTTCTTTAGTTGTTCATCCTATACTATGCTACCCCAAAATTGCATTGTGGCATCTGTGAATTTGTGGGAATCCTGCTCTAACTCATCAAGCTATGTTTCTAGATCTTCTATCTAGCCATTCCTTGTGAATATTTGTTCTAGTGGTATGGAGGGGTGTATCAAAGTCTCCAAAGTGTTGGTTTCTCTCTGTAGTTGTACGATAACAACTCCAAGCTTCTTTGCTCTTGCTACCGCATCTAGCTCTATGGTTCTCTCCAAGACATGCTAATTGGAATCGGCTACTGCTGCTTCCAATTCAACTCAGCTATTCTTCAACTCCTTTATCTCATCTATAATTTTCATCCTCAATTCCTCATGCGCTCTTTTCATTACATCTATCTCCTGTGCATTGCCTTCTGTCAACTTTTCCTTGGCACGGCGCAAATACTATACCTCTCTTTGCATTGTTTCTTCTTTCTCATGTGACGACAGGTATTGGTTTCTGATATATTTCTTCCTATCGGCCAACTCCTGGTTGGAAACCTGCTCCATAGATACCAAATTCTAGGTAGACATCTTGTTGATATCCAAGGCAATGTTCTGCAGCTGCTGCAGGGAGGTATTCAAGTCCTACCATCCAACATCAATCGCAGTCAGGGGAATTTGAACATTCCTGACCCATGGATCGGTGCTGATTGATGCGTAATCCTGTGTAGTTGTGCTCTCTAGTACTCCTTTCAAAACAAAATTATAAAAAAAATCCAATTTAGATCTTACCTCGGCAAATCCTTTTTGTGTTTATTTCTTCATTTCCTTTGCGTCTACATTAGTCACATCATTAACATCATTGACAAATCGGTGTAGTTGTGCTTCCATTGCTGACATGGTGTTGTTTTTTGCAGTATGCTCCATACGCCTCTTTGTTCTTATTTCCTAAAGTATGCACTGCACTTCTGGGTTAGTGGGTGTCTCTGTCAATGATTTATCAACAAATGTTTGGTCATCTTTGTGCACAAGATCCTTAGGTGCATTCGCCAGTTTTTCTGTTGAAACTTATGCTATAATGATTGGTTCTCACCACTCTGTAGGCCAACCATTAATCACCACCTCCAACTATGCATCAGACACCTTGTACCTCATTGGTATCCATTTCTTGGTGGGGTCCCACCACGTGTGAACATAAACAGTGTGGGGTCCAATTGCAAAATGCGCAATCCTCTGATACTTTTCCGCGGCTTCCTCCATCAGTCGTGGAACTTTTACCGCTACCTCCTGCAATGCTTCCCAACAGGTCCAAAATTGGATTGAGCAATCTACCATGCTCTCTGCTTCCTTAACCCACCATAAATTCTGATATCATGCACCCTTGCACACCTCTACTTCTTTAACGTCCATCCCTTGGTAATCCTCTGGTTCATCCAAGCTACCAATGCAATCAAAATGAGGAGCCAACTGTATGTAAATTATCTGGCACCCTCCTGCGGAGCCGCTGCATCCTCCACTAACTGGTTCATAAGAAAAAGGGACCAATTCATTTGTACACCTTGTGCACACAACTTAGCACATGCAATCACCTCGGAATTACATTGAACCAAACAGTTCTTCCTTACAACTTTACTAGCCAAAATCCTGGCACCAATACGGACCACCTGATCATTGATGCTATCAATACGGTATTCCCTCTCATCGTGCTCTAGAGAATAGTGCCTCTTTAGAGTCATTGCCAACTTTCTGTCATTGTCTTTGCCGCAGATATACTGTGAGGGGTCTGGCCCATCCTTGGATCAACTCCATCATGACTTCAACCGACTCATCTAACCATAAATACCCACCATGGAAACATGGAAAAAAAAAATTCACACTTGCATTTACCTCAGTTGGCTGCCCAAAGTGCGCCATATTGATCAACTCGAGCAACCCAGATTTGTCCAGTCTACTCACCCAGTCATGTAGAATGCGCTCTATCAGGGTACCTTCTACTGATGCTATTGGTCGATACGTATCCTTTGTGATATCCTCTAATGTAAGAAGTTCGTTGTATTTGTACCTTAGCTACATCAGTGTAGGCACAATATCAGAAGTGCATACCATCCCTTGTGGTATCTTCGACATCCTGATCTGGTATCTCTAATTCTTCATGGGCTTCCTGGCCTGTGCACTAGGCTGACTAGGAGGGATGTAGCCAGGGATGTCCTTGATAAACACCCCTCCTCTACCAGCATATTCCACAACTCAAGGGCTTGACGGCCCTGTCTATGCTATGTCTTCTCCTTGTTCCCTTGTGGTCATTTTGGTCCATCGCTTCTGTGATGCTGGAGATATTGGTTTCTGTGCCTTCCTCTTCGATAATCCATCTTGCATGTTGGTGACTTATTCCTCCATTGCAGCTGATCTGAGCGGTGAATCTTTCTCCCTTGAAATATCAATGGTCTGCATTCCACACCATTTCCTCTCACAACTTAATAAGCTCACACCTTCTCTGGACTTATCAACTTTCTTCAGCTTTTCTCAAGAGCTCGCTCAACAACTCGGTAACTCTACACCTCAACGTAATTCAACTTTACACAATGGTGTCTTCCGACCGCATCAAGCGTCTTCTTGTAGTGGAAAATAACCTCATACTTCATCATTATGACATCAATTCGATCATCATGACCAAATAATTCATTAATTACCTGAATCTACTGCCGATTCTGGCAACCCAAGAGATGGATCTGCCATCATTACATGTCACTTCTACAAGCGTCATCGTTTAACTACTTTAACTGTCTTCATTTATTCCTGATGTCACTTCTTCTCATAGCTCTGTGTCTATCACAACATCAACTCCTAATTGTGCTATTAACTCCTATTCCTGCGCAACCACCTCCTCTTGGTGTGCCCTCCATTCCTTCATCACACTACTTGTTAAATTTTTTTCGTCACAATGCCTCACGCAACGCGCGATTATAGGCTCATCCTATAGGGATTCAACCTACTACCATTTACTAGCTTTGGTAGTGTCACACTGTCTAACTGTTGCAACTAAACTGCACCTCCTGAGGTAGTGGAATTAACAAGATATGGAACTAACCAATGCATGTGTAACTTGTTGATGTATATGTAACTTCGGAATGTATTCTTCTATATATTTTATATTATTGTAACCCGATTTTTATTTCGGGATGTTTCTATTATGTATTTGAGTCATGTGGTCATGCCCCGATGTTCCGATCGGGAGGATTATAATGTAAACAAGTCATATCAAGTCATTGGGTAAGTCCCCACTGTTTATGGGGCACTTGAGTTATTATACACTAATTAAGGTGTAAGCTCGAGTAGTAATTATTAGGTTGAGTGCACTTCAAGTCAACGGAAGAATATAAATAGAGAGTGAGAGTCTCTCTATTTATCACTTGTGACTTAGCTCTCTTGCTCTCTCAAGTGTGGCGCACTTTTGGAGAAGGAAATCTTTGGCTTGACAGAAGACAGAAGGCTGCTATTGTGTTGGGAGATCATCTTACTGTTTTGGGATCACATCTTGTGGTGATACTATCTTAGAGGAAGTTGAGGGGTTTTCTCCATTTATGGTTTCCCCTCCTAAAATCTTTGTGTCTCTTGTCTCTTGTGATGTGATTATGTGATTGCTGTACTTGTTATTCTCTCAGTGAAAAGATCTTAACATTATGCTAGCTTAAATATTGAAAAACTAACATAACTTACCTGGTTGCTTCATGAACTTACTGTTGTATAACAGTACCAGATCTCCTTGGTGAAATTGTTTATTCTTTATGTGGTGATCATGCCAAGCCTTTTTTCAATCCTTCTCGATGCACTGATGGAACCCTGCTATAAAGCGGTCCTCTTTAAGTTGTACCAACTGCTCTACACGCTCCTCTAGTGCTACTTCATTATCCAGGCCCATTACAACTGCAATGCATAGACTGGGAACAATGTATTCCATAGGCATGACTGCCTCTTGGACATATACCAATTTGAACGATGTCTTCCCTGTCAACCTCTTGCAGGTGGTGCGATATTCCCACAACACTGCTGGAATATTCAATTCCCAGTCATCGCGGTTAGCATTACATACCTTGGTAAGCACATGCTCCAGTATCTTGTTGAAAGCTTCTACTGTTCCATTCTCCTATGGATGATATGGGGTACTTTTTTTGTGTTGTATTTGCAGTTCCTCTTTCAGTGTGCTTACTGTACGATTGATGAAGTGACTGCCTTTGTTGCTCATCAGTATCCTTGGACATCCAAACCACGTCAGAATATTATCAAACAGGAATATTGCTGATGTTTCAGCAATGCAATCCACGACTGGTGCGGCCTCTGCCCACCTGATCAAATGGTTTGTCGCTTTAATTATGTATCACACTAGTTCTCTTCCCAGGTGGGTTGATTGGACCCACAAAATCCATGACCTATTTATCAAAAGGTTGCAAAGTTACTTGCGGTACCAGTGGCATCTCATCGAATTGTGAGGGTTTTCCAGTGCATTGCGGACATTACAAGTCCTTGCATAATCCATCGCGTCATTATGCAGAGTGAGCCACTAGAGCCCTGCGCGAAGCACCTTCCTTGAATTAGCGCAACCTCCATAGTGTCCACCAATGAATCTCTAATGTGATTCCACAAAAATGTTCCCTTGCTCATGCGATAGGACACAACACCGCAAAATCATGTCTGGTCCAAGTTTGTATATCTTCCCAGCAATCGACTAGAAATATGAAGCCTTGACTACCAACTAATTCTTATGGCTTGTTGAGAAATATTATGGCGTGACTCCTATTGCCAAAACTGGATTATTTGTTCATAGTAATCATCTACCATGTCAACTCTGAATAATTGTACATCAGGAAATCCTTCTTCAATATTTGTAGGTTCCTCACCCATCTCAATTCGGGACAAATGATTAGCATTGGATTTCAAGAAACCCGGATTCAGAATTATCTCACAGATATTCCCCCCCAACACATGCTTATTGACTATGTACTTCAAAGCAGAATGGTCTGTAAACATCTTGAAATTGTTAGAATAGTAGAGTCAAGCTAAACTAGTTAACCTATCTAAGCAACCAACAACATATCATAAAAGATAAGAACAGGAAAAAAAAAGGACAAGAGAACATCGATATACGTGGTTCACCCTAATGGGTTACATCCACGGTAAGGTAGTCTTCTATTATCTCCAAAATGTCTTCTCCAATATTTTAAGAGAGCAAAGCACAAATACCCCACAGAATATAGATGATGTACAACAGTGTCACAATAGTACCACTACTACATCAAGAATACATAATATGTAGAGACTCACTTGACCCTACTATATACTAAGAGATGAGGAGAAATTACTCTCACATATTGCATGTGGGATAAAATAATTCTCCAAAATAACATCTCTTAATACAATACCATGGACAAATACTCTACAAAAGTAAATACACCGCCATATAACTATGGGTTAAATGTATTACTCTTTTACATAAGATTGTAGACAACTTTCGACATAATACAAAGACATTATTACCTTCCAAGAAATATAATATGTTCTAACACTCCCCCTTAATAATGGTTGGGAGAAGGGCTCGCACTAACACTAAGGAAGGAAGGAGTCATGACTGCCCCCCCCTTGATGACAACTTCCAAAAGAACCAAAGCTGAAAAAGAAGAACACTTTGACTAATGGAATTTGACGATGAACAACCGCTTCTCACTGAATCATGAAAGTGCACATGAACCAGGTTGTATGATGAAATACCCAACAATAAAATGCTGAGAACATGTGACGTAATCCAATCACAAGATGCCAAGATCACCATAAGAATCATCGCAACCATACATGATAGCGAAAGAACTCTGATATAACATCCACACCAATGTACAGATACCTTCTAACGGCCGATACAACAGAACATGTGGCTAAGAACACCACAACAATGTAAAAAAAAACCCATATGGCCAATACACATGTGAATAGCAGACATTCTTCCAATCAAGGTGCAATATAAATATCTGTAGAATACCTCAAACATCGAAGAAACAAGACCCCAATGGTCTATACATTGAAAATGATATCATACAGATGAACATCATGACTTTAACAGTAGAAGATGATGCTTCATTACTTCTTGAATAAGGTGAAAGCCTAAACAGAGAACTTATCTGCACAAGAACTTTCAAGATTAAAGCATATAAAGATCATAAAACAAAATTTCTCATACATAAATGAAAATGCTTATATACCAAAGGTTAACAAACATCATATAAAGGAATGGCAACATAATATGATCAAATAAAATATTAACTTGCTCATTAAGGAAAATGGAGTTACTTTTACACATTAAGTGTCAGCCACAACATGATAAATAGTGAGCCAAAGATTTCACTTAAATATATGAAAATTTAGTCATCAAGCAACTAATCTGAAGCATAGGTGCATTTCTTATTAGTGTGAGGTTAATAGGCAAGAGATTAATGCCCTGAAAATGTCAATGCTTCTATATAGCAATGTTAGAGACAAGTAGGAACAAGATAACCTCTGCAATCATAAGAATATAAATCTCATTGCAACAAGAATAAGGTGCCAATGATAAATGGTTCAAGATTTAAATATTTCTCAAAGTCATATAAATATTGATTAAAAGATGATCGAAATAAACATGACATGAGATATAGATAAATCAAAATGTTTAATATGATTAATATATAGAAAATTATGATCAACTCATGATATCACTTTCAATGTATAGACCAGTGGGCTCTTGTTTCTTTGATGGTTGAGGTCTTCTACATATATTTATATTGCACCTTGATTGAAAGAATTTCTGCTATCTACATGTGTATTGGCCATCTGGGTTTTTCTGTATATTTTTGTGGTGTTCTTAGCCACATGTTCTATTGTATCGGCTGCTAGAAGTTATCTGTACATTGGTGTGGATGTTATATCAGAGTTCTTCCGCTATCATGTATGGTTGTGATGATTCTTGTGGTGATCTAGGCATCTTGCAATTGGATTACATCACATGTTCTTCACATTTTATTGTTGGTTATTTCATCCTACAACCTAGTTCGTGTGCACTTTCATGATTCAGTGAGAAGCGATTGTTCATCATCAAATTCCATCAGCCGAAGTGTTCTTATTTTTCAGCTTTGGTTCTTCTGGAAGTTGTCATCAAGGGGGAGCAGTAATGACTCCTTCCTTCCTTAGTGTTAGTGTGGGCCCTTCTCCCAGCCATTATTAAGGGGGAGTGTTGGAATATATTATATTCCTTGGAAGGTAATAATATCTTTGTATTATGTCAAAAGTTGTCTACATTATTATGTAAAAGAGTAATACATTTAACCCATAGTTATATGGTGGTGTATTTACTTGTGTAGAGTATTTTTCCATGCTTTGATACCATGTTAGAATAGTAGAGTAAAGCTAAACTAGTTAACCTTTCTAAGCAACCAACAAGATATCATAAAAGATAATAACATGAAAAGAAAAGTAAAGAGAACACCGATATACGTGGTTCACCCTAATGGGTTACATCCATGGGAAGGTAGTCTTCTATTATCTCCAGAATGTCTTCTTCAATCTTATAAGAGACCAAAGCACAAATACCCAAATGAATATAGATGATGTACAACAATGTCACAATAGTACCACTACTACATCAAGAATACATAATATGTAGAGACTCACTTGACCCTATTATATACTAAGAGATGAGGAGGAATTACTCTCACATATTGAATGTGGGATAATATAATTCTCCAAAATAACATCTCTTAATACAATACCATGGACAAATACTCTACAAAAGTAAATACACCACCATATAACAATGGGTTAAATGTATTACTCTTTTACATAAGATTGTAGACAACTTCTGACATAATACAAAGAAATTATTACCTTCCAAGGAATATAATATATTCCAACATAAATAACCACCTAAGAGGTAATGCATGAATTTTTGTAGTGCATATACCATCACCAGACCTTCTCTCTCTGTAGTTGTATAGTTTTTCTCAGGAAATGACAAATTTCGACTAGCGAAAGCGATCGGGTGATCTAGGTCCCCTTCGCCTGCTTGCATGAGCACCACTCCCAGTGTAACAGACGATGCGTCCACATGGACGTGAAAATATTTGTTCCAATATGGGAACATGAGTATTGGCATCAAATCCATCTTGGCCTTTAGTGTATTGAAGCTTCCTTGACACTCTTAAATCCATACAAATGCGGAATTTTTCTTTAATAATTTCTCCGTAGGGACTATAATCACAGCATAACCTCTAATGAATTTACGATAATATCCTGTGTGCCCCAGTGTCACTCAAAGCATATTCACATTCATAGGTGGCGGCAAGCTCAATATCAACACAATATTCATAGGGTCGACCAACATTCCTTTCTTGCAAACAATGTGACCCAACAACATCCCAAAAGGTGTGCAAAATATACACTTTTTAGATTTCAACGCAATCTAATGTTGTCAACATCTTTCCAGCATCAGTCGCAGGTTTGCCAAGTGATCCCTATAAATCAGAACATACATTGTCCAATCATCCATGTACACTTGAATAAACTTTTGAATAATATCTTTGAATGCAACGATGAAAACCCAGGAAAAGATCGCAGGTGCATTTTCAACCCAAAATGCATCACTGTGTACTGGAAACAACCCCATTCAGTAACAAATCTCATTTTATGTCGACCTTCTTTTGCGATCCTGATCTGGTGATAACCATAAAATCCATCTATAAAAGAGTACATCTCCTATTTTCCTACTCCTTCGAGTACTTCATCTGTGAATGGTGTTGGAAATGGATCATGCATATATGCATCATTCAATTTTATCAAATCGACACAAATGCAAACTTCTCTTGTTTTCTTATCTTGGACCACCATAGGACTGATCCATTCCTATTCTTTGACTGGCCCAATGATTCCAGCATCCAACATCCTATCGAGCTCCTCCTTGACTCTCTCTTTGTATCACGGATTTAGGCGATATGGTCTCTGCCTCACTGGTTTCGCATCTGGATTTAGTGGAATCTTCATCTCCCCTAAATCCCTTAGTATCCCCTTCATTTTTTAGAACTTTTTCTGGAATAGATCTTGAAATTCATGTAGTAAATTCATGATATTTTCCATGGTATATTCATCCCCATAGTCCCCAACACTTGCAAATTTTGGGTTCTCTTCTGTCCCAATGTTGACTTTTCTAATCTTCAGTCACTGATTCATGGGATCGGTCGATATATTTGGTGCTGTGACATGCCTACTCCCTTCTGTTTTTGGAATATTGATATTCTGTAACTCATCGTCATCCTTAAGTCCGCCAGATACATTATAACGTTTCATCATTGACTGCATGTGGCAATACGCATGTGGATCCACTGGATATGTGACTGGTACTACCTTCAACACCACATCGCAAATGATCTGAAGTGCATTATGGAAATCAGGATTGGCATCCTTGAAACTATAGGTATTAGAAAAGTAGACTTTCATTAGAGGAAATTTTAGGTCTAAAATGGGCCTCTTAAGGAAAATAATAAAATAATAGTTAAAATAATAAAATAATAGTTAAAATAATAAAATAATAGTTATTAATTTTGGAGGAAGAATGAAAAAAACTACTTTTTGTGTTCGTATTTTCAACATACCTCCCTATGTTTTTACTCAAATTATGAACAAAAAATCTCATTGGATGCTGAATTTAATTCCGCATCCAACGAGTACCCATGCTGCATACTTTTGATGGACCCCGCTACCCCAAAAACAAGAAATACCTGAAAAAACGTGATGATGACATCATCGTCACATTTTTTTAGGTATTTCTTGTTTTTGGGGTATTGGGGTCTGTCAAAAGTATGTAGTGTGGGTACTAGTTGGATGCGGAATTAAATTCTACATCCAATGAGCTCTCTAGCTTGAAATTTGAGTAAAAACACAGGGAGATATGTCAAAAATATGAACAAAAAAAGTAGTTTTCTTTTATGACAAATATGTCAATTCAACCATTATGGTTGACTCATCTTATTGAAATTCTATTGGTTCTTGAATTCCAACTCACAAAATTTATTGTTGGCACATTTTCTTATAAGGCCCATTTTAGATCCCAAATATCCTCTAATGCATCTCCTCCCACGTAGTTATTTCTTTGTGCAACTCCACTGATACGTACCAGGACCTCAGCATTTCATCACAAGTATGAACAGAGGAATGGAACCATTCATTTTTCGGTCGCGATGCCTGTAGAGTTTGACATTCTTCCAAATGAATGTTGGGGTCATTTCACTTGTCATATTTCCTAGCGTGATATATTTCTGTGTCACCGAATAACACTGTCATCAGTTGTCGACACTGTGTCCAACCATTGATCATCTTCTTATGAATCGTCCACTAGTGTGCTAGGGTAGACTTCAGTGCCCCCCCCAACGCCAACAATCGTTGAGGTTTGGATACCTTCTCTTCAAACTCCATGAGGAATGCAGATATCTTAGGTAGTCCCTCATATATCGGTAATTCAACAATCTCAGTTGCGACATGGCGCAGTGACTGCATGATTAAATCACACTTCCTGACTGACACCTCATGCATGTGATTTTTCTAGTTTTCTAACGCATCATCAAAATTGGAAGACGCAGAACTAGAGCTGTGTCAACCAAGTTCCACATCAGTAGTCGAGTGAATATAGTCTTTTGAAATGTTGTAAGAATGATCCTATCCCCTGACAAATTCATCTTCAATGGGTTCAATATATCTCCGCCCTTTGTTTGGATCCATAGGAGCGATAACCTGGATGTCTTGATTTTCAAATGTCATCATCCGCTTCCTAAATTTAATTACTTCCATACTATCATTGGCCCATCAAATCCCCAGCAATACGGGAAAAGAGCCTCCGCCATCAACAACTTCAATTACATCAAAGTCGGCATAGGTATTCATACCTTCAATATCCACAACCAAGTTCAACACCCATCCGATTGGTTGTACTTTATCATGATTAGCCAAGTGTGGTTGCACAAGGGACCAACCCATCGTCGACCTCCCCATTTTATGCCATGTTTGTTTTTTTAGAATATTCACATCTGAGCCGAGATCCATAATAACTAAATATACTTTGTAGTCCCCAATCTGAATGTTCATGCACATTTCTTTGCCCATGTTTTTCTTATGCAAGGAGTTCACTGCAGATTCCTTCTGCTCCTTACCCAGTCAATGCAACATGTTCTCAATCTCAACAAGAGCATCAGGATCTCTTTCCAGTGACAAGCAGCTCTCAAATAATTTTTGCAAGGTACCATGCTTCTACGATGGTCTTGCCTCCAATGAAGAATAAAAATAGATAGAATTTTGTAAACAGGTGAATTACCAGGATTTCTTCTTATTACATCCCGAGCTTCAAAGAATGTATCTCTTTCAGTAGCGATATAAAATGGTGCCTTCTTCTTCCTAACCAATCGAACTTGCGGATGGGGCCCATCCTCGTCGGTTGTCACACCTCCGTGGGTGATGATAGAAACATCGACATCCTCCATTCTGGGCTCTGCTGAGATCATCGTAATGGTCGACCCCTGACTCTGGTTCATCGACAGATTCTAGTTCAGTAGCATATTCTGATTTAATGGCGGATTCATAAGCTGATTCACATTATGATTCTGAAGTGGAATTTGATTATGGACCTGACTCTGCAACTATTTCTAGTTCTGCAACTAGTTCTGGGTCTGCAACTGAGTCTGATTTTGCAACTGCGGAATGTTTCCCACCTGCCATCGTGCGATCAATTGTGGACAGTTCTCAACCGTGTGATAACTCATGGTACAATATGTGCATGAACACTGTAACTGTGGGAAATCTCTATAGTAATATATGAATACCCCACAATTGTAACACTAGACTGGTCCTCGACCTCATCTTCCTCCTGGACCAAAACCTCCTCCACGACCTCAAAATCCTCCATGGAATCCTCCTTGTTGCTCGTATTGCGGCTAAGTCAACTGCTACTATGGGGGATTCAGATGCTACTAAACATAATGTGCTACCTAAACATACTGTTGCTTCAGTGGAGCCATATTCATTTGGTTGTATTGTAGTTGTGACATGAACTATTGTTGAGGCTGCGGTGATATAAAATGCATCTATGGAAGTGGCACATATTGTGGTTATGGTGGTGGCTACACAAACTATGACTGTAGTTGTTGCATAGCCCAATGATCTTGTCCCTTCACATAGTATGAATCATACGTCCTTTCCTAGAGTAGGTCATATGTGAGACAGTGTTTATCTTCATGCCAAACAGAGCGACAAAAAGTGCAGTATAAGCTCGTTGGCTTCGTTACCATCTTCTACATGTAGCTATATTTTTCATGTGTCTTTCTGTACACTTGTCATATGAGACACCATGGTACATTTCTGAAACTCAATGGGTTCGGCGCTCCCGATAACAAATGTTTTTGGAAATCAGGGCAAGTATCCATCTACGTGGCATTGAGTGCACCATAGATATTCACAATTCTCTTTCCCTTTCTTGATGTCTTCTAACTGAAGCGTCAATTTCTCCAGCTGTGCCTGAATCTCGTTCATACCGGCTGCACTATCTCCAATAGGTGAAGCCTCCAACTTCATTGTGATCTACAGAGCCTCACTCTCTGTCGCAATCTTTTGCTGCAACAGTAGCTGTCGAATATGAGATACTAGTGCTGTAATGAACTATTAATTGTGCTGAAAATCACTCATTTCGACTCTGTCCATTAGTGTACTTAATCTTTGGTCGAAGTCCCAAACAATTTCATTAGGAAATTGCTTAATCTCCTTTAACTCTGTAATGTACTGCACTTCAGAATTTGGTTTTTTGAATTCTTGAATTAGTCTCTTCTTGAATTCATCCAATATATTCGTGAGAGTCCTCTGAAGAACTTGTATAAATTTCATGAACCAATCTAGCGCACGACCTAGAAGGGTGGTCTCCAATTGCCCTTTCTTGACATTATCATATGTGGTTTGTCTGACAGTCCATACCGCTTCGCATAGAAACTAGTACTACTTAGGATCGTCGGTCCTATTTCCATGGAAAAAAAGTAACTTAGCTTCGTCTCAGACCATCCAAGGCCTCCTCCCTATCAACGTTGATCTACTACTAGAGTGTTGCTGGCACGTCAGACAAGTGTGTCTTCCTAAGTGCGAAGTAGTGCGCGGAGGTGTGGGCACATTGCTGTTGGGGTTTGATCTTACTTCTATTCTAGGTGTATTCTGGGTTTGTTCACCCTCTCCATCACTGTAGGGTCAGTTCGTCCTGTGTGGTATTCCTTCGCGGTCTTGCATTTCGATCACAGCAAGACATTCTCATGTCCTTTGCCTCTTCTCTTGGAGAAACCTTTCTCCTCCCATCATAAGACCACTTTCTTCCTCGGATTCCCTCACAGTCTCGTCAAAACTTGCACCCATTTACCGCTTATATTTCCATTCGTCTCCCCCCTTTCATCATGATATCCACAACATCTGCACACCAGAGTTCTACTACTCGAGGTGCATCTTCAGTATGCCCTTTTCACAGACAAGCATCTTAATATACAATTGCAAAGATAACAGGAACCTACCTCATGGTCCATTGAATAATTCCCTTCTTCTTAGTTGTAGGACTTAGTAGTGTTGACTATGAATTAAGTGATATATCCTTCTAGGATACTATCCATCCATACTTCAACAGCCTGTAATGCCTTATTTTCACTTTTCGACAACTCCTCGATCTGTTCTAGGGTCCACGACGTTGGCTCTCCTCCTTGGAAATTTGTCTTCTTATAAGTGAATCACGCCAACCACTCATACAATATAATGGGAAATTTAGAGAAAAAGTACTCGTGTGGACCGTCATGTATGTACCTCTCCAACCACTTGTTCGTTTTCAGTCTAGTGTTCTAGTTTTATGTCTCAAACAATTCTCGTAGCTTCTGATAAAACCAATCTTGAATTTTTGGTCTCGTCAAATGCCACATATCCTCCTTTCAGTTGCAACAAGGTCTCGACAATGGAACCATTTGTTGGCGCAACCCTACTAGCAAAACCAGTCGACAGAGTTTCCCGCTCTGTCGATGTTCACTCACTGCGATCTCCCTGAGCACCGGCCCAAACAATTTTTACCTTGCCTGGCAACACCCACAAAGTGGATGAAATCTCACCCAAGATGTTCGAGGGAGAGCTGTCGGAACCAAGTTTCCACATAATAGAGGAGGACTATGTGCATTGACAATTCATCAACTAGTCTAACAGTTCTGAACATTTACTCAACCATTAACAGGTCCATTCATCATTTCTCATAACCGGTCACATCACTCAGTCATAACCATAGTAGCATACTTATGCGCAAACAGATCTAGAAAAATAACATCATTTAGAATAAAAAAGCATCGCATCATAGATCCATGTCACACATTCAATAATCATTCATCATTGGGTTGCAGAAACAATAAGACAAAAAAAAGATAAAAGAAATAGTAATTCAGATCAACTCTTGTCTTGTCATATTAATTCCGTGCAACACTCCACAGATTCAAAACAATTCACAATTCACTCAATTGCTCATATTTATCTCCCTCTCAGTCCTGGTATCAATATCCATAGTATGGTGTCTCTACATTTGCAATTATACTTCTATTGATAGGATTGTACCTTTACATTCAAGGTCCACTTCTAACTAACTTTTAACCAATTCTTAACTGAATCTACAAAATAATGACCAATATCCATAAAATATGGTCCAAAGTACAAAAAGGTGACACAAAATATACAAAATATTATATTCTTCGCTTGTGCGTTGATCTTCCTCTTATGCGGTGTCTTTTGAGCTTGCGCAGCATCCGCGATGCTGTGTAACTAATGTTCCCGAAACCCCTGCCAACATTCCTGGTAAGCCATACACCCCAAATGATGAAAACTAGAAGAGCAACAAATTTATGAAATAAAGAATTATTTATCCACGAGTTCCATGCTTCCTAAATTCCTAATCCATTCTAAAATAAAGGGTCTCCAGTGACCAGGACAAGATGAATCCAAATTTCCAACATGTATGGACAACAAATAAAAAGATGTGTGATATTTTCAGCTTCTGAAACACACAGTGGACATCTATTGGGACCACATTTAAATATGTGAACTAGTTCATCCCAAACATGGACCTTTCCCTCAAGGATGAACAAAAACACGATCTTGAGCTTATATGGGAAGTTCAGATGCCAAATGTTCCTACACCACCATCTAGGAAGAGGTAAATACTCCTCTCCGAGCACCAAATATCCCAATTTGGGAAAATAATTTCCTACATTGGAATTCTTAACCCAAAGCACTACATCTTCCTTGTCACTAAGAAAAACATTGCTATTAGGTAGTGACTGAATATATATGTTCTAGAGAGGTCTCTTTGTATCATTTAAGGATAAACCATCTACAGATAGCCAAGATTGGCTAATAAAATTGTTAAAGTCATAAAACATAACCTAATGAAGAAATAGATATCCCCAATCAATCAAGAAGGTGATCATATCATTCAAAAATCTGTGGAAGTATAAACATCCAATCCATGGATATTGATCGATTCAATCTTTCTTACCATTGCCAATTTTCGATGAGATCCAATCACCAATGATCTTGAAATACAAAAATAATCACTTTCCATATGGTGGAAATAATATTTTGGCACTTATGCTTTGACCTGAACCATTCTTCAATGGTGTCAGGAGAAATATTTTGGATGAATAACCTCTACCCAGAGACCCTCAGCCTTAATAATTTACCATACGCATTTGGTTGCTAATTATTTGGTGAATCACAAGAGATATTTAATTCCCTAGCCACCAATATCCTTGGGAATTAATATCCTTTTCCATGTGACCCAAGGGAATGAAATATCATATTCACTCCCCCCCCAATAAGAATTATTCATAGAGCTTCCAAATTCTATTAAGAATACTAGCTGCATCACATGGCAATGAGATCCAAAATACAGGGATTGTTTCGAGAATAGACTTGATCATGACCATGATACCCCCACGAGAAAGCCACTTATTGCACCATAAGTTGATCCTTTTTTTCAATTTTTATTAAGATCGATCCCAGTCCTTACATGTATAGTCATTGAGTTGGATGTAATACCCCCTGAATTAATAATTTGTTATTCTGTTGGAAAATACCTTGATTTTTATTTTATTATTCTTTGACAGGAAAGTCAAGAATAAAACATTTTGTGATAAAACATTCCCTATTTAATAAAATATGTTGAAGGGGAACAAAAGTGGATATATATATTGAAGAGTGTTTTCTTACCCACAAGAGGGAAATGACAAGTGGCAAATACCACTGAGTGAGAACTCAAGATGCAGGAGACATCATCCCCAAAAACCAGGTATGCACTCTTAGTTGAGTGCTAAAGAGAAGGAGGCTCATAAATGACCAAGTCCTAGGAAAAATACTATTTATAGTATGTCCATGAGCAACAAGAGGCTAGCATTGGAAGGGGAGTAACATCTGTGTAATGCAAGAGATGGCGCATTAAGATATTTTTCTCTTTTGGTTCAACAAACAAGCTCGGGGGGTTTGGAGCTAGTAATTTGGATGCTCTAGGAGTTGGTTAGGAGGAACAACTTCTCCACTTTTGTTTTCCCAGCATTGGTGCCAGGTTCCTACTCTATTTTTCTTATGAGTAATTCTAGTTACAGTAGGATGTGTATGTGAAATGTTTATATATAGTTACATATCCATGAAGTAGGGTTATGCATTTCTGTAGAACAAATATCCCTGTTTCTCTGAAGTATATTAGATCTGTACCAAGTTATTACTGTAGTAATTACTAATTCATTCCGAGCATATATTTTGCAGAACTGGTTGTTGTATATTTGGATATAGTTTCGAAACCAATACTTGAAGAATTTAAAATTCATGGTTTTGTGTATAATGGATTGAATCCTCTGTATCTTTTTAAAATGTACCGTGTATTCCTACAAGTAACTGGGCTTTTTCTGTTCTTTTCATTTCCGCTCAACCTAATTATGCTTATTGGAATGTTGATGGAATCTGTAATGTAGTTATGGCATAGATATGTATCATTCTGATGTCGCAGATGAAAATTCTTGTTTTCTTTTGTTACACTGAGGAAACCTTAAAAAAATTATGTTGTCTGAATCCCTAATCAACTTAGCACAGTTAGGGCATGACTGTTAAAATTATGAACAAAGAAGACAGAATCAAAGAAGGGATAACCATCAAGTAAATATTCATATCGATTTAACTTACAGTAAATCGCAACCCAAAATATGCATCAAATTAAGATCAATGGTCAAGGTTGATTCCGGAAAGATCAATGGTGTGGAAAGCATATGTGGAATACAAAACACAGAAAGTCAAGGATTAAGGTAATGGAACTTGGAGTTTCCAAAATCCAATTCCTACATCAAATCAAGATCGACGGTCAAGGTTGATTTCGTAAGGATCAACGGTGTGAAAAGCATAAAAGGAATGTGAAACGTGGAAATTCAAGAATTAAGATAATGGAACTTGAAGATTCTGAAGTCTGATTTCTGCATTAAATCAAGATTGATGGTTAAGGATGATTCCGCAAGGATCAATGGTTCAAAAAGCATATACGGAATGCGAAACACGAAAATTCAAGAATTAAGTTAACAGAACTTGAAGTTTTCGAAGTACAATTTCCACATCAAATCAAGATTGAAGATCAAGGTTGAATCTGCAAGGATAAAGGGTGTAGAAAGCATATATGGAATGCAAAATGTAGAAAGTCAAGAATTAAAATCATGGAACTTGAAGTTTTTGAAGTCCGATTTCTGCATTAAAACAAGATCAACGGTCAAGGTTGATTCTGCAAGGATCAACAGTGTGGAAAGCATATCCAGAATGTGGAACACGAAAAGTAAAGGATTAAGTTAACAAAACTTGGAGTTTCCAAAATCTGATTTCCGCATCAAGTCAAGATCGATAGTTAGGGTTGATTCCACAAGGATTCAACGGTGCATAAGGTAAAAGAATTATTTAATGAAATTTTGGAATTTCCATAGCCTGCATTGTGGAATGCAGAATGCAGAATCGGAACTACAGAATGCTTCTCGCGGAAGAACAATAACTTAGCTTTTGAGTTTTTGTTTGGAAATCTATTTTTATTTGGGAAAGGGTTTTCTAAGGTTAAGGATATGATGATCATTTCATATGACCAGGGTTATGATTTAAACTCTCTATTTGTTTGTAATGCCTCATGACATTCAGGTATTTTATTATTATGTCTGAAGATATATGGTTATAGAATTTTTTTTGTGTTTGAAATTTGAGGTATGTTACATATGGTATCAGAGAATGGTTTCAGCACTAGGAATGGATAGTCTCAACAAACTACTTATTTAGAAAACAACAAACTAACCCATGTTTATTTTGTCTTGAAAATTCTCTTATACACAACAAAGAGAAGTACAAATATTTGTTGCAAGAAATATGGTAGATACGAGAATGTTTGCAGAAGAGGAACGTCGCCTGAAACAACCTGTAAATAATGAAGAGCATAATCTAAGGGATGGAGAGCTCTGGGTAGATCTAACTGAAATTCAGGACAATAAATATGAATTAAAAAGGACTGTGGATGAACTAATATCTAAATTAAGAAAGGTGAAGGAAGATAATGAGCAAATTCTGAAGGCTCAAGAAGAACTAAACACTATCTTAATGTTAGCAAAAATACATAAGGAAGAAAAATATAACAATAGGGATTTTGAACATGAACTGCCTAAAAATGCCCCTTACAATAAACGTAAGGGTAGGAATTTGGAGTGTTCCAGCCATAACCTTGGCACTTCAAGTGAAGAGTCAGTTAAACACCACATAAAAACTCAATATTCAAGCGAAAGTGGTGACGAAAATAAAAAGAAGAAAAGGTATGGACCCTATGAGGAAATCTCTCGGGATTTCAAGAAAATTAAACCACCAATGTTTAATGGGGAAATCAAGAAAGGAGAGGAGGCAGAGACCTGGCAGTTCGGTATGAAAAAGTAATTCCAGATATATAATTACTCATATGAGTTAAAAGCAAAAATTGCCATTTATAATCTGACTGGAAAGGCACATATATGGTGGAAAGACATAAAGAAAGTTAAGGGTATACAAGAAAGTTATGTAACCTAGAAAACTTTTAAGAAATTATTTAAAAGAAAATATTTATCTAAACAATATTATGAAGAAAAAACTAAGGAGTTTTATGAACTAAGGTTCAAGGCCATGGCAATGAAAGAACTCTATAGTAAGTTCCTAAGCTTACTTCGCTATGTACCCTATATAATTGATGAGAAGCCCAAGATACAAAAGGTTTCTTAGTTGCCTGCCGATCATGTTTAAAGAACAGATTGAATATGACAATCCAAAGATACTAGAAGAAGTGATGAGGAAGGCCAACTTCTGTTATGACCAAAACAAGAATAAAAGAGAAAGTATACCATCTTGGAAAACTCAAAGGCCAAATAATTTTGATCCAAGAAAAAACAAAATAAATTCCACAAAAAAGGGGAAATAATTATAGAGGGTATCAGGGTAACAATTACAAATGTTTTAAACCTCAATATTTTGTGGTACCCTCAATTGTTCCTAATAAAAACCTAGCACAAAAAGAACTCTTAAAATGTTGGGAGTGTGGAGAGAAACACTACTTTAAAGACTATCCAGCAAGGAAACAAAAGTTTAATGTTTATTCTATCCAAGAAGCAGTTACACTTGGGGATATGGCCAGGAGCATGCCCAAAATCTGCGTTGCACTGGAAAATCGGCAAGAAGACCACAAGAATTCCATGGTCGAAATTGAAGGTATGCTAAACAATCAACCTATCTCTATATTAATTGATCCAGGTGCAAGGATAAGTTATATTTCACCTAGAGTAGTTTATTTATGCAATTTGGTACCTAAAAAGTTTGAAAAGACATGGCTAGTATAGTTAGCCACAGGTACAAAAATAAAGGTTACTAGTATTGTTAGAAATTGTAAGATAATGTTGAATGATTTCCTTACACATGTGAATGTAAGTATATTTCCTTTAGGATCTTATGACCTGTTGATAAGAATGGATTGGCTTGAAGAGCATAAATTTTTGCTAAATTGTTTTGATAAAACATTTACATGTATTGATAATAATGGAAATAATATAAAAGTGAAAGGAATTCCTAGGAATGTAAAATATTCGTAGTATATATAATGAATGATAAGGAAAATGATATGAAGACTAAACTAGAAGACATACTTGTTTTAAAGGAGTTTGAAGATATCTTTCCGAAAGAAGTCCCTAGACTTCCTCCAAAACGGGATATATACTTCACAATCGATCTGATACCTGGAGCGGTACCGGCATTGAAAGATCCATACTGAATGAACATAATCGAGCTCACAGAACTAAAATCACAATTACAAGAACTAATCAATAAAAAGTACATTCGACTAAGTGTGTCTCGTTGGGGAGCACCAGTCTTGTTTGTGAAAAAGAAGGACGGTACACTAAGATTATGTATATATTACAGAAAACTAAATAAAATGACTATTAAAAACCGATACCCCCTTCCATGGATAGATGATATGTTCGATCAGTTCCACAGAGCAACTATATTTTCAAAGACAGATTTAAGGTCGGGTTATGAACAAGTGCAAATAAAAGATGAATATATTTTAAAAACAACATTTAGGACCCATTACAGTCACTATGAGTTTGTCATAATTCCCCTTGGGTTGACAAACACACCTACTGCATCCATGTGTTTAATGAAAAACATCTTTAGTATCTATCTGGATAAATTTGTGGTTGTCTGCATTGACGACATATTAATCTACTCTAAGAATGAACAAGAACACAAAGAACATCTGAAAATAGTTTTGCAAGTATTTAGAGAACACCAACTTTATGCAAAGTTCAGGAAGTGTGACTTTTTCAAAGATATGATTCAGTATCTCAAACACGTAATGTCCAATGATGGAATCTTAGTCGACCCAGATAAGGTAAAAGCCATCATGGAATGGTCAGATCCTAAAAATTTATCTAACATCAGATCATTTATGGGAATTATTGGATACTCCAGGAAGTTCATAGAAGGCTTTTCTAAGATTGGCTATCCCATAACTTCCTTACAAAAGAAAGGAAGAAAATTTGAGTGGACTAAAAAGTGCAAGGAAAGTTTTAACAAATTAAAACATTTATTAACCACTGCCCTGATCTTACAAATTGTTGATCCATTCAAGGATTTCGTCGTATATACCGATGCTTGCAATGAAGGGTTAGGTGGAGTTTTACTACAAGACAATTATGTTGTAGCTTATGAATCTAGAAAACTAAAATATCATGAGAAGACTTATGCGACACATGATCTAGAAATTGCTGCTATAATTCATGCCTTAAAAATGTGGCGACATTACTTAATTGGAAGAATTTTGTTTTACTTATGTCAGACAACATAAGCCTTAAAATTTATTTGATCAACAAAATTTGAATGCAAGACAAGCCAGATGGCTATCCTTTCTAAGTGAGTATGACTTCGAAATAAAACACATAAAGGGAAAATAAAATAAAGTAACAGACACTCTAAGTCGTCATGCAAATTTACTATGTGCAAGAAGTAGCTACGAATCCAATCTAGGAGGTCATATTTTAAGTACTGGAACTTCTGATGGGGAATATCAGAGTTTAAAAGAAAAAACTGCTAAAAATGAACAAGAACAAGTAAAACCAGACTTCATCCTAATCCCGCAAGGACTATTGTTGTATGAAAATAGGCTATATATACCTAACATGGGAGAATTTAAATTGACAGTCACGGATGAACTACATAAAATACCATACCTAAGGCACCCGGGATATCAGAAAATAATCACCATGATCAGAAGACTTCTTTAGTCCAAACATGAAAAAGGAAGTGGTTGAATACTTAGCTCGCTGCCTTGAATGTCAGCAAGTTAAAGCAGAGCATCAACATCCTGCAGGATTGTTGCAACCACTACCCATACCAGAATGGAAGTGGGAGACCATCAATATGGATTTCATCACTGGATTGCCCAATAATTTCAGACAACATGATGCCATCATGGTTTTGGTTGACAAATTAAGCAAAGCAACTCATTTTATACCTATCAAATCTACCTACAAAGTTGTTAATATTGCAAACATGTTCATGAAATAAATATTCAGGTTACATGGCGTACCGAAGGTAATAGTCTCGGATAGAGATGTGAAGTTTACATGTAACTTCTGGAAAGCCTTATTTAAAGGCTTGGGTACCCAATTAAATTTTAGTACTACATATCATCTACAAATGGATGGGAATATGAAAGGGTAAACCAGGTTCTAGAGGACATGCTAAGAATGTATGTTATGGAAAAACAAAGTAAGTGGGAAGAGTACCTACACTTAGTTGAATTTGCTTATAATAATAATTTCCAAGCTTCTTTAGGTATGAGTCCATTTAAAATTTTATATGGGTGTAAGTGTAATACCCCAATATCATGGAGCAGCCATGTTGATAGATTAATGTTAGGAACTGATTTATTAGAAGATATGGAACCGTGAAATAGGTACAACAAAACTTGAAGGCTACCCAAGACATGCAAAAACGCTATGTTGACTTAAAAAGAAATCCTAGAGAGTTCTAGGTGGGTGATCATGTATACATAAAGGAAAATCCCAAGAAAAGTACCTTGAGACTTGGCAAGTATAAGAAATTGGCACCTAGGTATTGTGGGCCATTTGAAATCCTAGCCAAAGTAGGGTCGGTTGCATACCAGTTAGCCCTACCACCCAATATTTAAGTGCATAATGTGTTTCACATTTCTATATTGAAAATATATGTTCATGATGCTTCTCACGTGATTGACTAGAATGTAATCCAGGTGGAACCAGAGGGGGAGTTCCAAGTGGTACCAGAGCGCATTATTGACATGAGAGAACTTTTAATCTGTAACTGTACCATCAGATAGGTAAAGGTGCAATGGAAGCACCTTAGTCCAGAAGAAGCTACTTTGGAGATGGAAAGTAATATGCAGGAGGCATATCCAGACTTATTTCAAAAGGCTAACATGGAAGAATAAAAACAAAAGTTATAACACTGAGGATAGTGCTATATTTTAAGGGGAGGTGTATGTAATACCCCCTGAATTAATAATTTTTTATTCTGTTGGAAAATACATTGATTTTTATTTTATTATTCTTTGACAGGAAAGTCAAGAATAAATTTTTTTGTAATAAAACATTTCCTATTTAATAAAATACGCCGAAGGGGAACAAAAGTGGATATAGTTGTTGAAGAGTGTTTGCTAACCCATAAGAGGGCAATGCCAAGTGCCAAATACCACTGAGTGAGAACTCAAGATGCAGGAGGCATCATCCCCAAAAATCAGGTCTACACTCCTAATTGAGTGCTAAAGAGCAGGAGGCTCATAAATGGCCAAGTCCTGGGAAAAATACTATTTAATAGTATGTCCATGAGCAATAGGAGGATAACATTGGATGGGGATTAACATATGTGTAATGCAAGAGATGGCGCATTAAATATTTTTCTCTTGTGGTTCAGTGAACAGGCTCAAGGGTTCTAGAGAAAGTAATTTGGTTGCTATGGGAGTTGGTTGGGAGGAACAACTTCTCCACTTTTGTTTTCCCAGCATTGGTGCCAAGTTCCTACTCTTTTTTTCTTATGACTAATTCTAGTTACAGTAGGATGTGTATTTGAAATATTTATGTACATTTACATCTCCAAGCAGTAGGGTTATGCATTTCTATAGAACAAATATCCATGTTTCTCTGAATTATATTAGATCTATAATAAGTTATTACTGTAGTAATTAATAATTCGTTCTAAGCATAAATTTTGTAGAGTTGGTTGTTGTAGGTTTGGATATAGTTTTGAAACCAATACTTGAAGAATTTAGAATTCATGGTTGTGAATAATGGATTGAATCCTCTGTATATTTTTAAAATGTATCATGTATTCCTACAAGTAACTAGGATTTTTCTATTCTTTTCGTTTCCGCTCAACCTAATTTTTCTTATTGGAAAGTTGGCGAAATCTATAATGTAGTTATAGCGTAGATTTGTATAATGCCATGTCGCAGATGAAAAATCTTGTTTTCTTTTGTTACACCTAGGAACCTTAAAAAAAATATGTTGTCTAAATCCCTAATCAAGTTAGTGCAGTTAGGGCCTAACTGTTAAAATTATGAACAAAGAAGACAGAATCAAAGAAGGGCTAAGCATCAAGTAAATATTCAAATCGGTTTAACTTACAGTAAATCGCAACCAGGAATCCGCACCAAATTAAGATCAACAATTAAGGTCGATTCCGCAAAGATCAATTGTGTGGAAAGCATATGCGGAATGTCAAGGATTAAGTTAACGAAAAGTCAAGGATTAAGTTAACAAAACTTGGAGTTTCCGAAATCTGATTTCCGCATCAAATCAAGATCGACGGTCAAGGTTTATTTTGCAAGGATCAATGGTGCGGAAAGCATATATGGAATGCAGAAAGTCAAGAATTAAGTTAATGAAACTTGAATTTTTAGAAGTCTGATTTCTCCATCAAATCAAGATCGATGGTCAAGTTTTATTTTGCAAGGATCAACGATGCGAAAAGCATATAAGGAATGTAGAACGAAGAAATTCAAGAATTAAGTTAACGGAACTTGAAGTTTTCGAAGTCCAATTTTTCGCATCAAATAAAGATCAATGGTCAAGGTTGATTCCGCAAGGATCAACGGTGCAGAAAGCATATACGGAATGCGGAACATGGAAAGTCAAGAATTAAGTTAATGGAACTTGAAGTTTTCGAAGTCTGATTTTGGCATCAAGTCAAGATCAACGGTCAAGGTTGATTCCGCAAGGATCAATAGTGTGAAAAGCATATGCGGAATGCAGAACACGGAAATTCAAGGATTAAGTTAAAAAACTTTGATTTTTTGAAATTTGATTTTCGCATCAAGTCAAGATCGACGGTTAGGATTGATTCCACAAGGAATCAATGGTGCGAAAGGTAAAATAATTATTTAATGGAATTTTGGAATTTTAGCAGCCCGCATTACGGAATGCAGAATTTGGAATCGAAACTACGGAATGGTTCTTGCGGAAGAACAGTAACTTGGATTTTGAGTTTTTGTTTGGAAATCTATTTTTATTTGGGAAAGGGTTTTCTAAGGTTAAGGAGATGATGATCATTTCATATGACCGGGGTTATGCTTTAAACTCTCAATTTGTTCGTAATGCCTCATAACAATTAGGTATTTTATTAATATCTCTGAATACATATGGTTATAGAATTTGTTTTTTTGTTTGAAATTTGAGATATTTTACATTGGACATGGAAACCCAGATATTTGAGACCCATGGAGATGTTGATAGGGGAAAAAACAAATTTATCAGTATACCATAGTTCCTCCATAGGGTCTAATTTTCTTAAAGGAAATGGAGGATTTGTCAGCATTACAAACCATAATAGTGGCATTTGAAAATATTCTCAAAATATATTTAAGAATAAGAGCATCCCTTCGAGATCCATAAGTACAAAATAACATGTCATCAATGAACAGAATATGTGTAACATATACATTACCTCCCACACACACACCCTTGTATGAACCTGTAGAGGCAAATTTTCTAATTATTTTTTTGAGCCCATCCATCATCAATATAAAAGTGAGAGGAGAAAGTGGGAAATCCTGATGAAGACACCGCTCAGGCCTGAATTGTTTTGCAACTGAGCCATTAATAAGAATTGAGAACGAAAGAAATTGAACTATAGATTAACAAAATTAAACAAATGCCTCTAACACTAAGGATACAAAATATACCTTATTCTGGATGGTTGTAGTAGATCCCCATTGAGCTTTTCCAACACGCTTGTACCTACAATTCACCCTCAACAACAACAAACAAGGAAAGCATGATAAATGTTTAAGTGGTAGGCCTACTCTAGCATATATAAATCCAACATGTATAATCAAATAAAACTACATCCATGGAACAAAATATTCATAGTCATACACATGTAATGGATGAGAAATGGATATTTCTATTAATAATGAACAGAGATAACAGTGACAAACTCTGTTGACACCTCATCAAAATGGATAAAATAAGTCCTCCACCTGGTCCTCCACCACTTCAATCCTCCATCTCAATGTAAATATTACAAAGCAATGGAAATATTGGGAAGAGCGGCAATGTGTGCTCAAAAGGACAAAGGGATGTAGACTCAAGCATAAAAAAATTAGGCAACAATGAACTATAGTTTCCTTTCTCTCCAATGTTCTCCTCCTCTAATGCACCCAAGAGGATCAAAATATATCCCTTCAATAGGAAATGAAGGGTTGAGTCTTAGCATTTCCAGGCATATGGAAGGACAAGAGTCAAGTTATTTAGGACTCGTTAAGGAAAACTCCAAATATTTTACTTTTTTGGCACATTTCCTGATGTACGAGGGCTACAGTGGAGCAACATGCATGTACATGCGGATTTTAAGATAAAAAATGCATATGGAAATAAGCAAGTGTTTTTTAAGGTATTTCTTGGATCATTAGAGTATAATTCGAGCAAAGGGGGTCCAAAGAGTCCGCAGAGGGACATGGGAGCCCATAAAAGTGTGATCTACCAATTTTGGTAAAATCACCTATAATAGATGCCCCCTAATATGTGAGGTCAAAGGGGTAACATGATGGCTGCAATTCATTATATCCATCACATAAGTGTAGTAATGAATACCCAGGTGGAAGAACTAGCCACTCATCAATACAATACAATGATAAATCTTAGCATGTGACTGCAAATATACGATGTAGCAGTCCCAAATACATAAGATTACAATGGCCATGAATAGGCATAATAGAAATATGTCAGATGTGGTCATCACCATGTACAATATATAGTGAACAAGATCTCCATAATGGATGAAGACATTTGATAATATACTGGAATCTGAGCATGAGAGATGACATCTCATGAATACTGGAACGATCAAGGAGGTAGAATATGTGGAATGCCACCAAGATCATAGGTCTTCCATGCAAAATTCTACTAGTACATCTCCCATCACGCGAATAAGGGTGTCGAGGTCGAACATGATGGTCCATCATATGATTACATGTCATTGATGTATACCATTAATAGACGCAATATATCCTACCGATAATGATAATGGGAATCAAGGTACAAAGTGAAATCTAACAAGTGTGAATAGATGTGTTGAGGTCAAACACTTGAGAGAGTCCATCGATCATGGGACATTGATGTATTCCCAAAATTTTCGATGGCAAGAGGATGTGCCACTGATGACTGCAAGTCTCAAGGAACTCAATGGAATCTAGACTCCTATTCCAGAATAAATGATCTGAAGTTGATGGAATGGAATCTGCTGGAAGGAGGGAATTAAGGCACCCCCCATCAACCAACATGAGGTACACATCAATGCTGGATAATTTGGAAGAAATTGAATGAACAAGATGTTCATGAACCAGTAACTGTATTGGGAATGGCCGACATGCAAAGACAAGATAAGTAAGGAATGATCGGCTCAGGCTAAAAAGTCCTTCAAACAAGAGCATAAGGCATAAGGTGACTGAAAGGCAGCATATACTCGACATGTAAACTGAGACAACTCTGCAACCCAGGAGGCATCAACAGAGGCTCCATAGGGACTAGAATAATAATTAGTTGGTGGATAAAACTTAGAATAAAGAGTACAACTCCTAAAGTAATACTAATAACCCAATCGATGGATGGAATACACAGTGCTCTATTCGAAGGAGACACGAATCGATAGCTACCAGAAGTAATATAATTTCCTGTTCGACATTTTTATGTTTTTGAATTTTTTGGGGGGATTTTTTAGATTAGGAAGATTGAAAAAGAATAAAATTGCTTATAGTACATATCTAGGAGGAGATGAGTGTCACAGGAAAGAAAACTAGTTCCAAGCAATGGAACATACCTATGCTCAATGCAAGGAAGCATGTGCATGATAAGGACACTCAAGGGAAAATCTCCTCCTGGTAGGGGATGATCAAGCTGCAAAGGATATATAAAAGGCTCTGCTTGGCTAGGAATTGAGGCAAGAAAGGGCTATATGGATAATAAAACTGTAGCAGGGAGCCGACATAAGGCTCAATATGACAAGAAGACACATGAAAATGCATTTACAACTTGATATAAGGGGGAGTCCCTATGGGAAATGACCAACATAAAATTTTAATAAATAATATGTGGTTCTTGCACAAAGACATGGCGTGACTCCCATACCTAAAGGAGGACTCATGGCATAGGTACCAAATGTCAATGCATGATATAACTATGGAACCCATGAATAGGAAGGCTCTACCACTTACGTAATGCCACTTCTAGTAGCAGTGTGAGGTTCTGTAACATTACGAAGTGGGTTTGTACCTATAGTTAAGGCGACATGGTCATAAGGCGATGCAAAATTCAAGCAGAAATGTGATCCTATCCTATATGCTAGTTCAAAAATATACTTGTGATAGATACGAATGGGTCTAAGCCTCTGAGAGAGTGTACAAAAAATGGACCCTACATGACAATAATATTAGTCCAAAACAACTGGAAACAATTATTAAAGAGTCCAAACTATAGGATAAAGAGAGAATTGATCATGACAACTCCATTCAAAAGAAACAGTGTGGTGGACGATGGCACATAAGAAGGAATGTAAGGTGTAGACCCAGTGTTCACGTATCCAATACCACCCCCATGAGGGTGAATAGTGGTGTTAATACTGGGTAAAGGGAGTGAAATTCCTCCCACAAATGGAGTAGAGGGTGGAATATGAACACTCCCAAATATACGAGCAAGGTAAGAGGTTGTGGTGCCCCCCAATCCAACACTAGGGTCTGTACTAGGACCTGCAGCGGGTGATGGGATACTAGTAGTGATACCAGGCATGTCGAACATAAAAGGACCTAAAATCAAGAGAACATAAATATGATCAAGTAACCACAATCCCTAAAGACACCTATTGCACAAAGACCACACTCCTAAGAAAATCTAACCCAAGTGCAAGCAAGCCAAGGGGAGGATAAATGAGCTCCCAAATGTAGCAGGTATGTGTTTCCTAGGAGAGGCTTGAAACTCCCATACACTATAAGCGGAGGTGTGTAACCAATTATAGTGGTCCTTAGCTTCAACTCATAAAGTGACTATGTTTTCCGACCTCTACCTCGCCAGGACACTCACATAATAACCTCTGCAAGTACCCCCTATGATACCTAGTTAAGGAAACTAAGGTCACCCCAATATAACCAATGCTCAGGAATACAGTCGCAAGAAGGATCTACCATATGGGCAGGGTAACAAATATCGAAGCTCAAAAGCACCAAAGGTACCTCAAAATCCCTTAGATACGAATAAGATCTTGGAAGTATATTCGGTGTTGCAGAGAGAGTGGCAAGGGGATATCCCCACCACAAACGTGTATGTTTCCTTGCGCTTACCTCCTGTGTAAGAGGAACCTCATGAGAACACTAATTATACCAAGGATTTCACTCTCTCACTTGGACATACACCTACTTATTTTGTTTAGTAGCCTTGGAGAAATTTACTCACAAAAACCTATTCCAAGACCCTAAAAACTAAGCTTGTTGATGCACCACTATCAAATAAAAAGTGTAATTCATTTTAAATTAAGCATTGATTTTAAGGTTGTGATTACTCAAAGGAAATGCTAGTGCAACTATTTATTTTATGAGTCAGAAAATGAAGTAAATATGTACACCTAACAAACAATGCCAAGTGCAAGTTGTCTTTAAATATGAAGAAAGGGGTATGCCACTACATGAAATGCACAAAAATTCATTCCTTTACGAATTCCAATGCAATCCTTCCTATATGAAATCCTAAAAACAACTCTCATCCAAGCAATCCAATGCAAGTACCTCCTTAAATCCATATGTGAGATGCAAGTAAGAATGAAACTATATAATTATTTTGTATTTTGAATATAAAATAATGAAAATGTAATAAAAGTCATTAAAATTCTCAGTCTCTGCAGCAAGAATAAAACACAAGCCAAGAAAGACAATGAGACAAAAATACTAATGCACTAATGGAAAAACAAAAAAGGAGGTAAATGACTAGAATTACTTTCAAAGAAAAATCAATGAAAAAGGGGTCTCTAGTCACAAAAGAAGCAGTCAATAGAAAACATCAGTACCCACGAAGACCCATCCACACTCAAAATCCACCCAGCAACTTTCCACATCAAAAAATCAACCAAAAGGGAGGATGTACGTGACTGTTCAAAGAACAGTAGCATATGTACACAACTAGGTACAAGACAACCTGCATATATACACAACTGTACATACTCATACCTGTATATACAAAGAATAAAGTAGTAAAAATAAGGCCAAGGGTCAAAACACTCTAGGGGAGTGTCAATGGATGAACATACTACTAAATGTGACACAAAAATGGGGAGAAACAGAGAGCAATTCAAGCACATTATGCACCTAAACCCCAAAGAAAAATAAAGAACCTCCCCAACGGAGTCACCAGTTATGTTACAGAGACTAAATTCCTATGGCTTGGGGTAGACCAAAACATATTGAATGACACCATAAATCAAGCTGCTTCAATATGAAAGAGAAACAAATGCTGCTAACACTAAGGGATACAGAACATACCTTATTCCGGACGTCTGTAGTAAATCCCCGTTAAGCTTTTCCAACACACCTTTACCTACAATTCACCCTCAACAACAACGAATAAGGCAAGCATGACAGATGTTAAAGTGTTAGTCCTACTCTAGAATATATAAATCCAACATGTATAATTGAATAAAACTACATCCATGTATGAAAATATTTATAGTCATACACATGTAATGGACGAGAAATGGATATGTCTATTAATAATGAAAAGAGATAACAATCACAAACTTTGTCGGCACCTCGTCGAAATAGAGAAACCAATTAGTCCTCTACCACTTCAATCCTTCATCTCAATGGAAAGCTTACAAAGAAATAGCAAGCTTGGGAAGAGCAGTAATGTGTGATCAAAAGGACAAAGGGATGCACACTCAAGCATAAGCAAATGAGGCAACAATGAACTATAGTTTCCTTTCTATACAATGTTCTCCTCCTCTAGTGCATCCAAGAGGATCAATATATAGCTCTTCAATAGGAAATGAAGGGTCGAGTCAGAGCGCTTCCAGGGATATGGAAGGCCAAGAGTCAAGTTATTTGGGACTCATTGAGAAAAACTCCAAATATTTTACTTTTTGTGCACATTTCCCAATGTACACGGGATATAGTGGAGCAACATGCGTGTACACAAGGATTTTAAGCTAAAACCTCTGTATTGCAATAAACAAGTGTTTTTAATGGATTTCTTGGATCATCAAAGTATAATTCTAGAAAGGGGGTCCAAAGAGTCTACAGAGGAACATGGAAGGCCATAAAAGTGTGATCTACCAAGTGTGGTAAAATCAGCTATAACATATGGATATGAATTATGAATCATTATAAACTCATTTCAAGCATGAAAGGAAAACAACATGGAAGTTTAAACATGAAACACATACAGATATAAGGAAAGAAAGTACAGACTGAAAATATGATAACACAGGAATCTCTGTCAAAGGCCTCCTTTGGATTTGCAATGTTATTAATCTTTGAATCTCAGTTGCAATGCAAAATCTCTCATGGGTTCCAACCCTTGTTACAATGTAAAAACTTGCTTAAATACAACAAAACGATCCATGAGGTGATAGCTAAATCTATATTAAAAATAGCCAAATAAATACCTTTTTACATATGTCATTTAGCTCTCTAACTAATAACTGCTCAAGAAATAAACTATAACTATTAATTAACTAGTCTTTAGTGGTCTTCAGCAAATCTTCATCCACGCAGCATGTACTTATTTTTTCCATATTTTTCAACTATCTTCCATTGATCGACATTTGGAAGCTCCACGCTAGCCATTTCCTTTGCCAACACCCTTAATTCCATGTGCTCCACATAAGAAAACTCTTCCAGTTGTGCACAAGTTGTCTGAAGGTATTCAACATCTCAAAGTATGTAGACAGTTTATCCACTATTGTTTTCCTAGACAGATACTGTTGCATGTTTTCAAATTTTCTGTGGTCTAACCTGCATATTACTAACTGGGAATGACATTCAGTTTGAGATAACATTCTACCTTTTTCTTCCCAAAGTAAAAATAAACCCTTTTTGAAGAATGGTGTGAATAAATCAAGGAACAATTTAACCTGATGATGCATGATATCTATATTATCCTGTACAGTGTCAAGATGTTGATGCTTTCCAACAACCTTTCTATCCCAAGTGATGACTAAAATTCTATCTTTAATCCCTGCTACCTTCAGATAACTCTCTGTCAAGCCATTCAGAAAACTAACTATATTGTAATACTTTTTCAAGCCATTTAGAAAACTAAATGCTGTAACACTCTATCTAGCAACCTACATAACAATTTCCTTGCCTAGAATATAATCAATATATGGTCTAAGTTTTGTTTCTTTTTCTATAATCATATCCCAGATGATATTCTTATCTCCTTGTACATGCAGTTGTCCAATCAACTGCTTCATCAATTTCTCATTTTTGTCTAGGAGCTCTTTACATTTTTATTTTCCATAGTCTTTCTTTCCTCGTCTTTCCTCAGAGTTGCATCCTCCAAGATTTTATTCTGATTTTTTAAACCAACAAACTCTAAATCTCTTAAGTTTACCTGGTACATTTCTTGCACAATGGGTTCCTCATTAGCTTGCACAGGACGTGTAATTATTTGTACCTTAGGTTCATTTCCTTTTTCATTTACTTCCTTCTCTAAATCAGCGTGTTTTTTCTTAAGGGCCTTCTCATTGTCAATCAATAGCACTCTTTGTTTCTCCCATTCCTTCTTATCTTCTTCAAATTTCAAAATCTTTTCTTTGTAGTTGCTTCTGTAAGGGAGTTTTTGTATTTTAAAGTCACAACATTCTAGCTTTCAATAGGTTTGTTTCATAGGTAAACTAGATTTCCATTTAGGTCTAGCTTTGAGTCTCTATATTCGGGATATGCCTCTAAGTCTACAAACTCCGGATTGACATAAACTCAAGGTCTAATATACCCTAGTGGATTGGAGCCCAACATTTGGCGCCATTGCCGGGGAGGCATTTTAGAAGCAGACTTAAGAACTTTAGTTCTCTGATAAAAAGAAAATTTAAAAACACAAAGTAGCTTTTAATTTTATGTCAAGACAAATAGACGAGAAAGGAAGATTTATCAAAAACCCCCCAAAAATAGAAGTAACGGGAACTTCTTTATCTGATAAAAAAGGATTCATTACAACAGTTGATACTTTTAAAATGGCTGAGGAAGAAACATCAAAAGGGCCAACTGCAGAATAGAGAAGGGAGTATGAGAGAAGGTTAGAAATGGAAAATAAACTAAGACAAGAGAGAAGGGAAGAAGAGAGGAGACATGATAGGGAATAAGAGAGGAGACATGAAAGGGATGAAAGAGTAGAAGAAGATCAGGAAGCTACCTTTAAATTCCCCATCTTGGACATTGGCATCATCCTAGGGGAAGAGGTAAATATGAAAAATATCCCACCATCTGTCCTACCAAATTTCTATGGTATGACTTCGGAAGATCTGGATTCTTTCCTATTCGAGTTTGATATCTTGTGTCAAACTTATGGATATACTGATGACACCCACAAGCTTCATATTTTCCCTGCTACTCTTAAAGCGGCTGCCTTGAAATGGTACATGGGATTAGGAGAGCATTCTATAACTAGTTGGGATGAGATGAGGAAAATTTTTCTTAGAAAAAATTAGGCATATTATAGATCAAAGGATTTAAAAGATGACATTTTCAGAATGTCTCAGTAGAAAGATGAAATCTTGGAAGAGTATCTAGAAAGATTCTTATACAACCTACAGAAATCCAAATACAATTCCTTGACACCTTAGATCATTCGGACAATATTTTTAAAAGGAATAATAGAAGAATATCTGGATATTTTGAATGTTATGCAAAAATGTGACATGTTTGACTTACCCTTTGATGAGATACAAGACTTATGTCAGAAGTATTCAAGAGGAAAGGCTAGAAATGGGAAAAGGGATGTAACTTCCAAAGTAACTAAATCTGCAACCAGTGGTATCTCCAGAGCTAAACTTGGGAATATGTTAGAAGATTTTAAGACTGATCTATTGAGTACCTTAGGCACCCAGGTCGAAACATCAAAGACCAAGAAAAGACATGAACAACAAGATCAACAAGATCAAGCCCTGTCTATCTTTTGCCCTAAATGTAGAAAGAAACACCCATTAAAAGAATGTCCTTTAAATATTGTTCAAATTTGTGGCTTATGTACTTCAAATCGCAAAACTGATGATTGCCCCAGATTTAAAGAATTGCAGGCAGCTCGAATGGAGGAGAATCAAAGCATGGAGTCTCTCTATTTTATGGGACAACGAAGACCTTGGCAGCCATGATTTTCAAGTATGTTTCAAGATCCTATGCAGCAGTTTCATTCAAATTATCAAACTCCTATTCAAAATTCATGGAGCGTACCCATGCCCTGGAAAAATTGGTCTCCTCAATTAGCCCAATCTGCTCCAAATTGGAGATAGTATACTCATGGTAACCAGACATATCAACAGGCCTATTTACAGCCCTATCAACAACCTTCTGCATATCCCCAATACCAGCAGAATCAAGCCCCATTTTTCCAACAACCTAATCTTTCTCCTCAACTAGGCCAACAACCTCAATAGCTTCAATTTCCATCCAATCAGCCTCCACCTTGTCCAACACAATTGCCAGCCCAGACAATCCCAAATCTAAATAATAAAATGGATAAACCCATGTATAATGTTGATGATGGAATGGCACTTCCCTACTCAATCCTCCCACTTCAAAATATCAACTTAAGATATGGAAAAACCTTACAAAAAGAATCTCCTGTTAATTTAGAAGAATAAGTAGAAAATGAGAAAACTCCAAAAAAATTAAATATAGAAAAATCACAGTAAAAAAGGGAAAACATTAGTACCTTATATACCTCCCTTTCCAGAAAGGTTGGTCAAAGAAAAAATTTCAATCTCCCTACCTGATTTTGATGTTTTGAATGAGTTAATCAATGTATGTGTCAAAATTCCCCTACTGCAGGCTATAAAGGATATTCCAATCTATACTAAAGCAGTTAGGGAATTATGTCGTAATAAAATAAGGAAGGATCCATAAAAAATTCATGTGGTAGGAAATCTAGCAAGATTAATGTATAACACTGTTTTTATTGAAAATTATGTAGATCCTGGAATCCCAATGGTCACAATTACTGTTAACAATTTTTCAATTCCAAAAACACTGATTGATCTAGGTGCTGCCATTAATGTCATGACACTAGAGACAATGGAATACCTTCACTTGAAAAATATTAGACCAACCACTACAGTTTTGGAACTAGCTGACAGGTCTAAAATCACACCTGAAGGGATCTTAGAAGATATCATTGTTTCTTTAGACTCCTGGGAGTATCCTGTAGATTTTATAGTGCTGCAACCAAAGTCTAATCTAGGAGGGCATCCATTGATTCTTAGCAGACCCTGGTTGGCAACAGTTGATGCTTTCATAGGGTGTAGATCAGGAAGTATGCTCATTTCCCATGGGATAGAGAGAAAAAAAATTACACTTTATCCTTCTGCCCAATTACCTTCTGCATTAGATTAGTTATCATGGATTAATGAGACCAAAGAACAGATAGAAGAAGTGATTCAACATGTCCTAAGTATCAATCAGTTCTTTGATTTTCAAGAAGAAAACAACGAAGATTTGCTAGATTACTTCATTGATGAACCTGATATTTCTGAAGAATTAAGAGACATGCAGTATGCTATAGCAGGTCAAGTTTTGGGACAGAATTTTTAGGAAAATTGCACAGTACATTCTCTAGCATTGGCACTTCATGATATTTTTAATGTTCATTCAAACACTGATGTCCAAAGCAAAACAGTTGAAATCAGTCCAGGAAAACATTTGAATATAAGTGCACATCTTACTACATCACTGGAAGAACAGTTGATTACCTTGCTGAATAAACATTCCCATGCATTTGCTTGGGAATACACTAACATGCCAGGCATTCATCATGAAACATGCACTCACCGCATTTACACAGATGATAAAATCAGACCTCTTAGACAACCGCAATGTAGAATGAACCCCTTACTAAAAGAGATAGTCAAGGAAGAATTGTAGAAGTTATTAAAAGTAGGATTTATTTACCCTATTTCTGATAGGCAATGGGTTTCTCCATTGGTTGTTGTTCCTAAAAAAATGGTAAATGGCGGATATGTGTAGATTACAGGGAGTTAAAGAAGGCAACATTAAAAGATTATTTTACATTGCCCTTTATTGATCAAGTGTTAGATGCCTTAGCTGGAAAGGAATATTTTTCATTTCTAGATGGTTTCAGTGGATATAATCAAATTAGCATTGCAAATGAGGACAAAGAAAAAACTACCTTTACATGTCCCTGGGGCACATATGCCTACAAGGTTTTACCTTTTTGCTTATGTAATGCCCCAGCTACCTTTCAGAGGGCAGTCTTGGCCATTTTTGCAGATCTAATTCATGAATGTGTTGAAGTCTATATGGATGATTTTTCTATGCATGGAAGTGCCTTTGAGGATTCCTTAGCAAACTTGGAGAAAATTTTAAAAAGGTGTGTTGACTCAAATCTTTCCCTTAGCAACGAAAAGTGTTTTATGATGATGAATGAAGGGATAGTTTTAGGACATCACATTTCTTCATTTGGAATAAAAGTAGATCCTGCTAAAATTCAAATCATTGAAAATCTATCTGAACCAACAACTCAAACAGATGTAAGAAGCTTTTTAGGGTATGTAGGCTATTATTGTAGATTTATTGCAAATTTCAGTAAGATAGCTCTGGCATTGTTTAAATTACTTTCAAAGGATGTACATTTCAAATGGGATACTAACTGTCAATCTGCATTTCAGACACTTAAAGCGAAGCTCTCAACTGCTCCCATTTTAAGGGGACCAAATTGGACATTTCCCTTCCGTATTTCTACTGATGCATCTGATACTGCAATAGGGGCCTCGTTGGGACAAAAAGAGCATACCTTGACTTATGCTATCTATTTTATCAGTAAAAATCTGACACCTACATAATTGAATTATACAGTCACTGAAAAGGAGATGTTGGCAGTAGTTCATGTTGTGAACAAATTCCGTCATTACATTATTGGCTACAAAATTTTTGTCTACACAGATCATTCAGCTTTACGATATTTAATGAATAAGTCTATCACTAATGGTTGGATAACCAGATGGTTACTATTAATGCAGGAATTCAATATCATTGTTTTAGATCGACCTGGATGAGAAAATAAAGTGGCAGATTTCTTGTCTCGCTTACACAATACTGGTGAGGTTGTTCATGTTTTAGATAGTTTTCCTGATGAACACTTGTTTGCAATTTCTTTTATCACTCCTTGGTATGTTGATATTACCAACTATTTATCATCAGGACAGCTACCTCCATCTATGTCATCTAAAGAAAAGAAAAAGATTATTAAACAAAGTGCTAGGCATATATGGGTCAATGGTGATCTCTTTTACACAGGATATGATCTAATTATCAGGAGATGTGTACGACAAGATGAAGTTTTAGATATTTTGAAAGCATGTCATGATGAACTGTGTAGTGGCCATTTTGTAGAGAAAAGAGCAGCATACAAGATACTCAATTTGGGGTATTACTGGCCTTCTATTTTCAAGGATTCTAAGAAGTATGTTAGGAGCTGTGATACTTGTCAATGGATGGGATGGCCAATCCGATATGATGAAATGACACTCCAACCAACAAATTTTCATAGAAACATTTGAAAAGTGGGCTCTTGATTTCATTGGTCCAAGTCATCCACCATCACAAGGAAAGAAATACATTCTGGTATGTACAGACTATGTTACAAAGTGGGTGGAAGCCAAACCATTACCAAGAGCCACAGAACAGACCGTGGTAAACTTTATTTTTGAAGAGATATTTGTTATATTTGGGGTTCCTAGAGAGATTGTCACTGATCGGGGTGCCCAATTTACTTCTAAACTAGTGCAGGAGATAGCAGCAAAGTACAAGATTAAGCACAGAAAATCTACACTGTACCATCCACAAGCCAATGGCCAGGTGGAATCTACAAACAAGAATTTGGAAGGAATCATCACCAAAGATGTCCAGATGCATAGGAAGGATCGGTCAGCTAAGCTTATTGAAGCTTTATGGGCATACCGAATCACTTGGGAAAACAGTACTGGTTTTTCTCCTTATCAGCTCGTTTATGGTAAGCAAGTCCTCCTACCTATAGAATTTCAAATTCATACCTTCAAGTTAGCAGAATATTTGGGGATGAATCTTTCTGAAGCACAACAAGAAAGGATACTTCAATTGAATGAACTAGATGAGATGAGACAGGCTGCAATAAAACACAATATTTTGATACAACAACAGAGAGCCCAATGGCATGACAATTTTATCAAAAAGAAACAATTTCACATCGGTGACTTGGCCCTATTGTTTGATTCAAATTTCAAAGACTTCAAGTCCAAATTCACAACTCATTGGCTTGGTCCATATGAGATTGCAGAGGTATATGAAAATGGCTCAGTCAAACTCCAAACAATCGATGATGAAGCATGTACATTTGTGGTCAATGGCCATCGGCTCAAACTCTATACCAAGCCTATCAACAAAGAAGATTTCATACAACAGATTTCATAGCAACGGGAGATGGAAGTACTAGATAAACACACTGGTGTTTCTCCTTCACTTTCTTCTTAGCTATTTTCTGATTTGATATAAAAAACATAATAAAAAAAAAGAAGCAAAACATAAAAAAAAAACAAAAACAAAAACAAGAAAAAAAGGGAGTTTAGTTGTGAAAACCAAGCAATTGGCCCAACATAAACTTGAATTTTCCTTGGAAAACCAGGTTCGCTTGGCCATTGAAAATTCACAAAAATATTTTTAAAATTCCATGCCTCTTAGGCATTTTTTGCTTAATAAAGACTTTGTTTGACTTGAGGACAAGTCAATAAATAGGTCTGTGAGGGGGATAAGAATTTCATGCTTTCTATTTTTCTTCTTTCTTGGAACCCTCCAAGTCTTTTTCAAAATGCAGAGGGACCTGACTTCTAGCAAAGCAGAAGGGATCTGAGATAGTTCCAAGTTTCTTTTTCAAAATGCAGAGGGACCTGACTTCCAGTTTAGCAGAAGGGACCTGAGATGGCATACATTTTTAAAAGTAGACATCAGAAGGACATATGAGAATCAAAAACAAATTGCAAACCAGCTATATCAAGCAACAAGCACATCATAAAGGGATATCAAGCAAAATCTGTAAGGATTTTAATTTTTATGCTTTAAAAGTTGCATGATTCTTTGTTTTAAAGTAATGACATATCTACCTATCCTCATAAGCCTGACTATCTACTCTATCACCTTCACAATCCATGCCAACATTCCATTTACTTCTCATTATCCTACCCTAGGTGTCAAAATGGTAGTCAGAATCAATCCCAGAAGAAAATTTTCAATGGCCAAAACATACAATGCATTCTACAGGTAGGGATTCCTTCTCAATAAGAAGTGAAATGTTTTAAAAAAAATGGGATTCAGAAGTTTTTTTTATATTTTCATACTCCAGATATTAGTGCATTATGCATTAAGTTAAAATATATATGGAATATAGAACATTCGATATAAAAAAATGGCTGTATGTATTTCCAAAAGGTGAAAAGAGCCCACTCCAAGTGAAGAAATCCATTCCTTACAGCTCATTAATCAAACATTGGCGTATGCAAAGAAACTGAAGCGCATTGTATAGAGATAAAATGGTTCTAACCTTACCTATTAATCTTTTTCCTTGAGAATTTGTACCTGAACTAGTGATTGGATAAAAAGTAGCATGTTCAGATAATGATTATAAAGGACGTGGTTGTATGACCCCACGAAAATATACAAATGTGCCTGGAAAATCGCATTGTGAACCGATGACATCGGGATTACATATTGAAATGGTCATTCTTCGTTGAACCAAACCTAACTCTTTCATCTGCAAGACCCGATTGCTGTGTAATGCAAATACATATATGGGTAATAGTTTACAGTGAAAAGAAGGTGTGTATCACAGGAACGACGCAGGCACTAGCTTACTGAAGAATGCATTCACGCAGGTGAAATTGAAAAGCAATAATGCCAGAGGGGAGGTAAAACTTAAATCTTTTACCAAAGAATGTGCTAGATCAATAGTAATTCTAGCTTCAGAGTGTCATTTTGAAATAGGAAAATGTTACAGAGCTAAAAGTTGCAAGGTTGAGGTTTTTTGTTGCATATTTATTTTCCTATTAAAGTTTAAAAATGGTATCTAGACTAGAACCAGAGAAATTCGATCCCACTGATATTCATGAGAAATGTATGGAAATATTTGAAAAGAAACAGTGGGTGACTTTTTTTGAAAATTTTTATGGGCATAATGATAATGTTAGCCTAGCCTTTGCTGATTCGTTTGATGGAGAAAGGGCTACAGTGGAAAAATTTGAACTTCAAACTTTCTGAAGACATTTTGGCACAAATCATTGGCTTACCACAGCAAGGAGAGAGATTCTTCAAAACCAAACAATTCAAGGAGAAGGCATGGATACCCTTTATGTGCAGGTCAAGGGCAGGATCAGTGAACTGGAAGAAGGGAATACCAAGGATCTGGTTGGTTCATCCCTGGGATGAAATAGTCTATATCATCCAAAAATTCATCACTTGTGAAGGCCGATTTAGTATTGTATATCTTTACCATATCAAGCTATTGCAGCATTTAAGAGGTGATTGTGAGATTAATATGCCCCATTTCTTATTACAAAGTCTTTCCAAGATGGCTAAGGCTATTCAAAAGCATGCAAAAGATAAAATGACAAGCCTTTTCCACTGTGGACTCATCAAAATAATCATCACATATGAGTTACAGAAGGAAAATCTAACATGGCAAGAATTTTTAATTCATAATCAGTTTGAAGAACAAGAAGAGCTTCCTAAAGAAGGTTTGAAAGAAGACAAATTGTTGATGATAACATACCCCAAGGATGGAGAACAGAACCCTGAAGCAACAAGCTCAAAACTGCCAAAGGGGAAAAAGAAAGAAAAAGAGGTGTTGATGATCATAGATGATGAAGACAACTCTGAGGCAGCAAGCTCAAAACAACCTTAGAGAAGTATACGAACCAGGAGTGTGATGAAATAAGAAAGACAGCTTCAAAAGCAAGATCAAATTTTCACCACTTATAAGAGAAAGCCAAGGAAGTATCAACAAGCTCGAAATAAGTCAGCACTAGAAGAGGATGATGAAAGCCAGCAGAAACAGTATGAATACATACAAACCTTGGGAAGTCAAGAAGAAAATCTAACAGGTGAGATAGGGAAGGTCCATGAAGAAAAAGATATCCAAGAAACTGAAAAGATTTCAGATGAAGTGATAAAGCAGACAAAAAAAATCAATATCTTCTTGGCTCAACAAGAAAAAGAAAATAAAAAGCATCCAAGACAGGAAATATTAAATGATCCAGCTTCTCCTTTCTTAGAGCAACAAACTATGGAAGAAGAAAAGAAGGGAGATTCAGTACAAGAGAATGAAGAATTGGGGAAGGACACCATTTTTGTACAGCCTCCAATGAAGATGGAAAAGAAGAAAAATTCCAAACACAGTAAAACGATTAAGAGATTGAAACTGGAAGTAAAGGAATTAGAACTGAGGAATGAAAAATTAAAAGAAAGGAACTGGAAGCTTAAAGTTCAAAGGACACGAATCTCCAAGCATGCATACAGATGGTATAAAAAAAAAAAGATTTACAAAACCAAGTATGAGAAACTGAAATTCCTTTATGCATCTCGAGCTTCTACAAATGCATCATCTCAGACAGGGGATTAAAAGCAGAGGGTCAGCAACAAAATTTTGGTCATGATATAAGCAGGGTCAAATTTTTTGGGATACTTTTTGTGCATGAGGACATGCAATAACTTCCTCTTGGGGGAGATGTTGGGCACCATTTTGACCTATTTTTATCATCTAAATACCTTCTAGTTTCCTCCATAAACCTTCATACTGATTCATAAAACCTTAATTTCATTCACAAAACTTTGGTCAAAGGTATAAATGTTGTTGCTTCTTAACAAATTGAATTATGATATTTTTAAGGCATTTAAATTAAGGTTTTATTCAAAATTATAGAATGTGCTAAATTCCCTTAATTTCTCCTAGGTTGGATATTTGCAAGCCAGCTAGGCGTAAACTAAGAGATGGGAGAAAGATCCTTGATGTCCAAGGATGTTTAAACTTATAACGAACAGATGATATGGTTCTCACAGGTGTCGAGTCAATGCTGGTCAAAGATGACCACTTGTGCTACCACTTAGCATAAAAACATGACAGTTTCTATTTTGTCTATTTTGCTGGATCTGATGGAGGATCTCGAGGGTTGCTGATCATTATTAGACTTCCAGATTTGTAGCATTTCTAGTTTTTTTTAAAAGATTGTATAAATATTTGATTTTACATATGAGAAAAATCTCTCTGCTGGATCATAAGCGTATAGTTATGGAATCAAGACTGTGGATTTGATTACTGTGTATGCCCAATTCGATATGGTGAATGCAATTGAAGTTTAGAGCTCTATGATTTTCTCTACATGTGTAAATGAGGCATTGGAGGGCCCCCTTTTCCAAGTCTGCACACCTCTTTTTATATCGTTGCCAGTGGTATGTGTTATTAAATCCTGTAGAATTCGATTTCTTCATTTAACTACTCATACATTGCAGAACGAGTTGGATTTTTTGAACAAGGTTAGAAACTCTGTTATTTAATCATTCACATGCTGTAGGAATGGTTCAGACTTCTTATTCAATATCAAATCGTTGTGCATTTCCTATTCAATGATGAATTATTAAGAACAGTTATACATTGTGAATGTCTTCCTGTAAGGGAAATTAATGTTTGACTACTTTCAATATTGAGATAATAGGTAGAGTATCGTGATCTATATTTTAGGGTTAGGTTTAATTTGTTTTTTTTGTTTTATCTTAGAAAATTTCACATATGAATTGCTGTTTAACTCAGAGATCAAATGAAGTTGCTTCTGTAAGGGAGTTTTTGTATTTCAAAGTCACAGTATTCTAGCTTTCAATAGGTTTGTTTCATAGGTAAACTAGATTTCCAGTTAGGTCTAGCTTTGAGTCTCTATATTTGGGATATGCCTCTAAGTCTACAAACTCTGGATTGACATAAACTCAAGGTCTAATCTGCACTAGTGGATTGGAGCCCAACATACTTGTCAAACAAATCTTCTTTGGTCTTGAATTGAGCCATAGATTCTTCAGGAGTCTCCGAGAAAGCATATTCATTTATCAAAAAATTTGGGTCTTTACCTTCATTTGTTTTTTCTTCGCTTCATTCTTCGTCACCTTTACCATCTCACCTTCCACTTCAACATTATGTTTCTTGGATGTTGCTGAATTTTCTTCATGTTCTCTTTCCATAGTATCAGAAAAGATTCTTTTATTGTCCATTTCATAATGACTAGCAATAAGAGTAATTACCTGTGGTGTTGGGACAGTAACGAATGGATCTGGCTTTGTAACATTAGCATCTCTCACTGGTGATGTATAACCTTGTTTCATATCCTCTTCATTCTGTACTAACAAGGGATAATATTACTAGTTTGCACTTTCATGCAATCCTTCAACCTCCTGGTGTTCAAATGGTTTATTCTTATTTACCTGCCTCCTTATGGAAATGATGTGATGGGGGTGATAGTTTATGGAAGTAGTTGTTTGAAACCCTATCTCTTTAAAAAAAATCTCTATTACAGGTAATGCATCTTTACTTTTGATAATAAAAGGCTCAACCACCCAGGGAAACTTGATCTCTTAAGCTTTTCTGAAATTAATAAAATGCTCATTTTCAAAAATGAGTTGTTATTTGACCAATTCCAGTGCAAAAATTATGGGTGTGAGAACTGCAGGTAGGATATATGGTTCATGGTTGAATCCATATACCCTAATGATAGTAACTTTTTCCAACAAAAACCAATCACCAATTCTTTTTTCTAGTGAAAAATGCAAAAACTCTTTCATGATAGGAAACACCCTTGGTAACTTGTGCTGGAAAAACACCTTATACACTTCGGCCATTAGAAAATTCATATATTTGAAGAATTTCATGTTGATATCATCAGTCAAAACCATCTCCGAAAACTGTAAATTCTCTTCATTGAAAAACAAAAAAATCCTTATTAAGTGTGATTGAAATCTGAAATATTTTGTATTGTGGAAATTCACGACTGTGAGTGAATACTATCAACTAGGGATTCATCTTACTTAAGGAAAACTGACCGGGATGACTGAATCTCAGCTGGAATGGTACTGATTTTGAAAAGGAGACTCATTAATAACTCAGTGACATATCTATCAGTATCTAGACCTAATAATTGGCTCATTAGGGAAATGACCAATTTAGTCTCATCATTAAAAAAATTGGTATCTACAGGGAAGGATTGATTTTGTAGGGAAATGTATGGTTTAAAACAGGTAGTGAAAAGGGACTATTTCTGTTCAATGGTTTCTACATGGAATGAATGGACAAGGTCTTCTTCACTGAAGTCTTCATAGTTTTGAGTAAATAAAAGGAACTGCAAAGGAATCACATAAAACTAACGAACTGACAGGACACAGAATTTTACTCATGGTCGCTTCCATAATTACTATCTTAGAAGAGGAATAATTAGAAGTGCACTAGTCAATGAGGTCGAGAAATATTAGGGTTTGATATGGACAAAAAAATGAAAATGGGACTTGTAAATACCATGTACGTCTTTACCTTGATCTTAAAATGTTTTTAAATTAGTCTGTAACTGGTTAATGGAGCCAAAAGACAATAGGTTATCAAAAATTTCACTATCCCTGTCCTCAAACAATTCTTCAATTTTCTGAAATTCTAGGGCCTGAACCTTTGTTTCCCCTCCACTATCCATTTTTATACTGTTTGGTAGGTAAAAAATGGCCTACTTGGTTAGTTGATGGGTGGACTTGAATCTGTCTGAGTTGGATTCTTCCACGTGCACTGAACTTTCTTCTTCTTATGCAAAAAAGATGAATAATCATCATCCATGTGTTTTACCCTTTTATAGTATTTTATGCTTTCGAACTCTTTGTTATTATTCATATATATTTCCCATGTGAATCTCCCTATGTCCATAGATATGATCTCTTCTTATTCCTAGCCATCGATCCTGATCACTGTTTTAAACTTACATTCCCAATTCCACTGCCCTATCCAACTTTATCTTCCTGTTGGAATATTGGACAATACTGAGAGGGTGGGTGAATCAGTATTTATAACTTTTAACAATTTAAAAATACTTTTAAATTATTCATTAACACACATTATAAACAAAATAAACACAAACACACAAATTTATCGTGGAAGTCCAATTGGGTAAAACCACGAATACTTCCTATTACTGCAAAATTAAATTTAGAAATAGTATTTTCTTGCTTCTACAGACAAGAATGGTACTACACCCTATTTACCAGCAACTACTAGAAGGAGGCTATGACCTCCTTCTTTGTAAGCCACTATTGACATGATTCTACTACACCCTATATACTAGCTACAGCTGGAAGGAGGCTACAACCCCCTAGCAAGCCCGTTGCTTGCCCTAGCACCTCCCAATCTCCCTCATATGATAATTTGGTCTTTGACAGTTCTTCAATCGATCTGTTAATTGAATGTGTAGAGACAAATATTTGAAGTTCTAAACTATTGTTTATATACCCTCAAACATTCAACATCGACCTACCTTAATCATGACTCTCCAAGACAACTAAACTAATTCGAAACTAATTCTTTGTTAATTGTTTTTTTACTATTTAATTTTCCAGTCGCAACCTTCTATAGCTTCCTTTCCACAATGATCCTTCCACAACGTCCTTTGTGCAAGATACTTTCCGCACCATTGATTTCTGGCGAACTCTTTCTAGACCATTGATCTAATGCGGATTGCGGATGCACATTTTGACTTTTCTCAAAAGGTCCTTCCATAGTTCCCCTTATGCAACTACCTTTCCGCAAGGTAATTTCTGCAGCGATCGTTCCACACCGTTGATTTATTGTGGATTCTTATTAGAGCATTGATATGAGATCATATGTGGATTGCGGATGGCGTGTTTTCCAAACTCCTTAAAAGCGCTTCAACAATTTTCTTTCTGTAATATTTATTTCGCGCCCTCGATCTCATGCAGACTCATTCCTGATCGTCGATCTTAGATCAGATGCATATTATAGATTGCAGGTTTTCCAAATTTCATGAAAATGTTTCCTCAATATTTATTTCGCACCATCGATCTCTTTCAGATCCCATTCTAACCATTGATCTTGCGGATTGTGAAATGCAGAATACGGAACCACACTTTCCTATTTTGGACCTCTGCAATTTCTGCTTCACAACTTTGTTTCTGCAATTCTTATCGACCATTGATTTACTTGCAGGTTCACTCATGTCCGTCAATCTCTTGCGGAGTCCATCCAAATCGTTGATCTATGATCAAATGTGGATTTGCGCTATAGCGTTGTGGATCGTTTTGCAGCCGTAGATTTTCTGTAGACTTTCTTCTCACCGTCAGATCTGTTCATTGTCACCTCTTCTAAAAAAATGGTATATGGCCTAACAGGTCATCCCGGTATCCAAGATGGTGACTTCTCATGGATTCCAAGCACCTAGCTACCCCATAATACCTTTTCTCTACGCGACAAATAATTATAGTGAGGCAAGTGGATATAAATACATACAAAATCAACAATGCTATCAATGTGGGATAAACCGTCAAAATCAATCTGCATCGTTGATCGCCAGATCAGATGGTTGCTAAGTATTCATGATTAATTCTGTTGCAAATCCTCGTCTCCTCTATCTCTCTCATCGATCAACAGGTAATCATAGAAATACCACCCGACTTTGTAATTTCTTTGTTTTACACTGAGTTTTCCTTGTAATTTGTTTGTCATTGCTGAAAGTCTTTTTGACATTAATCGACAACCATTTTCAACATTATCCCCCTTTGGCATTGATGATAACATTTCCTTTTGGCCAACATTTTCTCCCCCTTTGACAACAATGACAAAGGTTTCCTTCTAACATCTCCCCTTCCAACATATCTCCCCCTGAGATCATGCTTTTTCTTTACGACTATTGTAAGGAGATTACTCCCAACTTTCATCTAAAATGATAAAAAGCTTCCTTAGGTAATGGTTTGGTAAATATATCAGCAATTGGTTTTTTTGTGTCAACATACTCTAGTTTGACCATATTTTGGGATACTTGTTCTCTTATGAAGTGATACTTTATTGGTATGTGCTTTGTCTTGGAGTGCATGACATGATTTTTTGACATATTTATGGCACTATTATTGTCACAATTTATTACTATTGGGTGCTCATACTTCACAAGTAAGTCTTCTAGTGTCTGCTTCATCCAAATGACCTGGTTGCAACATGACACAACATCAATATATTCGGCCTCTGCTGTGGAGAGTGAAATGGAATATTGTTTCTTACTTAACCATGATACTAAACATTTTCCTAAGAAGAATGTTGCTCCACTGATATTTTTTTGATCATCAATACTTCCTTCCCAATCTGCATCAATAAATTCTTTTAAGATGAAGTCTTGACTTGTTGGGTACCATAACCCATACTCCATAGTATCTTTCAAATATTTGAAAATTATTTTTATTGTTGTTACATGTGTTTCTTTGGGGCTTGACTTGAACCTAGAAACCAAACCTATAGCTTGTTTCACATCTGGTCTTGTAGCTGTCACATATACTAGACTGCCTATCGTGGATCTATACATGGTATGGTCCACTTCCAAAGACTCGTCGTCCTTACTTAACTTACAACTTGTGATCATGGGAGTACTAACAAGTTTGGAGTCTTCCATCTTAAATATTTTAAGCATGTATATGATGTACTTAGTTTGAGAAATAAAGATTCCTTTGTCTGTTTACACTTAGTATTTGGATATTGCTTCCAAATATGATGCCATCTACATAAACAACAACAATGACCATATTTTCATCTTTTATTTTTAAGTAGAGATTACTTTCAGTGGCCCCTCTCTTGGAACCTTACTGCTTTAAGTAGTTGTCCAGCCTTGAAATCCACGCCCTTGGAGCTTGTGAGAGGCCATAAAGTGCCTTTTTTTAGTTTACAAATATAGTCTCTTTTTTCTGATAAGAGAAAACCTTCAGGTTGTTCAATATAAACCTGTTCTTCTAGTTTTCCATTAAAAAATGCAGACTTGAAATCCATTTGATATACTTTAAAAATTTTATGGCATGAAAGTGCTAAAAACATTCTGATTGCTTCAAGTCTTGCTACAGGATCATACGTTTCTTCAAAATAAATCCCTTCCACTTGAGCATACCCTTTACATACTAATATTTCCTTGTTCCTTATCACTTGACCATATTGACTGAATTTTTTCTTGAAAACCCATTTGGTCCCTATAATATTCTTGTCTTTGGGTTTGGGAACAATTTCCCAGGTTTCGTTTCTCTCAATATGATCCAATTCTTCATTCATGGCTTTGAGCCATTCATCATTTTTGTTGGCTTCTGTAAAATTCTTAGGTTCCACTACTGAGAGTAGGGATTGTTCATTAAATAGTAATTTTCTCCTTGTACTGATTCCATCATCTTTGTCACCTATGATCTATGTCTCAGTATGATCCTTTTGTACTCCTCTAGATGGGGTTTTTGTATCAGATCTTGGAGAATCTTATTCACTTTCCTATGTATCTTCCTCCTCTCTTTCTTATTCTTCATCATGAATTATTTCATCCTTTTGCAAGTCCTCCCTTTCTTCACTAATTGTATTTTCACCACCATCATGACTTCTTATTCTTCTTGGTTTTATGTTATATATTCTTACATAGGCACTTTCTACAATATTGTGTAACATTTTATTGTAACATATATATGCTTTCTTGGTGGATGAATATCCTAAAAATATTCCTTCATCGGTCCTAGAGTCAAACTTGCCAAGATCATCCTCATTTCTTTTAATGTTACAAATGCTCCCAAATACTCTGAACATTTTGACTGAGGTTGGTCTTCCATACCATAATTAATAAGGATGCTTATCGTTTTTAACTTTGATTTTTCCTTTATTAATTATATAGACAATTGTGCTTATTGTAATGTCCCTTTTTGAAATTTTTTAAATGACCAATTTTTCCACTTTTTTCCCCAATTTTGAACCTTGACTAGTTTTGATGTCTAGACCTCCAAATTGACCCAAATGCTTCCAAATTTTATCTGAAGGTACATGGATGATAATAGAACTTAAATATGATTTTCAGGGATGTTTTTTAACCCCCCAATTACTTCTGTAATTTTTTTTAATGTTCTGTTCAAAGTAGGAGTCTCATTAGAGGAAATTTCAACTCAAAATGGGCCTCCTAAAAAAAATTAATAAAATAATAGTTAAAATAATAAAATAATATTTATTAATTTTGGAGGAAGAAAAGAAAAAAAATACTTTTTTGTTTGTATTTTCGACATATCTCCCCATGTTTTTACTCAAATTTTGATCGGGGGAGCTCGTTGGATGTGGAATTAAATTACACATCCAACAAGTACCCACTTAGCATACTTTTGATGGACCCCGCTACCCCCAAAAAAAGAAATACCTGAAAAAATGTGATGATAATGTCATCATCACGTTTTTTCAGGTATTTCTTTTTTTGGGGCTAGCGGGGTCCATAAAAAATATGCCGAGTGGGTACTCATTGGATGCGGAATTTAATTCAGCATCCAACGAACTCTCCCGATCGAAATTTGAGTAAAAACATGGGGAGATATGTCGAAAATACAAACACAAAAAGTAGTTTTTTTATGATACCTATCCCCAAATTTATATTAAAAAAGTGTTTAAGACCTATACGGTATTTCAAATTTAAAGCAATTTCATTGGATGACACATGATGACATGGAATTTGATTTAAAGTTAAAAGGTCCATTTTGAGTTGAAATTTCCTCTAATGTTACTAGCAAATTGGGGCTCCAATTCCCCCTAGGTAATTGCCGGAAATGGCTTCTCAAATGATCCCAAAGTCACTCAAATTTCTGAACAGAGGTAGGGGATGAGTGGGGGTAATTTTTAACATCTAATATGCATCATGGTTAATTTTCTACAAGCTATTATGACTCTCTCTCAAACGGCTCCCAAATCATAATTTCAACCCTTGGGGAAAAGGCACCAAATCTTCTCCCAATGCAATTAAAATGAGTAAAATGGCTTCGGATGCTTAAGTAATGAACATGAAAATTGTAATGAAAATTAATGAAAGTACATTCATCACAAATTTATCAGATATACATTCTCCCATTCGAAATAATCAGCATTATCATAGCATACATCAATGTAGTGGGGAAATGGTAATTGTTTGCTCATTAAGAATCACTTTTCCATAAAACCATTTGATATTTCAACCTGGGAATTTCTGAGGATAAAGAAAATATAATATTTATATTATTACAATCAGTAATGTACAATGAAAATCTTCTCCCAATTCGAAATCATTAGCATTACAATGGTGCACAACAAGATAGTGGGGAAATGGAACTATTTCTTTATTATTTAACATTTCTACATGAAATATTTTGGCATTTCGAACTAAGACTCTTATGAAATTGAAATACATATATTTTACATCAGATAATAAAATAATGGAGCATTATAATATTCCCCATATATACCAATATCTCACCCAAAGCGCAATCCCTCCATGAGCAAGAATATGCCATAAAACTGGAAATGGTTGAGAGAAAGTGCTGCAATAGAAGAATCCACAAGATTCCGTGTATATTAAACCTGAAAATAAGACTTCATTAAAGCTCCATGAAATACCTGAGTGGCCTCTCCAAACACCAACTTGTATGGGAATCTTTCACCCTCAAAATTGGCTAAGGCAAGAAAACTAGTCATCCACTAGCTCTCACAATTCACAAATGACAATTTCTCAAATGATCAAAAGCTATTATATTGGTTTCTTCATGTATTTTATAAAAATCCTTAGACTTATAAGGTTCCCAATCCATCCACAAACTCAATCCAATTCGAATTTGGGTGTGGGCTCAATATTTGCCATGTGTCCTTCCTTTCCTATCCTTCCATCTTCCCCCAATTTGAGTAGCAACCCATTGGGATTCTCCAACACACATGAGAGCTCTCTTGGATGCTCTATTTTGACCTGAAATTTCATATATGTCATATTTTAGCCTTAATATCTGATTTGTGTCATAGGTTTCATATAATCTTCATCATTGTTGTCATAGAGCTAGGGAATCTATTCCAAGTGTCTAACTAGCTCCAAAATGACTCTTCTTTCCCCATGTAAGTTACATTTATTCCCAAATTACACCTATGATGCATATGGACAAATTTATTAACCTTATAACTCATCCAAGAACCTTTAGGCTTCCCATGGATTCAAAATTGCAAGAGGAGGATGCCATGTGGCACATAAATTCTAGCTTGTGTGGGCCCCATAGCCTCGATGTGTCTCCATGCTCCATTGCCACTTCAATTTTCTGTTGTATTTATTTATTTATATTATTTATTAAATATTTATTCCATTATAATGTTCAAACATCATTCATTTTCCCCCTTATTCCAAATCCCAAAGCTTCCATCCCCAACCTAGGAAACTAGTAATTTTCCTCCTTGGCAATTATTTGACCCTTAGCATCAATTTGACAAAATATAATAAAAATGGAAAATGTGATTCGGCCATTGTGACCCAATGTAAAATTTTGGAAATTACATATACTGTTTCTTTGCAATATGCATCCGATAACTTTGCTTCATTAAGAATTGTTTGGGTAGATTCTTGGACTGTTATGTTTTTCCTTTCAACAACACCATTCTGTTGAGGAGTGTTTCCAGCTGAAAATTTTCTTTTAATCCCATGTATCTCACAAAAATCATTGAATTTGTTTGAGGTAAACTCTCCCTCATTGTCTAATCTAAGACACTTGATTTTCTTATTTGTCTCATTTTCAACCATTTCTTTGAAAATTTTGAACTTTTCAAAAGCTTCTGATTTTTCTTTGAGAAAAGTTACCCAAGTCATCCTTGAGTTATCGTCAATAAGCAGCATAAAATAGTATTCCCCTTGTATATTTTTAGTCCTTGTTGGTCCACAAATATTAGTGTGTATTATTTCCATAGGATGTGAGGTCATATGTTCTTTTGTTTTGAAACTGGATTTAGTTTGCTTCCCATGTTGACAATGTCTACAAAGTGAGTTTTCACAATTTTAGGCAAGTCTCTCACAGCTTCTTTCTTACTTACCTTAACAAGATTAAAAAAATTTAAGTGTCCCGTCCTTCTGTTCCATAACCAACTTTCATCATGTTAGGATTATTAATCCTCCCTTGACCATACTATCCATTAGATTATTTAGCCTAACTTAGGAACCTTAATTAATTAATTGGGTCCACTAGTACCATTGGGTCAACTTTGCCTAATGGGGCCACATGTACCAGTCACTGGAGTGTGGGGAACACTGATAGAGGTTAAATTCCACTTACTACATGTGCATGCATCAGTTTGAGTGCCTCCTTGACCAATCCCTACATTTTAGGAGCCACCGGGAATCCCGGCACCAACCTACTTCAGTTAGTTGGAGTTAGTACTAGTTAGACTTAGTTATCCCTTAGTTACTTTCAGTTAGTTCACAATTAGTTAGCTAGCACAATATTTGCATGGCTAATGCATGGCTGCATGTGGAGTAGGCGCCTTTTCCCACCTATCACACACTGTTGTATTGAATTAACTAGCTATCACTGATTCATTGAGTTGTTGGACATATGGGAGTTGATTTAGTGGACTCCGATATTGATTGAGGCACCATGAGTTATAGGTTCAGTTAGATACAGTCAGATCCACTTGGTAGATTTAAATTTCTCCCTAATGCATTCGAATTCTTCCTATTTGTAAACTATTGTAACACCGGATTTATTTATTGTGAATGATACTGTAAATTCCTACGCAATACTCATATGTTTCCTATGTGGTTTTTTTTTTCAGTTTGTATATCTGTTCTCCATTTGCTAAAAACATTATTAGAACTATATGCTTGAATAATCAGAGCCTTCTCAGGAAGGTTTCATGCTTGTTTCTCCCGATCGAAAATCAGAAGCAATTGGGTTTCCATTGAAGTCCCCTATGATGATTTGCTAGCTCTGTATTTATTCAGAGCAGTGAAGAGGGCGTGACAGACACTGAAAACATGTTCATGTCGAGAGGAAAAGCATGATTCTAATAGTTCAAATGTTTTAGTGTGTTGTGCAGTGAAATTATACAGGTGCTACGTAGCTTGTGTGAAGTTTTTGCAGTCTTTTAGCCGGAGCAATTATGAGTTCTCAAACTCCTGAACCACAGATACTCACAACTTCCAATTATATTTATTGGAGGATTGATATGCATCTGGCCTTGTGCAGGCATGTATATCACAGGATCATAAATGGATGGGAGCCTGAGCCTCATCAACCAATTGAAAGTAACAAGTTTCTGAACCGTTGTGATGAATCATTCGGGTACTTATGTACTTATGTATCCAGAGATCTCCTCTTCCACCTAGAAGGATTGAGGACTCCCATAAAATCCTAGGAGAAGCTTAATAGATTGTTTAACAAACAATATGAGCTACAGGGACACATTCTAGAGATTGAGTTGGTATCTTTACATCCCAACAATTTAGAGACTATTGAGCAATTCTTTACTAAATTCAAGTCTCCAGTACTTCAATGTAGACAGTGCGGATAACAGTGAAAGGTTGAGTAGAATGTCCTTTCCATACTCAGCAAACTAGGCACTGAGTATTCTGTATTTGTTTCCATATTTCATTCCAAGCGGGAAAGCTTTCCTGATTGGAAATTTCCTTCATTAGATTATTTTTTTGAGACCTTAATCAAGGAGCAAGACAAGTTGATGTGAATAGGATTCATCAAGACCTCCAAAGATCAATCTCTCCTAGTTACTGACTCTTCCAAAGCACAAGAAAAGGGAAAATAAAAGAAGAAGGAGTTAAAAGAAGCTTATTCGAAGCCTAAACAGAATCAAAAAACTTTCGAAGGGGCCTCTGGCTCTAAGAAGAATAAGTTTGAAAAGAATTTATGTACCTATTGTGAAAAAGGGTACCATCTTAAAGATCATTGTATGAGGAAGCAACTTGAAGAAATGACTACTCTTCTCAAGGAGCATGACATTGCTTCCCCACAAAGAGAAAAGAAGTCAGATAATGGACATGAAATATTTCATGCTTTGAAAGCAGGACTACCTCGTTCTACAACATATTTTATTGATTCTGGATCCTCCAATCACATGGTGTCCTCTAAGGATCTCTTCTCCTCTCTCAATATCAAAGAAGGGCCCACTATTCACATGGGAGATGATTCCCAAATTCCAGTAGCAGGAAGAGGCACCATCAGAGCGAAGCATGGTGTGTTCAAATATGCCCTATAAGTGTCATCCCTTGCAGCTAATTTGTTGTATGTTTATCATATGACTCACACCGGCTCACCAAAGCAAGTGGTGTTTGGACCTTACTCAGTGGTGATCACAAAAATATCAAGTGGGAAGATTGTAGTGAAAGGAATTCTTGATCATGCCTCCAAGGAATATATTTTCTCTCACTTCATTCCATACACAGTTCCAACATCACCACAGCTTTCATTCAAAGTTGGTGAAGGTATAAACATTCCTTCACTCCCTATTTCAAATTCAGTTTCAATTCCAGACATTTCAGATTCAAAAGAGGAGTCATCCCAACGTGATCCAGACATTGAGCTTACACCTCAAAGGGATCTATATCCAAATCCAACATCTACCTCATTTCAGCAGCCTAAATGGGCTAAGTAGCTCATAGAAGTAGCTGGAGATGGTGCTGGGGATCCATATGACAAAAGAAGAATAAGGTCCCAATATCAAAACGAGAGTGTTTCACTGTCTCACATGAATCCTCTTCTTCCTAGGAGGTGTTTTATAATGCTTGGGTCATATTCTCAATCCTTCAAGGAGGCTTGCCATGTTCCTAGATGGCAGGTAGCCATGGATGAGGATTTTGATTCACTACATGATAACCAAACCTAGGAACTTGTCACCTTACCTCCAGGAAGGAAGCTCGTACAGTGCAAATGCATCTAAAAAACCAAAATAGTTGTTGATGGGACCACAACCAATTAGTACAAGGCTCAGTTGGTGGAAAAAGGATACTCTTAGGTCCAAGGCTTGGACTATAATGAGACATTTTCTCCAGTATCTAGAATGGAATCCATCAAGCTGGTATTGGCCATTGCTGCTTCCAAGAGATGGGAAGTACATCACATGGATTTGAAGAGTGCCTTCCTCCATGGTGATTTGGAAGAAGAGATATATATGAAACAACCTAAGGGGTTTATTGATGATCCTTCCTTAGTCTACAGACTGAGGAAATCAATGTATGGACACAAACAAACCCTAAGGGCATGGTACTCCAAGATGGATTCCTTTCCTGTCTCTCAGAAGTTTGAAAGGTGCAAATCTGATTGCAATGTCTACATGAAGAAGGAGGGGTTATTTATTCTTGTTGTATTGTATGTGGATGACTTGCTCATTACCAACAGCTCTGCTACTAGATTGAGTAACATCAAGTCTTCTCTTAATAAAGAATTCGCTATGACTGACTTAGGACTATTAAGACAGTTCATTGGCCTCGAAGTAAGTCAAAATACTTTGGGAACCATGATCTCACAATCTAGGTATTCATCAGACATGCTTAAGAGATTCCACATGGAAGATTCCAAGGAAACCCCCTGTCCTTTTCTATCAGGCATTAGGCTTGAAGAAGGTGGTTCCACACCTTTGGTGGACAACACTCTCTACATACAGCTCATTAGAAGCCTTCTGTATCTCACTCATTCCAGACCAGACATATCCTATGTTGTGAGTGTTGCTGCCAGATACACGCAGGAGCCACATGAGCTGCACTGGAAAGAAGCAAAGAGGATCTTGAACTATGTGCAGGGTGCTATTGATTATGGGATCCACTTTGTTGTTGGAGCACAACTGGATATCACCAGCTTTATAGACTAAGACTGGGCAAGAGATGTAAATGATAGGAAATCCACCTCAGGTTTTGTATTCATGATTGGATATGGGCCAATTTATTGGTCCAACAAGAAGAAGGCAACACTTGCACTCTCTTCAGTAGAAGCGGAGTATCAAGGAGCTGTGAATGCAGCTATTCAGGAAGTTTGGCTACATGGCATCTTGACAGAGTTTGGGATTCATACTTCATCTACAATGGATCTTTATTGTGACAACCAGAGTACAATCAAGATTTCCAGTGATCATGTTTATAAGCAGAGGAAAAAGCACATAGAGTTTCACATGCACTACATTCGGGAACTAGTGCATGACAGAACCATCACACTACACTACTGTTCGACAGAGGATCGAATTAGAGATATTTTTACCAATTCTTTTATCCAAAATAGATTTTCGTTTCTCAGGTCTCTTTTGGGCATTAAGGCTTGATTCTCATTTCCAATTTTTAGGGGGGGGTTTCCCATAAGGTTTTCCCTACCTCAGTTGTATTATGCATCATTCATGTCTTTGGATTGTATATTAGGTGACCTAAGGTCTTGTTACCAGGGCCCATAGTTGTCCAAGTTAGTATTTAGGGGGGGTGTTAGGATTATTAATCATTCCTTGACCATACTGTCCATTAGATTATTTAACCTAACTTAGGAACCTTAATTAATTAATTGGGTCCACTTTTCCTAATGGGGCCACATGTACTAGTCACTGGAGTGTGGGGAACACTGCTAGAGGTTAACTGCCACTTAATGTATGTGCATGCGTTTGGGCGCCTCCTAAAACAATCCCTACATTTTAGGAGACATTAGGAGTCCCAAAACCAACCTACTTCAGTTAGTTAGAGTTATTACTAGTTAGTCTTAGTTAGCCCCCAGTTACTTTCAGTTAGTTCACAATCGATTGTCCAGCGCAATCTTTGCATGGCTAATGCATGGCTACATGTGGAGTAGATGGCTTTTCCCACCTACCACACTCAGTTACAATGAGTTAACTAGTTGTCACTGATTGATTGAGTTGTTGGACATCTAGGAGTTGATTTATTGGACTCCAATATTGATTGAGTCACCATGAGTTAGAGGTTCAGTTAGATATAGTCAGATCCACTTGGTAGATTCAAATTTCTCCCTAACGCATTCAAATTCTTCCTATTTGTAAATTACTGTAACAACGGATTTATTTATTGTGAATGATACTGTAAATTACTGAGCAATACTCATTCGTTTCCTATTTGTTTTGTTCAGTTTGTATCTTCATTCTCCATTTGCTGCAAACATTATTAGAACTATCTGCTTGAATATCTAAATGGCATTCAAATTCTAATACATCAACCATACTCAAGTTGCATTGATTTTCATTTTCTAGGATGTATACATTGTTTGAATTTCCAACAGTAGTGCCAACAATTCTTCCTGAGTCCTTTTTCTAATTTCACATTTCTCAGAGTAAAAAATACAGATGTTCCCTTGGTCGCATGTTTTCCATTACACTGAGGAGACTAGGCTTGAGTTTTTCTACCAGTAATACATTTTCTACTTTGATCTTACTGTTGACAACAAATGTACCTTTCCCAATTATCTTGGAAGACATATTGTCTCCAAATGTGACTTTACCCTTATTATCCTTAAGTTTTATGAACTTGGTTGGGTCACTTGTCATGTGTTTTGAACACTCACTGTCCAAGTGCCAAAGATTGTGTTTCTCAGTTGCACATAGGGCAATCATGGCTCTCTCCTTTTCTTCCCTTTACTTTCAATACTTCTTTTGTTTTTGGTCTTGAATCTTATTTGCAACAGTATTCCTTGTAGGATTCATCATTTTAGAATATCTTGTCATATGTCCATGGTTATTACATTTGTAACATTCTAGGTCATATATTTGAATAAGTTTAAAATGATTATGATTTCTTCCTTTTGGCTTGTCACTAGGTGAATTCTTCTTGTAATCACGAGACTTTTGATAGGCTCTACAAATCAGGGATTTGTGACCAAATTTATTACAAGAGTAACAATGACCAAACAAGATCTGTTGATATCTATTTGTCATTGGTCTCTTAGGAATCATATTAATCATGTTTTTATCATGAGAGGTTGGGAGATTTTTTTCTTTGTTTCTTCTTAACTGGATTCTTTAGTGCGACATCATAGATTTTTCTATTTTCCCCTTGGTTTGTGAAAGAGGAACATCTTTCCCTGTATCCTAATCCAGATTTATCACTTGATGATTTTTGGCTATTTAGAATATCATCTAAGATCTTTGAGCTTCCCTCAAATTTTGATTTCAAAGCCTCTTCATCAATATTTATCCTAAGCTACAAGATCTCTTCTTCAAGCCTTTCAAATTCTTGTTTTCCTTTCTTGAGTTGTAGATTTAGGTCCTCTTCAATTATTTTGGCCTCTAGAAGTTGAGTTTCCAACTCCCTAATGGTATGGTTTGATTGTTTATTCTTCCTCCTGCATTTTTCAAGTTCTTCAAGAGAACTAATGAGTTCATCTTTTAAATCTACTTCACCTTCCTCATCTGATTCATCATTCTATACTTGAGTATCTACTCCCATGAATATAATTTTTGTTTCTTCATCTTCACTATATTCCATAGTGTAAAGAATTTTCTTTTTCTGATGGTGCCTCTTTTTGTTTCCCATTTTACCCTTTTTGAACTTCTTTGAGACTTCTCTCTCATCACTATCATCTTGCTTAGGGTAAGGACATTTGAAGCAAAGTGTCCAATTCTTCCACAGCCAAAGAATTTTAATGGTAGCTTTCCTTTGTATTTTCCAGTACCTCTCTCAAGTTTCTTGATGAACAGTGCTTCTTCATCTTCTGAGTTTTCTAAATGATTCTTAGATGGGTTTTTAGACTTCTTTGATTCTTTTGAAGCTTTAACTGCTTCTTTCTTTGAAGTTTTATTTAGTATTGTTCTCATCTCATATGTAGTGAATCTCCCATGTAATTCATCTACTATAATTCTTTCAAGATTATCTTGTTCTTCTAAGGTAGATACTTTTGAGTCATACTTTAAGGGCAACGTTCATAGCACTTTGTCAAAAACTTCTTTTTCCTTCATTTCTCCTCCAAGTGATTTAATAGCATTAACAATCACATATACTCTTAGGAGATATTCTGCAATATTTTCCTCCTCTTTTATTTGTATACTTTAACACTATCCTTTGTATGAATGAAGCTTGGATTGTTTTACTTTAGATGCTCCTTCATAAATAGTTTTCAATTTTTCCCAAGCCTGGTAGGATGTATTACATTGCATAACTTTTACAAATACTGACTGTGTTAACCCACTCAAGATTGCATTTAGTTCTTTTGCATTGCCCTCATATCGGTCTAGTTCATCTCTTCCTGTAGTATGTTATATCGTAATTTGAGCTCTATTCCAATAGATCTCCAGACTCTGTATCCAAGAGACATTAGATGGTACCTCATTCTTACACTCGAGTATGCATAATTATCTCCTGTAAATAATGGAGTTATGTTGGTGGCTAACCCTTCTTGTTGATCCATAGTGTTTTTAACAGGATCTTCCTTCTAGTGGTTAAGTTGTAGTGAAGGATCCCGCTCTGATACTAATTGTTGGAATATTGGACAATACTGAGACGGGGGGTGAATCAGTATTGATAAATTTTAACCATTTTAAAAATACTTTTAAATTATTCATTAACACACATTATCAACAAAAGAAACACAAGCACACAAATTTATCATGGAATCCTAATTGGGTAAAACCACCAATACTTCCTATTATTGCAAATTGTATTTACAAATATTTTTTTCCTGCTACTACAGAAAAGAAAGGTAATACACCCTATTTACCAGAAACTACTATAAGGAGGCTACAACCCCCTATTTTTTCAGCCACTACTGACAGGATGCTACTGCACCCTATTTACTAGCTACAACTGGAAAGATGCTATGACCCCCTAGCAAGCATGTTGCTTTCCCTAGAGCCTCCCAATCTCCCTCATATGATAATTTGGTCTCTGACAGTTCTTCAATCAATCTATCAATTGAATGTGTAGAGACAAACATTTGAAGGTCTAAACTATTGTTTATATACCCTCAAACATTCAACAGTCACCTACCTTCATCGTGAACCTCCAAGACAACTAAACTAATTCAAAACTAATTCTCTGTTAATCATTTGTTTGCTGTTTAATTTTCCAGTCATGACCTTCCGTAGTTTTCTTTCCGCAATGTCCTTTCCATGAGATACTTTCTGCATCGTTGATTTCTTGAAAACTATTTCTAGACCATTTATCCGATTTTGATTGCGGATTGTAGATGCACGTTTTGACTTTTCACAAAAGGTCCTTCCGCAACTACCTTTCCACAAGGTACTTTCCACAACGGTCTTTCCGTACCGTTGATTTCCTGTGGACTCTTTCTAGACCGTTGATCTGAGATCGGCTGCAGATTGTGGATTGTGAGTTTTCCAAACTCCTTAAACGTGCTTCCATAATTTTCTTTATGCAAGATTTATTTCTCTCTGTTGATCTCATGCGGATTCTTTCCTTATCGTCGATCTTAGATCAGATGCAGATTGCATATTACGGGTTTCCCAAATTTCATGAAAATGTTTCTACAAATTCCTTTATGTAATATTTCTTCTGCACCATCGATCTCTTGCGGATCCCATTCTGACTGTTGATCTTGAGGATTTCAGAATGCGGAATGTGGAACCACACTTTCCTATTTTGGACCTCTACAATTTCTCCTTCGCAAATTTGTTTCCACAATTCTTCTCGACCGCTGATTTCCTTTTGGGTTCACTCATGTCCGTTGATATCTTGCGGAGTCCATCCTAACCATTGATATACAATCAAATGTATATTTGTGCTATAGCATTATGGATTGCTCTGTAGCCATATATTTTCTGCGTACTTTCTTCTAACCATCAGATCTATTCATTTTCATCGCTTCCAAAAAAAAGGTACAAGGCCCGACAAGTCATCTCGGGATCTAGGCTTGTGACTTCTAGTGTAGTTCAAGCACTTAGCACCCCCATAATACCTTTTCTCTACGTGTCAAATAATTATAGTGAGGTAGGTGGATATAAATACATTCAAACTCAATGACGTTGTCAATGTGGGATAAACCGTCAAAATCAATCTATACCATTGATCGCCTGATCGGACGGTTGCTGAGTCTTCATGATGAATTATGATGCAGATCCTCATCTCTTCATTCTCTCACATTGATCAACCACTATTCATCGAACTACCACCTGACTTTGTAATTTCTTTGCCTTACACTAATTTTTCCCTGTAATTTCTTTGTCATTGCTGAACTGTTTTTGACATCAATTGACAACCATTTTCAACACTTCCCTGCAATTCTTGGTTTTGGATCCCTTCATAGTTGTAGATCCATTATCCTTTTTCCTTCCACCATATATCTTCTTCTTGATTTACTCCCATCCAACCAGAGTACAAAATGAATTACTACTTTCAACAGCGGATTAGTAAATAACCCTTGATCTCACTCTTCATAAATCTCAATCGTTGATAAATCTTGACCTTTAAATATTTCGCTCATATTCAATTGTACAAATAGTATGCACCTCTCTCCAACGGACTCAACCTCTGTCATAGATATTCATCAGCATTGATCTTAACCCCCGATTTTTTTTCCATGCATTATGAAAATTATATCCATGCATCTTTCAGTAGTGGAACACCTCAGGACTGTAGATATTACCATTACCAAATCTCCATCGTAGATCCTGCGGTCTCTTTAATCCATTCTGTTGTTTTCAACCTTCCCTTTATCGGTGCAACTTCAATTGGTGGAATGATCCAAAACCATCGATCTTGATTGGGTATTGATCTTAGCTGTTGATTTGTGTGGGGTGTACACCTTTTTGCTGATTTCCAACTTCATTTTCCCCGTGCACGTTCACCTAGCAGAATGTTTGTGAACCGCTGATCACTTTTTCCTTGTGATCTTCGCCGTTGATTTATCCGACGTGTAAGATTTTTCGCTGATTTGAAAAGTTTACTCCTCTGCACTAGTTACACCAATGAAATCGATCTCAACCATAGATCTATTTCACCATTTTTACTTGACCATTGATCTTTTCTCCTTTTTAATCCATTCTGTTGGCCACCCAAAATTCTTCTCTCATTCATTTTTAGCTAGCATACTTGTTGGGAATTTTAGATCTATCGATTGACATATCTACTCCATTTAAATATGTCATATGATAGCATAAGTGTGCATTTTCATTTAGTTTTAATTCAAAGTATTTAACTGATGGTTTCTTTAAGATATATAAATGTTAACTTTAGAAACAACCATTGTCATCATTCTTAAAGAGCCTTATAGCCTACCTGTTAGCATCCTGTAATTTTCCTATGGTTGCGCAAGGAAGTCACAGGGGTAACCATTTCAGACCAATATTTAGACTGTATTCTATCCAATACAATAAGAGAGGGCTCTCTCTTATCACAGGGTCTTTCACATACACATATGGCTTTAAACAAGCATGCAAAAGGCTAGATTTCTGATGATAATAGGGTTTTTTGTCAACAAAGATTGAAAGACAGGAAGATATCAAAACCATTGGGAGATGAAGTCATAGTATGAATCAGTCAAGGACATTACAAGAAATAATGAACAATTATTTTATCTTCTATATTATGAGGCAAATTAAGTGTAATATTCAGCCAAATATCTTCAAGTGATGGTAGGAGAAAGGGGAAAATACCAATGCAACAAGTGGCACCTATCTATGGATGAATCCCTTGCAACACCTTTAGAAGAATAACATGATAAGGGAAATGACAGAAATGCAGCATCTAACAAGGATGAATTCCATGAAAACCATTATAGACACATAACAAATTCTACATTTGATGGAAGGAGCGCTTAGTGAAACGAATTCCTCACATACAACTAGAAATAATTTAGAAGAAATTAACACATATGGAAAATGGCATAAACAGAGAACACAAACTAAATACAGACACCATGATGAATCTCATAAATTGAGAGAAGCATTTTCATTATTACTCCCAAAAATGTTTACAGAGCTACAACTCCAACATAGAGGACTAAAAAATATGATGGTCAAATCAACCTCTATCCTCCTCTGAGGAGGTTATATTTATAATGCAATGGCTCCCAAGGCCAACCTCGAAATAGAGCCTAATTAGGTTACAAAAATGGGGAATCAATCCTAAATCAACATCGTACATTCTGATAGTTGTGAAGTGGTGTATTCGCCATGATTTTTACATAAACATCCAATAAGGTATATTGAGCATGCATGACAAAACAAGTAATGCGAGGGCTGGGGATCAGGATCGCTTGGCATGATAGTAATGAACCGAATATTTCTCAATGTATTTTTATTGAATCGGCTTGGCTTGTTTGTCCTCACAGCAAGGCGTGTAGTAGGTATCCGATACTCCCGAACCTCTAGATCATATTCCATTTATTTGGAGATGGTAATTCTAGCGTGGACATTTCCTTCTCCAACACACGTAACTTGATTTGGTCCTAGCAGGAAAAACTCTGTAAGTGTGCACATGCTTCTTTGAAGGAAAACAAGACTTCAAATTAATCACCCAGTTTGTCTACAATTATCCTACTAGTCCGTGACTGATTCATATCTGCAAAGTTTAGGTGGTCTTGTCTGCGTATAATTAATTTCTCATAGTATGCATCCTTAGTTAGCATAGCACCCTTCTCTTTCCAGAAGAAGGGGATCCCTTTCTTAAACAGTGGGTCAAAACTTTCAATGAACAATTCTAGTTGGTGAGCTGAAATGCCAACCTTTGCATGGACCGTATCCAAGTGGTGATGTTTGTTTATAACCTTCCTTTCCCAAGTCATGATGGATATCCTATCTTTGACATTTTCCTTATTTATATCATCCTCTGACAAACTATTTAGGAAGCCAATAACATTTTTGGAATATTCAATTGGCTTCTTATTTAGCTTTTCCCTTGCCACTGTTATAACCTTCCTGGATGAATAAATCACCATTTCCTTGTCTAAGATATAGTCCAGGTAGGGCCTGAACTAATTTTCTTCTTCAATAATAGCATACCAGATAATGTGCTTTTCCCCTTGAACATATGGTTAGCCTGTAACCTGTTTGGTCAACTTGTCATTCTTTGTCTTCAGCTCCTAACATTTTTCCTCCCAGGCTTGGGATTTGGCCTCCCAACTTTTCCTTTCTTGTTCTTTTTGCACTCCCAGGTTCTCCAGGACCTTGTTATGGTTTCTTAACCCAGTCAATTTTTCATTCTTTAAACTCACATGGGACATAGCTTGAACTATGGCCTTCTCTCTTGATTTAGCTACAGGAGTCATAATCCTGTATTCAAGCTCCTTCTCCCTTTCGTGCAGTTTCCTCTCCATTTCATCAAGTTTTTCTTTTAAGGTCTTCTCACTTTCCACTACCAAATTTATGTCCTACTGCCATTTATTTTCTTTTTCAGCAAATTTTAATATCTTTTCTTTGCAATCCAATAGCTCATTCTTCAGATCCTCTTTCTCCTGTTCCATATCATCAAGTTCTGGTCCTTCTAATAACTGAGTAGAAGGAATATTTAACTTCTTATTTAGCAATTGCATGGAATTCTCCTTTTCTTCTAATAGCTTCTTCATGCCTTCTCCCTTGTCTGCTTCACCCCTAGCAACTAGAAGGTCTTCCTGTAGCTTTTTATTTGTGCCTCGTGGGCTCAATTCTCTACATTTTCTTGTCTTAGCTGGTTCTCAATTTTTCTCTTGGTAACTTTCAGCTTAGATAACTTTAGAGTGGTCTTCAACAAGTCTGTGAACAAGATGTCCCCAGTTTTTTTGTGAAAATGGATCAAGTCTGGGATGGGGATGTTCTCCAGGTTCATCCTTATTTCAATGACCTTACTATTTGTTGCTAATGCCAATTTCAATGTGTTGTGGGTCTGCTCTTGTTGGCAAGCAACAACCCTCTCAATTTTTTTTGCTTTGCTGAATAAAAATGATCAGTTCTCTTTTATGATTTATCACAAAAATTATATAAGAGTGCCTTCAGAATCTTCGATTCTGAAGGTACTCTCAATTAAAGAAGAGTTAAGGGTTATATAGGAAGTTTAGGGAACACTTTCATAAATTTAATAAATTAGCAGCTGTTAATCTTTTAATTTTATATATATAATCAATTTTCATTATTATCAATACATCTGATTATATATTGATTCAACATATTTAAATTATATTCTGCTAAATAGTTCTTTGGATTAAAATGAAAATGCATTTTGAACTTGCTACAATTTGGTTTTATTGGTTTCTTTTGACAAAGTATTCATCCTTACTTTTTTTTGTAATTTATATGATTAGGGTTGATGAATTAATTGAAATATTCTATTTTAACCCTAATAATATATTTTTACATAAAACTTTATCTTTTAATACTATGCCATTTTACAAATTGTGGAAAGTGTATATATGTTTCTCAAATAGCTAAAGTTTATTTTTATATATCATTTCGAATGTCTATAAAAATATTTGTGTTATAATCATAAGTAATCGATTTTTTATCTAGTATTTAGTTTTTAATAAATTTTCCATCTGATCATACTTTGCAACAGGTCATATGATGATTTGGATTCAATGAGTTCATTAAAAACTATATATTTTTGTCCTCGAATCTATTACATGCATAAATATGGTTTTGAACATTTAAATTATTATCCAAAGTTGATCTTGGTACTTGGTTGGATTTATGAAACCCTAGGAGACATCATTGCTTGTAATGACAACTTCACATCATCTGGTTTAATAGCAAGATTCCCTTCCACATATAATCCTTGCCTATTAACGTTTGGAAATCATGTGAATGGGACAAGTTACGAATTGTTGCTTTGATAACATCTATTCAAAGGGATTTTAATATGTAATAATTACCTTAGTCAGATGTGTTCATATTAACATCATTCTATCTGACAGTCGTGTTACATTCATGAAAATATTTGATTTTGAATATCTCATAATGATTTCAGATCACATCAATTTGTTTGACGCATACCTGCAGTGGTTTGATGGTGAAGTTCTCACGCGTAAAAAAAAACTGTCCAGGGTTACTCTTTAGCTCTTCCAGAATCGCGTGAAGGTTCATAACATGTCTGTGTATTAACGTATCCCTATCCCTTTAGTCTTTAAAATGCATTTTCACCCTCTGTCAAAGAAAGAACTAATAGTTGAATAGATGGCTCCCTTAAGTCACTTTGAGCTTTCTAGTCCAGAAATGTTAGAAGTCGACCCTGAAGTTCTTGCCTTGTTTGAGAAAATTGATTGGAAACTCTTCTTTTGGGGTTTTAGTCGACATAATGAGGAAGTTACCAAACGATTTGCATTGTCTTTTGATGGAAACATTGCTCTGATAGGTGATTTACAGCTAGTCATAGATGAATAATTTATTTTGAAAGCCACAAAGCTGCCTTGGACTGGTGAACGCTGGTTCAAAGGGTCACGAATTGACAAGAAAAAGTTTAAGCAATTCCTTCTTCCATTGTCAAAGCAAGATGCACACCTTAAATTCAGCTTTCCTGTAAAATATTTGAAGAATCAATGGTGTGCTCCTTTTGAAGTCATTTCCAGGTATATCTCTTGTGATGGTTGGTATTCAAATGTCCAATTATATCATCTGAGAATTTTAATGGCTCTTAAGGGTTTGAAATTAAATCTGCCCTACTTTCTACTTCATAGTTTGCATAAAATGGCTATTATGGTTCAACTTACTATTGGTAATCAAGACCATAGTCTTTTCCATCACGGCCTAATCAAAATGCTAGTTCAGTATCAGTTAGTTACATTAGGAAAAACATGGGATGAATTCTTAAAAGAAAATGAGTTTGGGTTAACCCAATTTTGGCCTACCTACTTACCTAAGACTCGTGCAAAATGAAGAAGACCTTGTGAAAGAGAAGTAAAAGAAGAGACTGATCATATAACTGATCATGAGGGGCTAGATAAGCTTTGTCTGATAGTTGAAAATGAGAAATTTTATACTTCAAACCCTCCTGAAGAGTCCAAGAGGGAAAACGAAGTGGGAGAGAGAAGTAAAATGGTTTTACAGACGCACTATGCTAAATCAACAGGTGATTTGTATTCTAAGGTAATGGACAAGAGAGAGAAGAATGAGGTAAAAGGGAAAAATCTGGAAGGTGACAATAAAACTCTTGAACCAAGCACGAGAAAATATGAAATGTTTAATCGAAGGGTTACTAGGAGTATGATTAGTCTTTTGGTCCCAAGAACCATGGAACAGAGTAGTGAACCCATTGTTGTTGAATATAATAGTGATAACGAGGATGAATATCCTCCTCATGAAACCCCAATCAATGACTTTGAACAAGAACAGAGTAATAATCACAATGATGTGGTGGTATCTCCTAAGAGATTTGTGAAAGATAATTCACCATTACCAACACAGTCTGAACATGAAGCTCGATTTGAGTCACCATTGAATGATGAAGATTCTCTAGCAGAAACTTTAAAAGCAGTGAAGCAGTCAATCAAGATTTCTAAACAACATAAGGTTGATCAGTTAAAATACATTGAAGAAGCTCGTGATAGGTTGAAAACAGAGTTACAACAGCAAAAAAAATGAATTGCTTATGTGGGTAGACCGATGGAAACAAATGAAAGCCAAGAAGGACAAATACAAAGCAGAAAATAAATTGTTAGCTGCAACTAATGAGAAATTACTGAAAGATGAAAAAATCCATGAAGAAAAAATCTTGAAACTAAGGGCCAAGCTGTCAGAATCCAGGAAATCTATCAAGTTATAGATAGCAACAACTTAGTCTATATTTAGTTATTGTGATTTCAATTTTGACAGGTAATAAAAAATTTTAATTAGCACACCTACAAAATCGTATATTTTACAGGTATGCTTACAATTTGTATTATTTTTATTTTATTTCCTGTTATCATGATTTTAATGAGAAATTAATATTTGTTACAGGTGTACATATTGTTGATATGCTAAAAAGAATGAAGACTATTTTTGCTCATCGTTGGCATTCGTTGGGGCTTCTGGAAGAATTGGATACTAAAGACAGCCACGTCATAGGTCGATTCATCTGGGTAGAAGTCAATACAGGCCAGTCATTATTGTTTCATAGGATAAAACGTATCTGCTAGGTGCCTTCTTTGAAGAAATCCGATGCAACAGAATAGGGATAGAATTTTTGTCTTTATTATATAGTGGTTGTTAGAAACTGAAGGGATATTTTTAGAATAGTTGTTACACAGAAACTGGAAGGAGTTACTAGTCTTATTATATAAGCTAGTAAGCTCAGTGCAGAGGGGGTGGAGGGAGTATTGAAGGAAAATAATTATTAGAAATATAATTACAGTGTCTAGTTTTAATTTCTTTACTGAAGTTTTACCTTCGTGGAGGATTGTGACTAGAGTTCTCAAATTGGTATCACTGCTTGTTACTATTTTGAAAAATTAATATATATATTTCGATATACTGTTTTCTCACCATACATTTTATGCAATTGTACTGTGATATGATTGTATTTATTATCTGAAATTATACTCTGTTTGCACAAAATTGATGTTTGATTGAGAAAATTACTGAGTTTTTGTTAATTGATATTTGTATTGATAATTGAGATTTGGCAATAATATATATTTCATATTTATTCTTGATTTCATTTGTATTTTCTACAATGTTTTCATGAATGAATAAAATCCTATTATTCAAATATTCGGTATTGAAAATTAGTTATTGATTAATAGGGCATCACAGAATAAATTAAAGTAGTTCTCTATTTTAATGTTCTGTTGTTGTGCATATTCAACAAAGTGATTTTAGGATAAAAATTTAAATATTTTCATTTAAATTATTATTACTTACCTCTTTGTTAATTTAAATCATTAATTGATAATTGATTTAGTTTTCCAAGTTGCTCTCAGCTGAGATAGGATAGCTAGTTGATTTTAATTCATATTTTAGTTTAGTTTATTTTAATAGCTGTTAAATAGAATTAGGTTAGTTTCATAAAATTTAAAAGAGTCTTTTAGTTAAAATATTTTAAAACAAAACCCCAAAACAATAGACTTTCCTTTAGAAAGCACTTTAGGATAACTTAGACTTAGAAAACTAGCTCTAGCGTTTATTTTAAGCATTAATAAAATTTGGGATAAATTTTTACTGAATTTTTATGTTCTCCTTAAGAGGATAAATTCAATTGGTAGCAGGACCATAACTTGTGATATTTTTCCATTCCAAACACACCGGGAGATGTTCTAAGCAACTTGTGTGGGCTTAATCTCCTTAAGTTGGCCAAGTCAGAAAATCCGACCAACAAATGGCGCTAGAAGGAGGGCATGTTAACGATTAATGGCAGGTAGAACTATTGATAAATATTCAACCAGTCAACAACCTCCATTACAATCTGAAGTTAGTAGATCACCATTCATAGAAACTATTAGGAGCATCCTTGAGCATGATCACATTGCATCTCCATTCACTCCTGAACAAAGTACTCAAACTTTAGAAGAATCATGCCATATTCTTACGAGAGCATATGCTCATAAACTTGGTTTAACACCAATAGACTATGGTCTACCTAGACAACAAAGACGTAACCCTCAATTGAATATAATTACTCAAGATTTAGCAGAAGTCGATAGAACTCCAAGTTATCAAGTTAGAAGTCATCATAGAGAAACTGCTAGAAGATTGACTTCTGTAGGTGGTTTTGATCAACCACCTTCTCCTCCAGAATCACCACCAAATAGTCCAAGGTCATCTAATTCAGGGAGTTCTTCATATTCTAGAGGAAGTCCTATGGCTGGAAACATACCTGTAGGAGGAGGAGGTAATCCTCCACCTAATCCTCAACTTCCTTGGTTGAGAACAGTTGTTGTAGTTGTTCTTGGTGTACAACATCCTCTGCACAAATATTCAAATAAACTTCTTCCAAAGTTTAAACCAGATAACAAGGAACCTGCAGAGGTGCATGTAGATAAATTCATGTTAACTGTTCAAACCATGAACGTTCAGCATGAAGATATAGTTTGTCGTTTGTTTCCTTTAACTTTTGAAGGGAAACCATCTACTTGGTATTTTTCATTAGTCCAAGGATCAATCACAAATTGGGCTGAATTCAACAAGGATTTCCTAGATAAATTTGGGGAGGATAAAACACCTGCTCTTTTAGCCCTTGAGTTATCTCGAATAAAAATGGAACCTAAAGAAAGAATTAAATATTTTAATCAGAGATTTCTTACACTGAAAAATAAAATTCTTGTTGCTTCTAAACCACCCGAGGATATTATCATTGAAAATTATACTTCAGCTTTACCAAAGTATCCTCGGATGTTTGTTAAAAGAGCAGGTAAAACAACACTTATTGAAACTTTTGAGGAAGCTGTTAAAGTAGAGAAAGATTCTATGTCTTATGAACCAGATAGAAGTGGAAAAGTTGATACTTTTCCTCGTATGAAAATTGAAAGACCTAATTTGGAAAAAGATAAGGCATTTGATATAGAACAATTACATAATGCTATTTGAGCATTAAATAATGAAGTTATAGGATTAAAGAAAACTAATTCTGAAAATGCCTCTTCTAGAGGGTATTTCAGAAATCAGTTTAGGCAGAATCCTAACACTAATAATAAGACTAGTACACCTCCTGATATAGCAGTAAATGAAGAAATTTTTAATACTATTCGAGCAGTCTTATCTTTATCTGAAACTCCCTCAAATCAAGAAACTGTAGATAATGAAGAGGAGGAGGAATTTGAACATGAAGAAGAATTGGAAGAACCTCAATAAGTAAACGATCATTTCTGGGACAGTCTAGTAAAAGATTATGAAGGTAAAAGTCCTCCTTCATGACAACATGCCTATAATACTCATAGTAGAACATTCACAAATACTCCTGAAGCATCATCAAGTTCTACCCCGAGTAAGGATAACAATATTTCACAACCCAATAAATAGACTCAATCTGTCAAACAAACTCAACCTATGAGGACTTCTCAGCCTATTCAAACTGCTCCGAAGTTAGATTTACAATATGACATAATTGAATATTTAAAGAAGACACGTGCAAACATTAGTATGTATGATCTTCTTCAAATTTACCCAATTCCTAATAGTCATATTTTAAATCCTACCATGATTTCTATAATTCCTAATGCTAAGCAAAATCTAGCTGCTAATAGTTCCAATAGTGATTTAACACCGACTGATAAAGGAAAGCCAGCAGCTGATAAAGCTTCACTAATAGGAAAAAATTCAAAATCAACAACTCCTCCATTCCTACTTACCTTCGATATTTTTAATAGGAATGTTCACAATTGCATGGTTGATTATGGAGCATCTTCTAATGTAATGCCTTTGTCTTTGTGCAAAAGGTTAAATGGAAAATATGTTCCATCAAAGTCACAAATTACTCAATTGGATAGGACAAATGTGAGGGTTGTAGGAAATATGAAAGATGTTCTAGTAAGGATTGCTTGTAACTCTTCAGTTTTTCAAATTATAGATATTGTTGTTGCAGACATTCCTGATGCATATGGGTTGTTTTTTAGTAGGGATTGGTCTCAGCAATTGAATGGATTCTTTGCAACAGATTGGTCAAATTTATGGTTACCTAAGAACAGAAAATCAAATCAAATTAAGATAAATAGAGAAAAATATCTTAAACATACTGTGACAGAATTACATGATCCTAGTGAACTGGTTTTATTTTCAGATTCTATAATGGGGAATTATATGTATGAACTGGGGTTTGAAAATTTTAAATCTGAAAATTCTGCTTTCTCTAACAATAAACATCAATAAAAAATTCTTAATGTTACAACTATTTCTCATGATTCTTCATTCAAGGAAATTGTAAATAATATATATAGTCATAATATTGTAAATATTATCGAAAGTAAATTAATTGCAAATAATTCTACTTGGACTTTATATTTCGATGGGTCAAAGTCTAACGAAGGAGCAAGAGTTGGTTGCCTGTTAATTGACCCTAAAGGAAATAAAACATGTATATCATGTAGGCTTGAATCTAATTGTACAAACAATAATGTGGAATATGAAGCTCTAATTCAAGGTCTAAAGAAAGCAATCGATTTGGATATTAAAGTGCTAGTTGCATATGGTGATTCTGAAATCATCGTCAGGTAATTTCGTAATTCTATTCATTGCATTTCTAAAGATTTGCAGAATTATCAACTAGAGGTATGGAATTTCATGTCGCATTTTGATACATTCAATATAATGTCAGTTCCGAGATTTCAGAACCAAGAGGCAGATTTATTAGCAAATGTAGCATCAAAACTGATTCCATTAGAAAATTTCACACCTGATTTCTTTTCAATTGAATTGATTTTTAGGCCTTCTATACCAGATAATATCTTTAATTGGCGTGTTTTTGATAATGATGTGCAGGTGCCGAATTTCTTAACAAGTGATCATACCTTTAAAGATTCAACCATTGATGAGGTTACACATGATGAAAATTTACAGTACTTTTCGGTAATAAATCATTTTTGTTCAATTGAAAAATATTTTGAGAAGGTAAAACCGATTCCTAACTCAATTTTGAGATCAGAAAAGTTTTCTGATCTTCAAGATAAATTTAAGTCTGTTCCTAATTGTAAAACCAATAGTTCACAAATGAAATATGAAACTATAAATTTAGGAACAGAACTTAATCCTCAAACTGTGAATTTAGGAATAGATTGCACTCCTACGGAAAAATCGGCATTCATAAAATTATTCAAAGAATTTAAGGATGTCTTTCCATGGACATACGACGATTCGAAAACTTTCAATCCAAAAGTCATGCAACACATTATTCCAATAAAACAAGAATCAAAACCTTTCCAACAGAAACTTAGGAAGTATCATTCGTCACTAGAACCAACAATAAAGAAGGAATTAAATAAACTGTTAGCTGCTAGGATTATTTTTCCTATTCGACATACTCAGTGGGTAGCTAACTTGGTTCCAGTTAGGAAGAAAAATGGTGATATTTGACTATGTGTTGATTTTAGAAATCTTAATAAGTCCTCTCAAAAAGATAATTACCCAGTTCCTCCCAAGGAAGAAATCCTTCATAAAGTTTCTAGGTCTGAGATACTGTCATTTCTTGATGGTTTCTCAAGATATAACCAAATATTGGTTTCCTCGGATGATCAACTAAAAACAGCTTTTAGAACTCCATGGGGAACATACGCTTACAGAAAGATGCCCTTTGGGTTAATCAATGCTGGGGAAACTTTTCAAAGAGAAATGGATATTGATTTTAGAGGGTTAATTAATCATTCAGTAGTTGTCTATTTAGATGACATTACTGTATTTTCTAAATTTCAACATGATCACATTAATCATCTTGCAAAAGTATTTGAACGTTGTAGGAAATTTGGAATTTCTTTAAATCCAAAGAAAACAATATGTGTTGTTTTAGAAGGTATTTTATTAGGCTGTGTGGTTTCAAAACATGGGATCATGATTGATCCTAAATGAACCCAAGCTATCTCAAAAATAACTTACCCTTCTAGCAAAAAATAAATGCAATCGTTTCTAAGTAAAATAAACTTTGTTAGGAGATTTATCCCCAGTTTTTCTAAAAACATCCATCCTTTGCAAAAAATGATTAAGAAGGATGCTATTTTTAATTGGGGACAAGTTGAAAAAAATCTTTTCAGAGAATTTTAGAAGCCATTTCAGAAGCCCCTAGTCTTTTGAGCCCAAATTTTAACAAAGATTTCATATTGTATACTTTCGCTTATGACATATCATATGCAGCAGTTTTAACTCAGCTAAATCAGCAAAATAATAATGTGCCAATTTCTTTTATGAGATCAAATTTTAAAGGTGTTGAACTTAATTACCACGAGGTTGATAAGCAAGCTTTTTCTATTTTCAAAGCTGTCAAACACTTTCATCCATACTTATTGAAATCTAGAACGAAAGTGATAGTTCCTTACCCTTCAGTCAAAAATTTGTTAGTACAAAAAGATTTAGGTGAAAAAACAACACCATGGATGACAACTCTTCAAGAGTATGACTTGGAAATTAAACCTTCAATGGCATTCAAGAGTCAAGGATTATGTAAACTTGCTACTGAAGCAGCTCATTTTCCTAATAACAGTTCTGAAGCTGTCATTGATGAAGTCTTACTAACTAGGGAAATTTACTTTTATCCTCCACCACAGGATTCTTGGTACACAGATTTAAGGACACTTCTGGAAATAGGAACTACTGCTAATTACCTTGAACCAAGGAAAAGGAGAGCACTTAGACTGAAATCTACTCCTTAATTACTAATTGATAATATTCTTTTTAGGAGAAATTCAGATGGTGTTTTACTTCGATGCCTAGACAAAGATGAAACAAAAGTGATTTTGAAAGAATTACATTTTGGACCAGCAGGTGGTCATTTTGGTGGAGAAACTACAGCACATAATATTCTTAGGGATGGCTATTATTGTCCTACTCTATTTCGAGATTCTTATGCTTTTGTTAGGAAATGTCAAGAATGTCAACTTGCTGTAGGTAGGGTTAAGAAGTCTACTTTTCCTTTACAACTTGTTTTAGTAGAAAGGCCTTTTCAGCAATGGGGTATTGATATAGTAGGACCAATAAACCCTCCCTATTTTATGCAACACACATACATTATCACTACAAAAATTTACCCCAAAATCCGACACCTTGCATGTCTGAAATTCGACACTTATCTATCACCTTTTTGACACATACACCTTTTTTTTTCCGTCGATGGCATGACGTCGGATCTTTGACATGAAACTAATGTGGGTCAAATATTTGAAAGACCATTGTGTCGCATATTCGATCGTATTTCCTTCCAAAGTGTCAATCAAAATTGCATAAAGCATCGGAAATCCGACAGACAGATTGGCGTTGCCGTCGGTATTTTTATGCAGCAAGTGTCAGCTAACCGACACCATCTGACAGTGGAAGAGTCGGCCTTCCGACATGGACCGACACTTGAACCATCGGTCGTCCGATGGGTGGAAGCATCGGAGTCATGCCACGGCCATCGGATGTGTTTACCGAAGTGTCGAAAGCACGTCAGAAAAGCGACGCCTGTTGATGGATTTAAAAAAAAAATCCAAAGATTAACTAATGAACATTAGAAAGACATTTTTAACTAATTAAGACAATTATCGAAATGCAGGGTTAGGTTAGGATTTGATATAAGATAATTAAAATTTTATACTTTAATGCATAACACAAAACTAAAAAAGAGCTAGATACAGAACAATACTATTGTAATAAATTCAAAACATAATTTTTGTCTCTTTCAACTTTGACATTCCACATTTGGTCATTATGTTAAAGTTCGTCCTTGAGATACAATTTTTGAATTGCAATGTACATAAACTAAACAATAAGAATATAAATAGTATCATGTTAAACAAACTAACAACTAAAGAACAATGATAATGAACTATAACAATGCTAGTTTAGATCTAGTTTGGATCTTCCTTATACTCAGATACTTTTAGGGTAACATATTGTCATTGAAAGGACAAGTCACCAAAGGATCAGATGGCATACCTTGTGAGAGAGATAAAAGATATATTGTAGTAGGTTAAAGGTTAGGCTGCAATAAATGGCAGGCCTTTAGAATAGTCGTAAATCAAGCAAGATAGATTCTCCTTCAAATGAACAAAGGCATACGGCATCCTTAATCCATACACGTAGAGACACTCTTTAATGGACTCAACTTGTTGCAATAGTTAAGACAAAGGTAAGGTAGACTTAGCAGTTTAAATAAGGTTGTAAACCCCTTCCATACAGTCCACATAAGGTCATGAAAATTAGTCCAACAAGATCACAATTTATTTTAGCAGTCCATAAGGAGATCACACCCATCCTTAGAAACCCAAAAAGAAGTCACTCCCATCCTTTATAACGGCATTAGGGTCATGAATAAATTCAGTGAACAACAACAAGGTGGCAGCCTACTCCAATGAGCATCAATAGAGTCACGGACTGCTCTAATGAGTAGCGGCAAGGTCAAGGGTCAAAATTGGGAAGCCAACAAGGTCATGACTAGTAGTAAGAAGGTACTGTTCAACCCTTATTTTCCACAAGGAGGTTATGACCTGCTCAAAAGCAGCAACAGGAAGGTTGACCCAAATCAAGAGGTCACGGGACAATGAAAAGCCAACTAAGTGTCACCAAGATAGTCACGGCCCAACCCTAAGGGAAGAAAAGTGTTAAAAACCTAGCAAGATAAGAGCTACACACTCACAACTTCGAAGGAGAAGGGTTACAAAGTCGGAGCCCAACCCTAAGGGAATCAAACAGCTCATGGCCTAGTGAGAGAAGAGTTACACAGTCACATCCCAACAAGATAAACTACTTCAACAAGGGGGTCTCATAAGTTTATTTGGAATTTGGTAATACAAAATGGATCTGAATTAATCCCTCTTCCAAAATTTGTAATGAAAAAAATCCTTGAAAAAGTTTGAAGTCAACAATCAACTTAAAGGACAAAGGCCAACAAGAAGGTGAAATGAATCACTATGGTTGGCATTTCAAGGTAACATTATCATAAACAATGCTTGCTTGATGCAAAGACAACCAAAGGTATATGGACAAAAATAATGCTGGGGAAGAAGATGGGAAGTAACAGGGAATGAGGACTAGGAGTGAAGCAATATACTCAAAGATTGAAGGACGAAGAGGATTCCTAACATGTCCACATGGAACAAAGATCATCTCTGAACCAGAGCAATCTGTAAATTACTGCCAGTGAGTAGGAATACATGAAATTTTGATGAAAGTGTATAGCTCATCCTTTTTAACAATTCCTAAGCATAATTAGAACCTGCCATTGCTGGTTTTCCATTTGGGTTTCCAGAATAATCTGGTGTCGAATGTGTTTAAATGCTTTGTGACTGAGATCAATCTGGTTGATCACTGATTTAATTAATGGATCAGCTACAACACTTTTTCTTTTCTGGCTAGAATCTACAGCCCAATTTTTATTTGTTCTATTTGCTTGGTTAATGTATTAGTTGGTGCACTGTGCAATAACATGCTATGTAGCCAAACATCTTCAATCCCTGGTGCGATATTCTTTACATACAACAAATCCCATTATATATAATTCATAGACTAATACTAATGAATGGTTGGTTTACTTGGTGCTCTATTTAAATTCTGTGTGCTTAACTAGTTAGCCACAACCATCATATGGCACAAGGGAATAGTTATTAATTAAGTGTTGAGTTTGCACATTCATTATACAGCTACTAACGGAAGTGACTCCTTAAAGCAATTCATCTCAAGCTTTGCATGGAATTATCTACCTACAGCCAGAATTATATACATAACTACTTGAGTGATCAAGTCTTTGCAATTAGCTCCAGCCATATATAATGTTTGTGTAATGTTTAACTGTCAGGCTATTTCTGAGTTGTAGAATGCCATGCATCTTATCAGTCACTAGTTTTCTGAATGGGCAGAGTTATAACTATTATAATGCAATAAATAGAGTTGGAACTCAGTTGAGAAACAATCTTGGGCTACTGGTTTTGAATTGGTGTAAACAGTTTTGTTTATTTGAGAAGCATTGCAAGGATGTAAGACCATTCCTTGGTTGAGCATCCATCCAGTGGAAGGTGTTGCGAATCCATCTAGCCAAGCTTGAAACTAATTAGAGCAGATCCATTCATTCATCCCTTTTGGTGAATAGGAAGTAGAGAACAGGAAGCTTTGAACCCAATATTTACAGGATAATGGCAGAGAGTAAAAAATTATTTTGGCCTCAATGTTGATGACACTGACAGGCCATAGGCCTACTATTTGTTTTGGTTCATCTTGCTAGGCTGTGACTTTAAATTAATCTCATTGTCATAATCTTATCTCTATTCCAAGATTCTAAGACTAATCAATTATGCCAAATAGAGAGAAAAGTAAAAAGTGAAAAATACAAAACCTTCAAATGAAACCTTAGTTTTACGCAAAACAACTATAATCCAATTTGATGGAACTCAGCCACGAATTAAACGTAAAAAAAACCCAAAGTAAGCTAACAAAGAGTGAATGCACATAGAACAACGAAATAAATGATATCACTAGATGTCAAAACAGGTGTTAATAGCCTCCAACAAGTAAAAAGGTTATCCACATGCAAAAGTTTATTAAGAATTATGAGTATCTATCCATCGACTATGAGAATAGATCTCCAAGTAGCTAGGTCAAGATTTGCATCATGCACCCAAAGGGAAATAAGTAGACTTGTCCTTTTTTTTGTCTTACATTGTATGTATATATGGTAACACCATTGGATAAAAAAGTGCATAAGTTTAGGTGCATTTAGAAGACCTAACACAAACTCTATTTATTGTGACACAGGATTCAATATGCACACCTTCGAAATATGGATTAGAAGTGAGAAAAATAAACAACTCAAGTTATTGATAACTTTTGGGATCATGATTATTTGTTGATAGTATTCTCTTACCCTACCATTACGTTACAAAAGAATCCATCTATGAATTTACTCTGAAGCATATGTATGATTTAGTGGGTTAAAGTAGGCAATGCACCCTATATAAAATTATTATTGGATGAAATTAAGCTCAAGTCCAGGTATGTACACAAGTGACGAGACTATAAGTAAGGAAAATCAGCTAGTCATGTTATTGATATTTTTTAGATTATGGTCATTTATTGGTAGTATTCTCTTACCCTACTATCATGTTGCAAAGGAAGCCATCGATTGACCCTGTTTAGATTTAGTACTAAGACCATTCTTACATATTGGATGAAATATTCCACCATTCACAATGTTCGATTATAACTGCGAAAGAACTAAGGTTTTCATAAGCTGATACATGAAAGTTAGGAGGCAGGGAGAGTATACCTCTATTCTCTACATTTCAACTTCTGCTTTTATTTTTTGATTACTTTCTCGGGATTACAAGAGAATCACATGGCCATGTATTTACCCTACTCTGCCTCCTCCCATGTTGAAACCCGAGCCTCTAGGACATTCAATTTAGCATGTTCCTTATCATTAGTATTGAGTGATTTAGAAGCATCTTGCTCCTAAAATTCTTTACTATCCCATCCCATGATATTTGACTTTCCCAAATTGTGCACCTAGAACCATAATTTCCCTTCTAGTGCTCTCATGCACTTACTTCTCTAATAATTCGTGATGGTTTTTCAGGCCCAGTTGAGAATTTTTTACCGCCTCCACTGGTGCTACACATCTTCCTAGAGTAGATGGTCATGAATTAACAGGGCTCCTAGTTGAAGGTGTTGTAGCTCTGAGAGGGGTTCCTATTCTTGAAGGCTCTTGGCTTGCAATAGGGGTCATTTCTGTCCCCATATCCCTCATGGAATCTGATCTCACATTTGAAGTTGGCGGGGTGTAGGATAAGTGTTCAGTGGTCGGGTCTATGATGGCCTTATCCTCCTTTTTTCTCTTTTTATTCTTTATATGATTCACATTTAACCCTATTTCAGATTCTTCATTTCCCCATTTCTCCCAAACATTACTACCATGATATCTCACTCTAAGACATTTTTTAGGACAATCGTGTTGGAGATAGCAATCCACACCTTTATATGCAACCAGCATGGATTCCCATCACAAAAAGAGAAATAACCTTAGTGGTAAAGCAGTTTATCAACCGATGGTGGATCATAGCTTTGATTCCTAGCATGTCCAATTTTCAATAAGGTAACACATGCAAGTGGTTGGTGATGGAAAGGAGACCTGAGCCAGGGTGTTATTTGAAGGTGAATTGTTAAGATAGAAATACACACCTTGTAAACAAACCATTATGGATTCCTAGTATTTAAAGGGGTGAAGCTTAATGGTACAACAACCCATTGGCCAAAGGTAGCTCCTGTTTTCAATTCCTATTCTATCATGTTTTCAACAAGTGATATTTGTTGTAGTCAAAGACACATCCAATTAGGATATGTGGAATTTGAGAGCTAAAATGACACTATCGAGGGACACACTAAATCTATTTAGTTCAATTATTTTAGATGCATTTAATATCTCTCAGTCACCAAGTGTGAAGACCCTTTTCATTTAGGGCTTAACACAACCACAAATCAGCTTAAGCTGGGATGCAAACAAGTCACTTCTAGAGTGGTAATGTCAAATCATCCCTGACCTACTTAAAGGAGGTTACCACAATTCATATTAAGATTGAGGGAGAACAGCATAGTCCATATCCCAGCTAAGAGAGATCAAGACAGTCACAACCCACTAGGATATCATAGCCCCCTAGGATACACAGTTACAAGCCACTAGGATAGTTCTTACACGATCACATATCACTAGGATAGGTCTTACACAATCACATACCACTAGGATACACATTCACATCCCACTAGGATAGTTCTTACACAGTCACAAGCCATTAGGATAGGTCTTACATAGTCACAACCCATAAGGATACACAGTCACAACTAAGGTTTAGCAGCCTCAAAGGGATGAAGTCCAAGCTAATATTCCAAGAGAATTCCATGAATACATTGCATACATTTCATATAAAGTGTGTGTATCAAAATATTTAAGGCTCAATTTTCTCAATTTTTTGAAAAAAAAATACTTAAATAAACTAGCGAGGTATATACCAAACAAATCTTATATAATGGTTTCTTTTTATGCTAATGAAAAATCATCATTTGTATTAAAAAACAAACATCTATGTGGCAAAAAAACCTTCAATTACAAGGCAGTCTTTGAGTTGCACATGTCGCATAGTTTTACTGTTTGGTCATATGAACATGTATGCCTATCCCTTTGAAAAATTGTAAAGAAAGTAAACTAAATCAAATAATGACTCCAGCTATATGCATATGACCATAAATCCCAATCATACCATAAATCAATACTCTATAGATTTGTTGCACCACAATGAACATAGTCTTTATTCCCTTCTATATTTAGTAACTCTTCATGTATAAACACAAAAAAGGAATCAATTGACCTGTGAATACTAGTGGGCAATATGCTCTACAATGTTGAAAATTTAGAAATTATTTCAAAAGAAAATCAACAAAACATAATTACTCCAATACCTGGATTATGACATCCCACCACTTGACCATGCTATCATCACCTGCTGAAAGTAATGAAGTCTGTCCTATGAAGAATACCTCACCAATCTAATAAATGGAGACATCCATTACAAAACTAGTGGTTAAAGGAAATGTTGATCCTTTGAATAGTTCCTTCCATCTTAGATACAATATGCTATTGAAAGATATGCATTACAAGGACGGTGGGATAGAGACTGTTGAAATAATATTTCTACAAGTTCCATTTTGATCGTGAGCTTCCCATTCTTCATAAATGCGTGAAGGATCTAGGGGAACAATAGATGATGGGTATGGTCTTGTTGGAAAAGATTGATTTAAAAGTTAATGAGTGGATCTCACCTGTACATGAAGTGACTCATGGAAAAAATGTTAGGATTTTGCTTATCAAAATGGATCAAATATGACAAAATTCAACATAGGAAAATAAGGAAATGTAGGACTCTGTGGATTAGATTAGAGTCCATAATCCAACAAACCATGGCAATTTAACAACGCAAAATGAATAAGCATTTGATGAATGCATGGTTAGGTTCTTGAAGAGGAATCTAATCCTCGGGATTTATGAAAAGATTTTAGATCTGTGTCTGTCATGGAGAATATTATGGATACTAAATATAAGGTTTCTCTCACATACCTAAAGTTCTTTTGTGCAGAATCCGAAAACGCCTAAATCTAGCAGCATACTTAGTATTGAGCTGACAAAAAGAGATTCCTTTGACATTTTTTACTCATGCCAATATTTTTAATTTTTGAGCTCATATTTAAATAAATGGATGCATATGCAACTAAATTCTTGTGACAAGAATTGTTTATTGTTTTTATTTTCCGAGTCTTAATCCTAGAGTTCAAGTTTTCCATCCTAAGGCCAGTATTTAGTCCATCACTTCTCTAAGTCATGTCTAGTTCTCAATGTCAACTTGTAATGACAAAAAAATAGTATGAATGAATTTAGGTTCCCACGTTCAAATTTAACGGGTCAACTCACTTGAGATCCATCGGTATGTATCATATGAAAATATAGAAAAATGAAGACAAGTCACTTGGTAGAAAAGATATTGAGGAAGAAAAATGTTACACTTTTCAGTTGCATGGATTTGTTGGAGGATTTTGAGGTTCTCATGCATCCCACAAGAGGTTTTATCCCAATGTGATACCACCGTTATCCCATAACCTAAAATGTAATGGAATTTTTTTTAAGGTTATTCAAAGTAAATTTTTGGGGAAACCAACATTCCACCTCAAAACATAGGAACAAAGAAATCATGGAGTGTAGTTTCTAAGTTAAGTTGCTTCAAGAAGTAGAGTTTAAATGAAAGTTTTTGTTAGTTCGTGAGAGTGGGTATTATTGGGATTGAACCTAACACCCAAGAATGTACACAGGTCTACAATGAAATATATTTCATGCCAATGCATCAGATCAATATCTAGAACAATGTTGCAAATATCTCTAATTTCTCCTAATATTTCCAAAACTTTATTGAGCTTTAACGTTTTCTATTGTTCCTGATGTTTTTGGTATTTTCTATGTTTTTCAGTTCCAAAATTATGCTTGCCGATATTTTCTGAGTTTTTCAGGTCCAAGTTTATGCCTACTAATATTTTCCCTGACATTTTCCCTAATCTTTCCAATATGTGTATATCTGGGCCATTAGTGATATATCCCAAGATGAAAATTGCAACATTGATCTGGAAAAATATTTGTAGCTAGGGATGCAATTTGGTAAGGGTGGTTTAAAATTGAAAAATGGGTTTGAAGCCATTTTGGAAAGCATTTATCTTTCAAGAGAAACTAGAGAAAAAAATCCAAATATGTGGAGGTGCACAATGTGAAATACTAAATCCCTATGACCTTCTTTCTCACTAGGAAATGTGTTTCGAGTGCCTCTGTGCACTTCATAAACACTTGTCAGGTTGTTTCAACAGATATATTTTTCAAATCAGAATTTTCTTGTTTTGGAACAACTCCAAACTTTTTGGTTTAATGATGAACCTAACAATGTAGAAATGTCAAGGATGTCAAAACACCCCTGCCTAACTTGTAGAACGTTTACATAGTCTATATTCTTGCCTCTAGTGATTTTTTTCGCTTCTATGTATGGTAATCATCATCATCAACTAAATGTATGTGTGTGTGCATGCATAAATACCCAATACACAACTCAATCAAACAAAAGAAAACATATTTATACCTTGATTTCTAGATCTTCACACTGTCTTTTTATGCTTTACCTTTCAAAACATCATTCAACATACTTCATTTTTTTCCTATTGCAATAGTTTCATGTTAGGACCCATCAAATATATTTATGTTTGTTTATGAAAATTAAAAAAACAATCTAAATAAATACAATTATATTACAATGTAAATTACAATACTATTCAACTATTCAAGTAAATTAATTGTTAAGAATATATCACCTGATAAAACATGGATAACCAAAAATACTATGTATATAAGGCCATCGATCTAATCAAAACTCCATTTCTTGCCTCTTAACTATGGAAATGTTTCTCAATGCTATCTGTAACAAGTTCCAATGGAGGAGTCAAATAGCAATAGTGAAAATTACACAGTAAAAATATAGAAACAGATGTTTTTTAATGTATTCTTCCTTACCATTCATTGAGCTCCTCTCTGTTTCGAGAATAATTTAATATTTTCTACTAAACAGGACCAACCACGTGAAGGTGGAATCTCTTATGGCCCCTCCCCCTTCACATCACTCTCAACTCCCCAAACCCAATGTGTATACTTGCAAATAAAAATTTATTTCACTATTTCACAAAGCAAATAACAATGCATCTACAATGCAAATCATTTCACTCAATAGTTGAAAAATGCTTTCATTAAATCATTCTTTAAAACATTCATTAAACCATTCAATCATTCAACAGCTAAAAAAACCATTCATTTAAACATTAATTTAGTCAATGGCAGAAAAAAAAAATCAGTAAACAATTTAGTAAAGCATCCATTCATAAAAGACTAATTTTGTGCTATGCTTTCAAAAATATATTTCAAATTTACAAAAAAATTTAGAGTGATGGATTTATAAAAGGCTTGTGCAGATATTCCATACCCTTGGAGTCCTGTGTTTCCAAAATTTTCCATTCACCCCATTGCAATATCATACCCTTCTTTGAGAGCATGTCTGCCTCCTTATTTCGCTCCTTGTAAACATGAGTGAAAGAGATTGATTCAAAGAATGAGAGAGAATGGGTTGTCTCTTCAAATAATGCATCGAGAGAAGTAGTTCTACATTTCTATATCGTATTCATCCAGTTTATAACCACCATTGAGTCACCATATACTTGTAACTGTCTGCAATTTCTTTCATTGGCAAAACAGAGAAGTAATTTCAATGTCATGAATTCTGCATAGCTGTTGGTTCCAGTTCCCAGGCCCAAAGAAATTTGAAAAAAATGACTTTGATTTAGATATAAGCATACACCTCCTGAGTTTGTACACCGAATGCTTGTTTTCTTCCATCCAATTGCTAGACCTCCAGAGTGGCTAATGGCACTTTGCACTGTGAAAGAGTATTGCGGAAGAAGTGATGTTAAACTAGTTTCAACTTCCAGCTCTGGACCCATTGTTTCTTGTGGAAGGATGACTTCTGGTGATAGAACCTCTATCATCCTTTTTAGGGCAAGTTTTTTCCAGGTGCTTTCCAGACCCCTGCAGTTTAGGGAGACAAATTTCATTTGGGCACCCCATCTAGGATTTGCACTACTCTAAGCGCCTCGAAAATGGTTGTTTGTCTGCCACTTGCCTGATCCCTGAGCGCCATGCTCTGGGCCGTAGAGAGATGAGATGGTCTTTGTCTCCCTTTCCCTTTGGATGTGTTCCTGGCATTTACCCCCAGTCCTTTTGTAGGGATTTTTTTTTTTGAGGGATTGGAACATCCCTTGAATAAATGTGGAAACGGATAGAGGAGGACTGAGTGGGCGAGTCATTTTTTATGGTGGAAGGGGAGGCTGCCTGGTTTGAATTGGAGGTACTTTTGAATGCGGGGGAGGAGGTGCCATTTTTTTGGGGAGGGGTACTATTTGTGATAGGGTTAGGAAAATTCTTTTCCTCATTCAAAGATAAATCATTCAATTGATTGCTAAGGGAAAAAGTGTTCATACCCAGTGGGGAAGACGCGATCAGACATTGTTCCATCTGTTGAGGAGGCCCTTCTGCTGCTACTACTCCCGCTCTTTCTGGTTGATCCAATGGTTGTTATGTACCCTCCAACCTTAGAGGATTTTCTTCTGAATTTGTGTTCGGATCAGTTTCCTTGGAGCTCGGGGACTCTATTCGCCTAACCCACTTCCTTCTTCCAGTTGTTGAGGGAACAAAGTTTGGGCAGTTTCTTTCCAAATGTCTTGTTTCATGACATTTGTGGCATCGAAATGGGAGCCCTTCATAGTCCAATAGCTATCTTTTTTGCTTGTTTTTCCATACAAAATTAAAGGCTTCAAGAAGATTGGTTCTGATGTTCAAAGAGACTAGGATCTTGGCTACCTTTTTTATTTCCATCTGCTGAAATGAGAGGTCCGCTTCAATGAAATTCCCCAGCTCATTCTTGATTTCACTAAGCCAAGCCAAGTTCTAGGATTCCAATGGTAGTCATGGAAGGCGAACCCAGACTGGTATTGTATCCAGTTGCTCTGTTTCCGCATCGAACAAGGGGGTCCACTGCTTTAGCTGAAACAGGGTTTTCCCATATGTCTAGACACTACTACGTATGAGGTCTGCATCATCTCTGCATATGAACCAGAAGCTAAACCATCCCTTTGCAAGCAAATTAATAACTGGGCCTTCACCTTGAAGCCCTGTCCAGTTTTTCCTGGCCCATTCCTTCATTTTCACCAGGGTGGGGTTTCTTCCTATGATTTTCCCGAGTAGGGTTAATTTGTCCATCTCTAGTTCTTCTTCCATGGTGCACCAGAATCCACAAAATACGTTAAATATCTTCTAGAGGGATTTAAACACTGATTATTTCATTTCCTGGAGTTGATTTGGGTGCCTTTGTCTTCCAGGACAGAGTTCCCATTCGAGATTCTGTCTAATTGTTCGGTGGCTTCTCCTGTGCATGCTCCCTGTGACACTGAAGGATCGATTTCCCTATTTGGGGTTCCTTGTGGTTCCACCTGGGGAATTTCGATGAAAATAGTTGTTGTAGCTCTACCCGGAGTTTGGAATAATGAGTACGGGCCTCCTCCTAAGGCCGGGTTCAATGGTTGTGCTGCGAACACACCTAGAAACTCTTCATCTGGCGGAGAAACCGGAACTCTGCTCTCACTTCCAGCTGTCAAATTTCCCAGTGTGTTCTGCACTGTGTCTGGGGACGGTATACCGGTAATTTCCGGTGAGGAGAAGATGTTGAGATCTTTCTCCCATGGATCAACAGAGTTGTCTGCCATGTCTACCGGACCTACTCCAAAATTCATAAAAACCTCCAAATTGAACTAACTGTCCAAAACAAAAACGAGTCATTTCTTATGATATAGTATTATATATTATATATTTTTATTTTATAAACAGTCTGTCAGATCTCCGACGCATCAGTGTTGGATATCCGCCAGTTTTTCTTTTGCAAACATCGACAAACCGCCCTGGAAGTGTCGGTTCCCCATCGGATAACAGCCAGTGTTGCTTTCGCAAACGTTGAATATCTGACCTTGGTAGTGTTGGTTCCCCGACACTACCAGTGTCAGAAATCTAACTCACGAGTGTCGGATATTTGATGGATCTATAAATATTATGTTATCATCATTCTGATGATTGATTTCTGTCCAACACATCTGTGCGAAATGTCGGTTGACGTTGGATTCTAACATCAGAATTTGGGTCAAATCCTGTTGTGTATAACTACAACTGATTATTTTACCCGATGGGCAGAGGCTACACCTTTAATGGTTGTAAACACCAATCAGGTTATCTTATTTTTAGAATCTTTTATCATAACAAGATTTGGTGTTCCAGATTCCCTTGTTTTTTATAATGCCTCATATTTTTCATCAGTTGAGTTAACTCAATTTGCCTTAGATAAGGGTATAAAGGTTAGATATTCAGCTAATTATCATCCTCACGGAAATGGTTTAGCTGAATCAACAAATAAAAATTTGGTGAAAATTCTCAAAAGAACTATTTCAGCTCACCATTGTGATTGGCATACAGAGTTGTTTAATGCTCTTTGGGCAGACAGAGTAACTCCTAAGGCTACAATAGGTAACTCACTTTTCTTCCTAGTTTATGGAACTGAGGCCATTTTACCGCCAAATTTATTTTTACCTTCTTTACAGTTAGCCCACTCTGTTCAGGATGAAGATTGTCCAGCAATGGAGAAAAGGATTAACACTTTATTAAAACTTGAGGAAGAAAGAAATAGGTCAAAACAACATTTTACAAAACATCAAGAAATTGTTAAGTCCTTGTTTGATCAATCCTCAAGTTCTAACCGAAAGTTTCACGTGGGGGACTTGGTGTTAAAATGGGACAAATTCCACGAGGAGAAAGGAGATCATACCAAGTTTCAAAAACTATGGTTAGGCCCATTTGCCATTGCTAAAAAGATAGGTCCAAGCACTTTTAATTTGCAAACCCTAGAAGGTCAGTTTGAAACATTTCTGGTAAATGGACTGATCTTAAAAAAATATTTTTGCTGACTTTTTCAGACCCTAAATTTGTATTTAATTTTGTATATGAGCTTGTTTATTGTACAGTTTTTATTCTTTTATTTTTAAATCAGTTTCTGTCTGGAAATAATTTTATTTAAATTTTAACTTCCTGTATATATTATTATCATAAAATTTTATAAAATTGTTGATATTTTGTACAATCTTTTATCAAACAGAATTATGATAAATTCGTGATTCTTATGTACATTCAAATATCATTTGACCCATATAAAAAAAAATACTCTTGAAACTTATTTTTTATTTTCTTAAACTAAATATTCTTCCATTCAAGTATTAATATATCAATCATTTGTATCTAGGATTGTCAAATCTCTGTATATATGTTTCAAGATAATCAGTCACTAATGTACGTACGTTGTTGAGAGGACATTTGTAAATAAATAATTCATGTGGTTTAAACCCAGTTTGTTCATTAGTTTAAAATTATGGTATTAGACTAAGTCTTTTAAAAATTGGTTCAAAATGATCAAAGTTTCTTAAATCTATTAAGAACCTATCATTATTTGTAAATATTTGTAAATATTGTTCAAATTATTCCTCATTCTCCTATTTTCTTTTGAGAGTTAGGTTGGTTGATTAATGTCTTTTTCAAAACTTGTACTTTGAAAAATCTTTATGGATCTCTATCATCAGTCATTTCTTTTAAAGTTATTTACAATTTGGAAAAATTTTAGATCTGTTCCATTCAATAAAATTCTAAAATTTAAAATGAGAGATGGAAGGTCTTAGTAATAAGCCGATCCGATCAGGATCATAAATATCATCGGCATGACATTATTAGGAAACTGATAATGGCTCTTGGTCGTAATGTCAAGAGATAGGGGGTCTCATCACGAGCCAACTGATTCATTTTCTGGTGATATTAGTGACTGACATTACCATTTGGTTACCATGCTAGGTAATGATCTCTTATTTTATAAAATGTAAAATTTCAAACTCAATAAAGTGAAACATAACTTTGATTGAAGAATAGGAGGTCTCATCATGAGCCGGCCTAATCATGATCATCAATGCTATCTAGTATAACTTCATTTCTGATCATCAGGGTGATGGCTCTTGGTTAAAATATCAAGATACAAGAGGTCTCATCATGAGTTAGCTTGCTTATTCTAGGAAGTTCTCGTGAATGATACTATCACATCAAGTTATCATGCCTAGATAGTAGTCTTTGGTCAAAGTAATTGTTTCTAATTTTTAGTTTATATTTAAAGCGAAAAAAAAGGAAAATCATTATATTCATGGAACATATTCTAGAAATTTATCAGTGAAGTAGATTCCTATATCTTATACTGATGGTTCAGATTATTATTACTATAAGTACTTTGTTTTGATTCAGACATTCTAAAGATTATCTTTAACAAAATTCTTATTTGTAAAGATGGGGTAATTTTGAATTATACTTGCAAATATAAATCAGATAATGGTTTTTAATAGACTGAGAATTTTTTATTGTTTTGAATAGATTTTAAGATTTTGTTTATCCCATCGTTTGAAAATTGTATGAGCAGAAATAACTGGTTTGCCCAAGTCGTCGCCATTTGTTAGCAGGCAACATCCCTCTCAATTTTTTCTGCTTTGCTGAATAAAAATGATTAGTTCTCTTTTATGATTTATCACAAAAATTATATAAGAGTGCCTTCAGAATCTTCGATTCTGAAGATACTCTCAATTAAAGAAGAGTTAAGGGTTATACTGGAAGTTTAGGGAACACTTTCATAAATTTAATAAATTAGCAGCTGTTAATCTTGTAATTTTATATATATAATCAATTTTCATTATTATCAATATATCTGATTATATATTGACTCAAGATATTTAAATTAGAGTATGCTAAATAGTTCTTTGGATTAAAATGAAAATGCATTTTGAACTTGCTACAATTTGGTTTTATTGGTTTCTTTTGACAAAGTATTCATCATTAGTTTTTTTTGTAATTTATATGATTAGGGTTGATGAATTAATTGAAATATTCTATTTTAACCCTATTAATATACTTTTACATAAACTTTATCTTTTAATACTATGCCATTTTACAAATTGTGGAAAGTGTATATATGTTTCTCAAATAGCGAAAGTTTATTTTTATATATCATTTCGAATGTCTATAAAAATATTTGTGTTATAATCATAAGTAATCGATTTTTGATCTAGTATTTAGTTTTTAATAAATTTTCCATCCGATCATACTTTGAAATAGGTCATATGACGAATTGGATTCAATGAGTTCATTCAAAACTATATAATTTTACCTTGAATCTATTACATGCATAAATATGGTTTTGAACATTTAAATTATTATCCAAAGTTGATCTTGGTACTTGGTTGGATTTATGAAACCCTAGGAGACAACATTGCTTGTAATGACAAATTCACATCATCTGGTTTAATAGCGCGATTTCCTTCCACATATAATCCTTTCCTATTAATGTTTGGCAGTCATGTGTATGGTACAAGTTACAAATTGTTGGTTTGATAACATATGTTCACAGGGATTTTAATATGTAATAATTACCTTACTCAGATGTTTTCATATTAACATCATTCTATTTGATAGTCGTGTTACATTCATGAAAATATTTGATTTCGAATATCTCATAATGATTTTAGATCACATCAATTTGTTTGATGAATACCTACGGTGGTTTGATGGTGAAGTTCTCACACGTAAAAAAAATTGTCTAGGGTTACTCTTTAGCTCTTCCAGAATCGCATGAAGGCTCATAACATGTCTCTGTATTCACATATCCCTATCCCTTCAGTATTTACAACGCCTTTTAACCCTCTGTCAAAGAAAGAACTGATAGTTGAACAGATGGCTCCCTTAAGTCGCTTTGAGCTTTCTGGTCCAGAAATGTTAGAAGCCGACCCTAAAGTTCTTGCCTTGTTTGAGAAAATTGATTGGAAACTCTTCTTTTGGGGTTTTAGTGGACACAATAAGGAAGTTACCAGACGATTTGTGTTATCTTTTGATGGAAACATTGCTCAAATAGGTTATTTACAGCTAGTCATATATGAAGAATTTATTTCGAAAGCCACAAAGCTACCTCAGACTAGTGAACGCTGGTTCAAAGGGTCACGAATTGACAAGAAAAAGTTTAAGCAGTTCCTTCTTCCATTTTCAAAGGAAGATGCACACCTTAAATTCAGCTTTCCTGTAAAATATTTGAAGAAACAATGGCTTGCTCCTTTTGAATTCATTTCCAGGTATATCTCTTATGATGGTCGGTATTCAAATGTCCCATTATATCATCTAAGAATTTTAATGGCTCTTAAGGGTTTGAAATTAAATATGCCCTACTTTCTACTTCATAGTTTGCACAAAATGGCTATTACGGTTCAACATACTATTGGTAATCAAGACCATATTATTTTCCATCACGACCTGATCAAAATGTTAGTTCAGTATCAGTTAGTTATAGTACGAAGAACATGGGATGAATTCTTAAAAGAAAATGAGTTCGGGTTAACCCAATTTTGGCCTACCAACTTACCTAAGACTCGTGCAAAACAAAGAAGACCTTGTGAAGGAGAAGTAAAAGAAGAGACTGATCATATAACTGATCATAAGGGGCTAGATAAGCTTTGTCTGATAGTTGAAAATGAGAAATTATATACTTCAAACCCTCCTGAACAGTCCAAGAGGGAAAAAGAAGTGGGAGAGGGAAGTAAAATGGTTTTCCAAACGCACTATGCTAAATCAACAAGTGATTTGTATTCTAAGGTAATGGAGGAGAGAGAGAAGCATGAGGTAAAAGGGAAAAATCTGGAAGGTGACAATAAAACTCTTGAACCAAGCACGAGAAAATATGAAACCTTTAATTGAAGGTTTACTAGGATTATGATTAGTCTTTCGGTTCCAATAAGCATGGAAAATAGTAGTGAACCCATTATTGTTGAAGATAATAGTGATAACGAGGAGGAATCTCCTCCTCGTGAAACCCCAATCAATGACTGTGAGCAAGAACCAAGTAATAATCACAATGGTGTGGTGGTATCTCCTATGAGATTCGTGAAAGATAATTCACCATTACCAGCATAGTCTAAACATGAAGCTCGATTTGAGTCACCATTGAAAGATGAATATTCTCTAGCAGAAACTTTAAGAGTAGTGAAGTAGTCAATCAAGCTTTCTAAACAACATAAGGTTGATCGGATAAAAGACATTTAAGAAGCTCATGATAGGTTGAAAACTGAGTTACAACAGCAAAAAAATTAATTGCTTATGTGGGTAGACTGATGGCAACAAATGAAAGCCAAGAAAGAAAAATACAAAGCAGAAAATAAATTGTTAGCTGCAACTAATGAGAAATTCCTGAAAGATAAAAAAATCCATGACGAAAAAATCTTGAAACTCAGGACCAAGCTGTCAGAAGCCAGGAAAGTTATCAAGTTACAGATAGCAACAACTTAGTCTATATTTAGTTATTGTGATTTCATATTTGACAGGTAATAAAATGTTTTAATTAGCACACCTACAAAATCGTAGATTTTACAGGTATGCTTACAATTTGTATTATTTTTATTTTATTTCCTGTTATTGTGATTTTAATGAGAAATTAATATTTTTTGTAAGTGTACATATTGTTGCTATGTTGAAAAGAATGAAGACTATTTTTGCTCGTCGTTGGCATTCGTTGGGGCTTTTGGAAGAATTGGATACTAAAGACAACCATGGCATAGGTCGATTCATCTGGGTAGAAGTTAATACATGCCAGTCATTTAATTGACATTATTGTTTCAAAGGATAAAACGTATTTGCCAGGTGCCTTCCTTGAAGAAATCCGATGCAACAGAATAGGGATAGAATTTTTGTCTTTATTATATAGCGGTTGTTAGAAACTGAAGGGATATTTTTAGAATAGTTGTTACACAGAAACTAGAAGGAGTTACTAGTCTTATTATATAAGCTAGTAAGCTCAATGTAGAGGGGGTGGAGGGAGTATTGAAGGAAAAGACTTATTATAAATATAATTACAATGTCTAGTTTTAATTTCTTTATTGAAGTTTTACCTTCATGGAGGATTGTGACTAGAGTTCTCAAACTGGTATCATTGCTTGTTACTATTTTGAAAACTTAATATATATATTTCGATATACTGTTTTCTCACCATACATTTTATGCAATTGTACTGTGATATGATTGTATTTATTATCTCAAATTATACTCTGTTTGCACAATATTGATGTTTGATTGCGAAAATTACTGAGTTTTTGTTAATTGATATTTGTATTGATAATTGAGATTTTCCAATAATATATATTTCATATTTATCCTGATTTCATTTGTATTTTCTACAATGTTTTCATGGATGAATAAAATCCTGTTATTCAAATATTCGGTATTGAATATTAGTTATTGATTAATAGGGAATCACAGAATAAATTAAAGTAGTTCTCTATTTTAATGTTCTTTTGTTGTGCATATTCAACCAAATGATTTTATGATAATAATTTAAATTATTATTACTTACCTCTTTGTTAATTTAAATCATTAATTGATAATTGATTTAGTTTTCCAAGTTTCTCTCAGCTGAGATAGGATAGCTAGTTGATTTTAATTCATATTTTAGTTTAGTTTATTTTAATAGTTGTTAAATAGAATTAGGTTAGTTTGATAAAATTTAAAAGAGTCTTTTAGTCAAAATATTTTAAAACAAAACCCCAAAACAGGAGACTTTCCTTTAGAAAGCACTTTAGGATAACTTAGACTTAGAAAACTAACTCTAGGGTTTATTTTAAGCATTAATAAAATTTAGGATAAATTTTACTGATTTTTTATGTTCTCCTTAAAAGGATAAATTTAGTTGGTAGCAAGACCATAACCTATGATATTTTCCCATTCCAAACACACCGGAAGCTGTTCTAAGCAGCTTGTGCGGGCTTAATCTCCTTAAGTTGGCCAAGTCAGAAAATCCGGCCAACAGGTCTCTGACAGCAATGAGTGACACATCCTGACTAGAAATATTCCTCAGCTATGTACACAGTTTCAAAGTCTCCTCCACAGTCGTATCCTTTGTTTCTCTGTATTTATCCAACAGCTCAATCTTATCTTTGAATTAGGACATGGAGTTAGCTGGGGTGTCAGCAAAGGAATATTCCTTGGCTTCAAAAACAATTCAAGTTGTCATTGTCTCTTGCTCCTCTTTTTCCTCTAAAATTTTTTGGACTAGTTGTCCTTCTATTTCGATCTTCTGTCTCTTTGGGGACCTGGCAGTTTCCTCATCTTCAATGTGCATGGGGTCTAAACCCTCTAATTTTTTGGTTTTATCATAGTAACTGGCCATAGAAGTGGCATTTGTTGCTGCTGAAACCACCCTTGAAATATCAGGAATTAATGAGGTGATTTCCTTCACAGAAGAATTGGAATCCTCATCCATATCATCATCTTTGGGATTTTCCTTTGGGTAATCATTCCAATTGGCAGTATCTGCAAACCCAACTACATCTTCGTGTTTGAAAGGCTTCCTCTTTACAACTTTCCTTCTGTTTGAGATGACATGATGAGGATCATACTCAACCATAGGCTCTGTAGGAAATTCCATTTCCTTCAACAAGTTCTCAATCATGAGAAACACATTTTTTTTATTAATAGTAAAAGGACCAACTGTCGAAGGGTACTTTATATCAGTAGACTTCTTATACTTCAAGAAATTCTATGTTTCCACTGCAAGCTTCTTCCTGATGAGATCCATAGATAAAAACCTAGGGTTAAGGAAGGAGGACACTAGATATGGCGAGTGAGTGAAACCATATAACCTGTTGACCATTCCATTCTTAAATAAGAACCAGTCACCTATCCTACTATCTATGGAGTGCTCCAAAGTAGCCCTCATTTCAGGTAATACTCTGGGTAGCCTTTTCTGGAACATAACATTTCATATTGTTTCCATAAGAAAGTTCATGAACTTTGTGTAGTCCTTGCTCATCTCCTCAATCAACACCATCTTGGGTAACTGCAAATTTTCTTCATTGTGAGCAAGAAATGTCTTCAGAAACTAGGATTGGAACCTGAAGGTTTTGGTTCTACTGAAATTCATCAACTGAGAATGGATATTCTCAGCAAGAAACTCATCGAATTTGAGACATGAAACCTGTGAGGCCTGACCTGGCTCACTTGACTCAATTGGGTAGGTGCTTAGGACTAAAAGCAAACTGATGAGAGGCTCAATGATGTATTTATTAGTGTCTAGACCTAGGAATTGGATTAGGAACGTAATAGTTTACTGGGTTTCCTCGATGAACAAGTTGGAATCGAGGGGAAATGGTTGGTCTGACATATTAGCATGAGGTTTTAAACATTTCCTAAAGAAATATTGTTTCCTCTCTACCAGATACTCTTTGAATTATTGTAGTATGGACTCTTTTGTGTAATATTGGGCCTTTAGGGAAAACTCATTAGGGTCTGACAAGGATTTTTTAATACCTAATGAGCTGACCAAGCATAGGACTGTAGAACTGGTAATTCCCATAATTACTCTCTCATAATAGACTATTTATCGGCACACCACACAAGGAATTCCAGGAAACTTGGGGTTTGCTCAGTTGCGAATAAATGGAAATAGGACTCGTGCAGGTTATGGATATCGATCCCTTATTCCCTAAGTAGTCTCAACTTTCATTTAATGTCACTAATGAGTACATGTAGTAGAAGTGTGTCTAACAATTCAACATCCCTATCTTCAAAGGATTCTTCTATCTTCAAACATTCCAGGTTTTGAACTTCAAGACTTCTAGATTAAGCCATTTTTTTAAGGTGGTAGACGAGACAAAGGCTTACCTGGTAGTATTTGACAAGTGGCTGAAGGTTGTTGTATACATTGGTCACTCTTGCAATGTTTTGGATCTCTCTTTCTGATACTCTGGAGAATAGAATCATGTCGCGAATCCACATGCATGGTCCTCTTTATACCTTTGTACACTCTTACCCGCCTCGTGTCTTTGTTCTATGAAATTATTTCCGCCCATAGATCTAAACCCTCAACAACCTAAGTTTTCAAAAGACATGGACCTTCCTAACCATCGATCTCTCTGAGATGTAATCTATGTCGTCAATTTTATATTCCTTGATCTTTGTTTTGCGGACCCCTTTCTTTTATTCCCCTTAGAATATTAGGACTGCGAAACTAATCACAGTCATAGATATTTCCCATGATATATCTCAACCATCCAAGGATGTGAATTATACTCTATTTTGGAAATCCAGCAGCTTGCTAATTCTTACACAATTTCTTATTGCAAAATAGATCACGGTCATCAGTCAATTAGCCCTCCAAATCTCTGCTGTCGAAGGTGTGGGACCCTACAGGATTTCACATCGCCTCGTTCTCCTAACTAGCGTGCACCTTCTTACTGTGAAATCCTCCAGGACCGTTGATTGGATCCCTGTCATATCACCATTGTTTAAAATCTTGGGGCCCTCCAGCACTTCGTAGCCCCACACTGTCTTATCTATTGTGCAATTTCGGGTGGTGAAATAATTCTTCTCCGTAGATCTTCCCCATCAAGAATCCCAACCATTAAACTATGCAGGCCCCTCTAGTTATCGTAGCCCTGACCTACCTTTATCTCTCCTGCATCTTTCACTACGAAAATGCATCTCCATCGTAGATCTGGCTTGCTCAAAATCGTGACCATTGGAAAGCAGAACGTATAAGGGATTTCGCATACCTCCATGTCTAAATTATCCACACATATTTTCCATTGTGAAATCCTCTGTATCTATCGATATGCATTACCTGCCCATTTGATGATCAATCTTGCTCATCATTTAACCCTAATTTTCCCATGTCAAGCCTCTTACAAAACCATGCCTCTTTCCTCAGCAAAATCCTTATCAACCATTGATCTTCTTTGCCATGGATCTGCGCCATTCATTTTTTCCCCTAGATAACTGCGAGCAGATTTTCATATTTGAACCAGAATGTAGGATCCTAACCCTAGGACCCTTGATATTTTCTCATGTCACATCATGGGGTAACCCAATTTTACATTCATTCTTAGGAAAAGCCTCCCAAATGTAAGATATGGAAATTGTTTTCCTATAACTCCTTCAATTTCACTGTACTAGACCTTAGCAAGGGAAATAGTGTAGCTGCCTATGCAGAAATCTCAAAAATTTAGCACAAGTGCTAACAACAGCTCCAACTTGGGGATTTTATCCTCCCTATGAGGTATAAAAGAACCACGATGACCACATGTCTAATCCATTAGGCTGATCCCCATCATTTCCTGAAAACCCCACAGCGGGATTCGAAAACAAAAACTAAACAGATGCTGAAAAATAAACTGAAAATAAATGCTTAAAGGAAACGCTCATCAGGTCGAGCTTATTCATCTCTACCTACCCTACCTACCGATTATCAATGCCTAGTTAAGTAACTTCCGACTTCCAGTGAATCCAATCAATCATATGATTCCATATGCGAAATGTTTCCTCATGCTTGATAAAAAATAGTACTGAATGACCAAATGGAATAGGATTGTGATAAGGAACTTGATCTTTGTTGCAAATCCATAACCAACCATTCACACTGTACAGCTCCTCCACAAATCTGGCCACTGAGTCATGACCACCTCCAAAAAATTCTGTTATGCACCTGCCATGACACGGTTGCTCCATATATTCAGCCATTGGATCATGAAAATCAGGGTAGTATCCCAGCATTTCAGCCATCTTCTTGCCCCAATGTTGTTTCTTAAATTGTAACTTCTCTTGGATATTATCCAACTGTTCTTTAAAATAACCATGTGAGGGAATCTCAAGACAACTTCTAAATGAGACATTAGTTTCTTCACTCCAATTGTCAAGACCCAAAACTTGCTTTCCCTCATGAATTTCACAGGGAATATCTTCAATAGAAACAAGTGAACTAAGCTCTTTTTGATATAAATGTTCTGTATAGGAAGAACAAGAAGTGACATCCGACATAGGACCCTCATCCTCATATTTATCATATAGTGGAGGACTGAACTCTTCTTCAAAACCCCCATAGACATGACTCTCAACAAGAAAATTTCTTTATTCATTAAACAAATTATAATACTCCTCTCATATGGCCCTAGGCTACTCATCTGTGTGCTCATAAAGATAAATAATAGAATGCACATTAGATTCTACTTGTTAACCCTCCCCATTATCCATTCCCCAAAATTCCATGACATTATTCCTAACCTCCACTTTATATGTTTGATTAGAAACCCTTAATATTTGTTTCATAAAATCGAATGAGGCAAAGAATAATGGAAAATAGTTACCTTCCTCCTGTTGATTGTGTTCTTCATGAAAAGTAGGACTAGGAGGAAAAGGAGACTTTAGTTGTTTACCCTCCCCTTCTTCCACTAGTAGAGAAGGATCTGTATGTTCTTGCAACTTTTCAGGTTCAATATGAGTTTGCTCAACTCGCAAGGGTCATTTAAAGTCCTTATTTCTTATGGGGGATGGGTTGTGGTCCAAAATGAGTCTCTCCATCCACCTCTCCATGGATTCCATCATCATATCCATCTTGGCCTCTGGTGTGTTATGGGGAGAAGGATGGGTGATATCTTCATTCTTTCTTCTATCTTCTCTCCCTTTCTCTCTAGCAGCAGTCTAGTTTATCTCTACCTCTATGGCATCATTCATCATGTCTTCTAGGGAGATTGATCTTCTTTCACTCATCCAAAAGGTAAATTCGCTATCAAAATATTTGGCATACTAGAGTTGGGAAGCATAAAGAGGAGGCTTGAACTGGGTAGGGAGGGAATCACACACTTTCATAAATCTATCAGAGAACTCCCAGACAGATTCACTCTCCTCCCTCCTTGTGGAATGAAATTGGTGTAAGCACTTCCTGGGGTCTTTCCTTTCTGCCCATTGGTTCTTGAAAGAATCCTCAAAATCTTGATATCCTAGGATGGAGTTGTCTGGAAGACTGGTGAACCACCTTCTTTCCCCTCCATCAAGGTTTTGGGAAAATAGTATGACTCTAATGTCTTCATGGTATACTTCTTCTAGGTCATTCCATTATGGAAACCACCTCAATTTCTCTTCAGTTGAGTACCCCTTTCCCCCATTAAATTGCTCGATTCTTTGGGCATACCCCTAGGGAACGTCATGAAGAACTGTATAGAGGAGTGTAGGGGCAAACCTTTCAGCTTTCTCTGATGTTTTGGTAGGGTTTTAAAAGGTATTGAAGGCAGTGTGACAGACAACGACAATCTGTCGTGAGGGACTATAGAGACACGAAGAACTCTAAAACTGAGCGATGAAGGTTTCTCAAACTCTAAAGTGGTGGGAGATAAGTCGATGGCAGCAGAGTTAGGTGAGGCTGCTTCAAAGGGTAGTGGAGGAAATTCTTATCCAAGTCATGCATACAAGGCGCAAGGATATTTTTGGTTCTTAAAGAAGGGTATACAGGGGTGAACCCATGGTCTTATTCCGAGGGAATTAAAAAATGGAAAGATGATTTGACCAGCCTGAGAAAGGACAGGAGAAAACTAACTAGAAAAGACAAGATATCTTGCAGAAAATTTACAGTGGAGTACCTCATTTTTCACCATGCCTTTCCAGGTTTTTTCTATTGGGATCATTTTTCCAATTAGAGTCGCCATGAAACCTATGAAAATATCTACAGCTTCTGGGGGTCAATATTCCCAGTGGAGTCACCTTCAAAGGTTTTAAGTGGATTGGCCAGAGCATATATAACCATCACATGTCTAGGACCAGATGCTCAACCGAATCATAGATCTAAACAATGTCGTTCTTCCTGAGGAGATAATAGAAATTAGCATCCCTAAAAATGGTGCGAAGATGTTAGCACCCTGTAATTTTCCTATCGTTGTGGTAGGAAGCCACAGGGTTACCCATTTCAAACCAATATTTAGACTGTATTGTAGCCAATACAGTCAGAGAGGGATCTCTCTTGTCACAAGGTCTTTCACATACCCATATGGATTTAAACAAGCATGCAAAAGGTTAGATTTCTGATGATAACAGGTTTGTTTGTCAACAAAGATTAAAAGACGAACAAATATCAAAACCATTGGGAAATGGAGCCACAATCTAAACCATTCAAGGACATTACAGCAAATAATGAACAATGATTTTCTCTTATGTATTATGAGGCAAATTAAGTGCAATATTCAGCCAAATATCTTCAAGTGATGGTAGGAGAAAGGAGAAAATCCCAGTGCGGCAAGGGGCACCTATCTATGGATGAATCCCTTGCAACAGCTTTAGAAAAATAACATGATAAGGGAAATGACAGAAATGGAGCATCTAACAAGGATGAATTCCATGACAACCATTACAGACACATAAAAAATGCTACATATGATGGAAGGAGTGCTTAATGAAATGAAATCCTCACATACAACTAGAAAGCATTTAGCAGAAATTAACACATATGGAAAATGCAATAAAAAAGAGCAAAAACTAAATACAGACACTGTGATTAATCTCATAACCAGAGAGAAGCATTTTCATTACTACAAAAAATGTCTGCATAACTACAACTCCGACGCAGAGGCCTCAAAAATATGAAAGTTCAATCAACCTCTATCTCCTTCGAGGAGTTTATATTTATAATGAAAGGGATCCCAGGACCAACCTTGAAACAGAGCCTAATTAGGTTACAAAAATGGGGAATCAATATCGAATCAGCATAGTACATTCTGACAGCTGTGAAGTGGCAAATTCGCCATGCTTTTTACATAAATAGGCAATAAGGGATATTGATCATGCATCACAAAACAAGTAATGTGACGGCTGGGGGTCAGGCTCGCTTGGCGTGATAATGATGACCCGAAGCATTCTCAATGGCTTTGTGCTGAATCAACTTGGCTTGTTTCTCCTCCCAGTGGGGTGTGCAATAGGTATATGGTCCTCCTGAACCTCTCAATTGTCTTCATCTTCTCTGGAGACAGTAATTACAAGGTGGACATTTCCTTCACCAACACACGTAGCTCGATGTGGTCCTATTACGAAAAAATCTGTAAGTGTGTACATGCTTCTTTGAAGGTGAATGAGACTTCAAATTCATCAGCCAGTTTATCAACAATTATCCTTCCAGTCAATGATCGAGTCATATCTGCAAAGTTTAGGTGGTCTTGTCTGTGTGCAATTAATTTTTCATAGTATGCATCCTTAGTTAGCATAGAACCCTTCTCTCTCCAGAATAAGGGGAGCCATTTCTTAAATAGAGGGACAAAAATTTCAATGAATAGTTCCACTTGGTGAGCCAAAAAGTCAACCTTTGTCTGGAATGTATCTAAGTGGTGATGTTTGTTTATAACCTTCCTTGCCCAAGTCATGATGGAGATCCTGTCTTTGACATTGGCCTTCTTTAGATCATCCTCTAAAAAATATTTTAGGAAGTCAATAGCATTTTTGACATATTCAATTGGCTTCTTATTCAACTTTTTCGTTGCCACTCTCATAACCTTCCTGGATGAATTAATCACCATTTCCTTGTCTAAGATATAGTCCAAGTAGGGCCTGAACATGTTTTCCTCTTCAATAATAACATCCTGCATAATGTGTTTTTCCCCTTGAACCTTTGGTTGGCCTGTCACCTGTTTGGTCAACTTGTCATCCTTTGTCTTCATCTCCTAATATTTGGCCTCCCAGGCTTGTGATTTGGCCTCCCAAATTTTCCTTTCTTGTTCTTTTTGCACTCCCAAGTTTTTCGAGACCTTGTTATGGTTTCTTAACCTAGTAAATTCTACATTCTTTAAACTCACCTAGGACATAGCTTGAACTATGGCCTGCTCACTTGATTAAGATACAGGAGTCATAATCCTATCTTTAAGATCCTTTTCCCTTTCCTACAGTTTCCTCTCCATTTCATCATGTTTTTCTTTCAAGGTATTCTCACTTTCCACTACCAAAGTTAGGCCCTTCAACCAGTTATTTTCTTTGTCAGCAAATTTTAATAACTTTGCTTTGCAATCCAATAGCTCATTCTTCATATCCTCTTTCTCCTTTTCCATCTCAGCCAGCTCTAATCCTTCTAATAACTGAGTAGCAGGAATATTTAACTTCTTGTTTAGAAATTGGATGGAATTATCATTTTCTTCCAATAGCTTCTTCATTCCTGCTCCCTTGTTTGCTTGACCCCCAGCAGCTAGAAGGTCTACCTATAGCTTTTAATTTGTGCCTGACATGCTCGATTCTCTACCTTTTCCTATCTTAGCTGTTTCTCAATTTTTCTCTTGTTAACTCCCAACTTAGATAAATTTATAGTGGTCTTCAGCAAGTCTGTGAACAAGATGTCCCCAGTTTGTTTGTGAAAATGGATCAGGTCTGGGATGTGGATGTCTTCTAGGTTCATTCTTATTTCAGAGACCTTACTATTTGTCACTAATGCCAATTTCAATGTGTTGTGGGTATGGTCTCTAAATGCAATGAGTGACACATCTTGACTAGAAATCTTCCTCACGTCTGCACACAGTTTCAAAGTCTCATCCACACTTGTATCCTTTGTTTCTATGTATTTATCCAACATCTCCATCTTATCCCTGAATTGGGACATGGAGACGGCTGGAGTGTTTGAAAAGGAATATTCCTTGACTTCAAAAATAGGTCCAGCTGTCTTCTTCTCTTGCTCCTATTTTCCCTCTACAACATTTTCGACTAGTTGTCCTTCTGTTTCAATCTTCTACCTCTTTGGGGACCTAGCAGTGTCCTCATCTTCAATGTCCATGGGCTCTGAACCCTCTTTCTTGTTGGTTTCATCAGAGTAACTAGCCAAAGGAGTGAGGTTTGTTGCTGTTGAAACCACCCTTAAAATATTAGGCATTAATGAGGTGATGTCCTTCACAGAAGATTTGGAATCCTCATCCATATCAACATCTTTGGGATTTTCCTTTGGGTAACCATCTCAATTGGCAGCGTCTGCCAACCCAACCACATGTTCATGTTTGAAAGGATTCCTATAGATGTTATGAAGGTGATCACATTGCCCTTCATTGAACACTGGTTCAATGTATCTCTATCCTTCCAATGGATCGAGGGGCGCAACTACCCTCATCTCATCATCTTCAAACGATAGGGTCCTTCTTTTGAATTTTATAATAGTTTGGTTTCCCATCTCCCAATCAATCCCCAGCAGTGCAGGATATGGGTTAGTATCATCTACTATATCAATGACCTCGAAGTCTGCAAAAGTATGCAATCCTTCAATATCCACTTGGACTTGACTCAACCTACCAATGGGCAGGACCTTTGCCTAATTAGCAAGCCTTAATTGAATTAGGGACCATTCTAGGGGTGGCTTGCCCAATATTTCCCACGTCTAGCGCGTTAAAATGTTGACATTGGATCCCAGGTTGAGGATGATATAGTCCATGTCATAATCACCAATTCCACGGACATCCTGAGTTCATGTCCCATTTTGAACTTTGTCTTGACACTATTAACCTTCTTTGCTGGAGGGTCTTCCTCCGAAATCGTTTCAATAAGCACTTCCAATTCTGCAAGTGCATTCTTATCCTATAATAGCCCCAAACAAATTGACAAGAATGGTTTGAGTTTACTAACCTTATATGCACTCTTGTTTGTAGATTTTTGTTTGAATATCTTTTGGAATCTCTCAGGCATATCTTTGACCTGGCCTGAGGTAGATGGTTGTTCTGTTCCTAAAAAATCTGGGTGTACCTCCATGAATATGTGCTTCTTCTCTTGAACATCAAGTGGTGCTTTCTTTTGCGCAGTAGGTTGCACCTGCAGTTGCACTTGCACCGCAGGATTTGTCTACATAGCTTGATCTGCACCCATCGTGGCACCTCCCCTTGTTATCACAGGTACACTTGGTTCTTGCAGTTCTGCAACTATCATCTGTATGTTGGCATTAGAATTCAGGTTGGGGGAATTCGACATAGGATTTGGTGCTAGACTAGCTGCTTGAACCGTCCGGGCTTGCCACCTAGTGATAAGTTGCAAACATTGCTCCACATTGTGCTCTTGTTTGCAATATGAGAAAGTATTCGCAAGTTCAGGGCAGTCTCTAGCATAGTGGCCCTGCGCTCCACAATTGTAGCATACTATTGGCCCTCTTCCTCGGCCAAATCCTCCTCCTCCTCGGCCCCTGTAATTGCCAGCCCCCTCAACTAAGGTTGAAGTGGTTGCGAAAGGTATTGTGGTTGCACATACTGTTGTTGATACAGGTTATATGGGCTTGTATTCTGAAACTGCGGTGCCATCTGAAACTGTTATGCGGGCTGAAACTAATGTGCAACTTGAAACTGAGGTGTAGCCTGAAGCTGAGGCGCAGCCTGAAGCTGAGGCGCAGCTTGAAGCTGAGGTGCATCTTGGAACTGTGCTTGTGCCTGTTCAATATTTATTTGCTCCTCATTATTCATTAGGTATGCATCTACTATTTTCTCTCTCAGAATTTGGTAGGCCCTACAATCCTTTTCATCATGGCCTATAGATCTACAAAATTTACAATAAAAACTAGATGGGGTACATACCGACTTCTGTAGGAACATGCAATCTACGTCATGGTGTCCCCTAGTCTGGCATATGTTGCACCAGGGTAGCCCTTGGGTACTTAATGGGTTTGGAAAACCAGACGAGATGTAGTTCATGTAAGTTGGGCAATCATATTTGGAATTTCCATTGGTCTGAAATCGAATACACCAGAGGTATTCCTACACCTCTTTTCCTCTTTTTATGTCCTGGAGCTGAATTGTCATATTAGCCAATTGTGACTGAATCTGTATCATTCCTGCGGCACCATATCCAATAGGTGAAGCCTCTAGCTTCATCGCCAATTCTGATGCCTTCGTTTGCATCGCAATCTTTTGTTACGTGAGTGGTCCTCTAATGTGTGGCAAGAGCGCAGCAATAAACCACTTTTTATTCTGCACGTCTGGCATCTAGAAGCTTACTTTAGTCATCTATGTCTTGAACCACTGATTAAAGTCCCATACTGTCTCTGCCGGAGCCTGCATAATCTCCTTGATCTCGGTTATACATTGGGACTTATATTGTGCCTTTCTGAATTCCGAGATCATTGCGCGTCGAATCTCCTCAAGATTCCTCTGCAGCTGCGCTAGTGTTACTACACAATATTTCATAAACTAGTCTAGCACGCGGCCCTGCAAAGTCATAATAATTTGTTCTTTTAATGTGTTATCATTCAGCACGAGGCGGACCGTCCATACTACCTCGCAAAGGAACCAGTGTTGTTCTGGATCCTTTGTTCCATTCCCATTGAATGTGGGTAGTCTAACATATGTCCCTGCCATTAGGGTGGCACTGGGATTGTTCACTGGATTCCTTGGATTTGTTGGATTTACTGGGGTCACTAATGGGCTTCCTTACACACCAGTCCTGAAACTAGGACTACTAGTGTTCACACGCGGTTTAGGTGAGTAACTTCTAGGTCTCACTTTAGGGGATCTTCTTGGAATGTCGTAGTCACGTCTTGTCCTTGGAGTCTCTGCATATTGTTCTAATTCTACTCTCTTATAAATCACACTATACTCCTCCTCTTCATCGCTGGACCCTTCATCCAAGTGTGACTCACATCCATATTCACCTTCCCTAGGCAGGCTATAAGCCCTCTTTCCTTTTGCTACCTTCCTCCTTTTTCCTAACCGAAACCTCGTTCTACTTCTAAAGAATCGAGTGTCCAACTGGTCTTCTAAGCTTCCTAAGAACATTTATTCTTACTACCTTCCATATTACTCCTAAATCTTCAACAACATATCCCCTTCATGGAATGAACGGCTCAATTGTTGAGTTGTAAAATACCCTTTTCATAAAGGAGCATTTTAATCCATAGGTTTATAGACATAAGGTACCTTCCCCAAAGTCCTTGGAAAAAATGTATCTCTGGCTCGATATACAAGGTTATCACTTCAACAACGAACTGTGTAACATATCCTTCTAATATGCTATCAATCCAAAATTCAACAGCTCTGGAAATAGGGTTACTTACTTGTGCCACTTCTTGTGTCAACTGGTCGTTCCACTCAGTTACTCCTCTTCTCTGGCAGTTAACCTGTCAAGATACTAACTATGACATCAATTCTTGCAATATAATGGGGAACTCCATGAAAAAAATTTCATGGATATCTAAATATAGATATCATTGCAACCAGTTCTCAGGGCTCAGCCACGAACCCTCGCTTTCCTTCTGTGCGAATATCAACATCTTCGACTCCAACCAATCCTTGACTCCACTCTTAGTCAGGTGCCAAAACATTTCCCTCAATTTTGATAAGAGGGTCCCAGAAACGGAACCATTTGTTGGCCACTTTTCCGAACTCCCACGACCCAGGTTCTGCGCAGCCCGTCAACCCAAAAAAAACCTGAGATACCAGCCTGACAAAGCAAGCCCTATTGGCAACACCCACAAAGCATGCACAGTCTCACCCGAGATATCTCTTCGATGGGTAATCACCTAGAGCCATGTTTCCACGATTGACTATGGATTATAGTCCCTTGGCCCGTGGCCAAAGAACTTGACCAAGTCATGAGGTTGGAGTCATTTTCGCTGAATTGCAGCACACCCCGCTCATATATTTTATTAATGACTAACAACGCGACACATATTCGACCTTAGTAATTTAAACATAACGGAATATAAAATCAGCTAAAATACAGGCACAACATACAAACGCGCAACAGCTCTTGCACCGTAAACATAAACTAATACACAGAAGCAACGCATAATAACCTATTCATGCATTTGGACTTTCATTAACAGTGTGGCATTCATTCAACCATAACAAGACTTGCATCATAGCATAAAAATAAACATAAACAAAACATAAACAACCATACACATTCACTCATCAACATAGGAGATTTCACGTGGAAAACCATCTGGGAAAAACCACAAGGCACTCTTCATCTGGCATGAGAAATATATAGCGCCTTCAGCCTACATTTGACTGCAGACTGTCCTAGATCTAGTTTCCTGCTCAAAATCTCTTATGCTCTCATGTTTTGTGTATTATTTCTCCTAATCTGCTGCTACCATCTACTAATCCGCACATGACTTGGATCAAATCCTCTCGCCTCTGCACCGCTCTAGCAGAGCTTCTCTTCTACTACACTACCTTCGACTGCCTCCTGTAGACTTCTGACTAATATACCAAACAAGTATCACAACTTTTCTCTGCTCTCTCTGAGATCTTCCCTTTACTCAACAACTAAAGAGTAAAACATCAACCAAAAAAATCCAACATTAACAAAAGCCATCCGTAACAAGCCAAACCTCTAGCTATTGACTCCCTCTTATTTATACTATTTTACATGACCACACAGGGTCTACTGCATATAGGTAGTCTGTTAATTGTCACCATTAGCCTCCCCTCAAGCTACAGTTGTGGTGATCACAACTTGACATGTAGCACTAACAGCCTTACTTACAGCGTGCTTTCACTCATGTGGCATCCATCGACTTAAGCCGACTTCAACACCCATGATTGCCCTATTGCTTTCAGCCGTTATTCTACACTTGTGCTATTGTTTTACCCTCCAGCATCTTCCTTCCATGCAGTTTCCTGCTTCTGCACAGGTGACATCATTTGCGCCTATTCCTTCTTCTATGCAGCTTTCCTCGTCTGCAGTTTCCTTTTTCCACGCAGATTTCCTTTGTCCGCACATATTTCCTTGTTTGTGCTTGCACGGTGTGCTGACTCTTTCGCTTATTTCTTGCACTCTTTCCCCAGTCCCAACACCAGGCAATGAATTTCGAGAAACTTAGGGTTTGCTTGGTTGTGAACAAATGGAAATAGGACTGGTGCAGGGTATGGATATCAATGCCTTGTTCCTTAAAAAGTATCAGCTTCTCCTTAACGTCACTAATGGTTCTGTGTATCAAAAGTGTGTCAAACACCTCGACATCCCTATCTTCAAAGGCTTCTTCTACCTTCAAACATTCCAGGTTTTGAACTTCAAGACTTTCAAATTGAGCCATTTTTTAAGGTGACAGACGAGACAAAGGCTTACCTAGTAGTATTTGACAAGTGGCTGAAGGTCGTCGTATGTTTTGGCCACTCATGTACTGTTATAGCTCTTGCTTTTTGATGCTCTGGAGAATAGAATAATTTCATGAATTCACATGCACGGTCCTCTTTATACCTTTCTACACTCTTACCAGCCTTGCATCTTTGTTCTACAAAAATGATTTATGGACATAGATCTAAACCCTTAACAACTTGAGACATCAAAAGACATAGCCTTCTTGACCAATGATCTCTCCAAGATGTAAATTACGTCGTAGATGATATGTGCCTTGATCTTTGTTTCCCAGACCCCTCTCTTTTATTCCCCTTAGCATCTTAGGACTGCGAAACAAATCACAGCCGCAGATATTTCCCACAATAGATATCAACTATCTGAGGATGTGACTTATACCCTATTTCGTAATCCATCAACTTTCTAAACCTTGTGCAATTTCTCATTGCGAAACAAATCAAGGCCACCGGTCGATTATCCCCCCAGATCTTTGTCGTCGAAGGTGTGGGACCCTATGGGATTTTGCATCGGCTTGTTATCCTAACCATAATGCACCTTCTTAGTCCAAAATCAGCTAGGATCATTGATCAGATCCCCGTCATATCACCACCATTTAAAAGCATGGGGCCCTCCAACACTTCACATCCCCACACCGTCTTATCGTGCAAGTTCGGGTGGTGAGATAATTCTCCTTCATAGATCTCCCCCATCTAGAATCCCAACCGTTAAACTATGCAGGACCCTCTAGTTATCGCATCCCTGACCTAGATTTATCTCTCTTGTGCCTTTTGCTGTGAAAAAGCATCTCCACCGCAGATCTAGCCTGCTCAAAATCTTGACCGTTGGAAAACAGAACATATAACGGATTTCGCATACCTCCATGGATAAATTCTCCACACATATTTTCCATTGCGAAATCCTTTGTATCCGTCAATATGAACTACCTACACATCCGATGATTGATATTGCTCATCATTTAACCCTGATCTTCCCATGCCGATCCTCTTGAAAAATTGCACCTCTTTCCTCGGAGAAATCCTTATCAACCATTGATCTTATTTTCCTACTCCTTTCATTTTTTCCCCTAGATAACTGCGAGTAAATTTTCATATTTGAACCAAAATGTAGGATCCTAACCCCAGGACCCTGGATATTTGCTCATGTCACATCATGGGGTAACCAAATTTTACGTTCATGCTTAGGAAAATACTCCCAAACACAAGATATGGAATTTTTTTCCATATACCCCCTTCAATTTCACTATCCTAGACCTCAGCGGCGGAAATAGTGCGGCTGCCTATGCAGAAATATAAAAGATTTAGCACAAGTGCTAACACTACCTTTGGTCATATCACAACAAATTTTCCACACCACACCTTATTTTTCTAAGTTCTACCCCTTTCTAACTGCTAACCAAAAATGGTGCTAATAGCGGGCTCCAACTCGAGATGCTATCCTCCCTGCGAGGTATCAAAGAACCTGCATACCAGTGCCTATCTTATCCTTCTGTACAAATTCAAAATCCTTTTTCTTTTTTTTTTCTAAATATAAATAAAATAAAATGGAAACCCCTCAAGATCTTAGGGCCTCTTCTCCAGGCTTCAAATCTATCATCTCTCCATCTATAGTTATTTCTTCAAATTAAATAAATATGTACAACTATTATGAAAAAAATTACCTTCCACCTTAGGACAAGTAATTTTTCAGAAACCTTCCATTGAAAGGGCCCCCTTTTAGTTGAACCCTATCCCAATGTTGTAAAATAAATGAAATGTCTCCCCTAAAAGATGTAATAATATATGGTCCCTTCCACATGTGATCAAATTTTTCATGTTTTTCCTCCTTAGGTGCATCCCAATTTAAAACCAAATCATCAATCTGAGACCACTCTTATTTCACCCTCCTGTCAAAAGTCATTTTCATCTTTTCTTGATGTACCTATACCTTTTCATAAGCTTTATCCCTCATTTCATTCAACTCAATAATCTGATTGACCCTCCTATGCATACGGTTTGGTTCTTCCTCTTTTTCCTGCAACAATTTCATGACTGAAACACCTAAAGATGCTGGAAAACCCACCTCTGCTCCATAAACCAATTGAAAAGGTGAGATCCCAATTGCCCTTTTAGCGCTTATCCTATCTTCTCACAAGGCATACTTCAACTTTGTGTGCCAAGCTATTTTATTTTATTCTAGGAACCTTTTGATTATCTTTACTAAGATCTTGTTGGAAGATTCTACAAGTGCATTTCCCTGAGGATAATATGCAGTAGAGTGATTCAAATATATATGGTACTGATGGAAAAAACTGATCATCTTTTTTGACTTGAAGGTAGGTGAATTATCAGTTACAATCCTTTTAGGACACTCAAACCTTGACAAAATATTTTTTTTTAAACAAAAACTCAAAAAATTATATATTAAAGGGGTTGTGTGCATCCATTCAATACAAAATAATAGCAGTAAGAAGGTGCAAGAAGGAAGCAAGAAGCTGAAACAAAATATGGCTATAGAGAGGGCCTTCTAAAGCCGCTAAAGTAGTTTATATTCTGAATATTCACAATAGTGTTATATATTCGTATGAACTTCTGATTTAGGATTATACAAAAAAACATGAACTAACTGGAAATCATTTAGGTTTTTATAGAATCCCTAGGGCTAGGTGACCGAGTCTTCTTCCATTTTCTGAGCGGGTGCTCCTGGATTGTCATGAACATGACTTCCCTGATTCAACTGCACCAAATTCTAGAGATCCTCCTAAATATGGTCAATATTTCCCATCATCTCTTTCATGTCCATATCATGGTCATCAATTCTTGTATCATGAAAGTTGGTATGATAGGAAATGTAACAAACATCATCCACTAACTACTTGACCTCCTTTATAGTCTCCCTACTATCAGTGATCCCAATAGCCACAAATCTTCCAAACTGCTGCATGTTGACCTTCAAACCATTGAAACCCTCCTTAACACTTCGATGGACTGGGTCCATATCTCTGCGCTCTATACCAAACACAGAAGGGGAAATTATGTTGCATAAATTATGTCTAAACTCGAACTGAGGATTTTTGCTACACAGAGTCCCTAAAGACCAAAAACCCCGATATACAGGAAACTCTGAGCTCTGAATATGACCAACAGACAGAGGTCTTCCCGCAATGTCTCCCAGGTGCAGAGAGGATAATTAGCACCCAAGCTCCCCAATAACAACGGACAGACATAGGGTGGCACCAGAGGAACAAAATGCAAGCTCAGGGCATGTAGAATGGCACCCAAACTCACAAGCAGGAAAGCACAAAGATGTATAAGCACCAATTGTGGACCGGGTCAGAGAAATAACATAATCTAGAGGCCGAGGGAGAATAAAATGCAGGAAACTTGGTGGGGGGAGAGTAAATTAGCCACCCAACAATGTTCTCAGGATTGTCCAGAGAATACTGTTCCTCGTTTCCTAGGGAAAACTCAGAATCCTGAAGGAACAATGATGAGTGCAAGGGAGGGAGACGGAGGATAAGATCCAATAGGAGAGCCATCGCACTTCCGGAAAGACAGAAAGGAGCATGAGATCTGAGCATGAGGTGATGTCTATGGAGGACAATCATTAAAGGAGATGACGAGACATTAAGAAGGGGGGGTGTATACCACGTGTCCCATCTGTTGGTGCATGGGCTGCAAAGAATCACCGCAGCCTCTAATACTATAGTCCTATGCTTAACAAATAAACCAATATTATGAATTAGCATTGAGTGAGGAGACCTTTGAGGGAATTTAGGGAATTGCTTTAGTGCTAACCCCTTCATCATTCAGAGTGATGGAACCTTGAGGGAGAGATGCACCTAAATTTTCCAAAGAGTCTACCTTAGCATTATTTTCCATTAGGATATGGTAGTAGGAAATGTTAGCAGGAAGAGGAATCTGAGTGATCTAGTTGTAAATCCTTCTGCATTTGATGGAGCCTATTGAGTAGCCAGATTTCATTTTGAGTATGACATGTCGCGAGTCCCCAATTACTAGCAGACTTGAGATAATTATTTTGTCTATCATTTCCAATCCTTGAAAGATATCCAACCACTCAACCTTGTTTTTGTTCTTGTGTCCCAGTCCCTAAGCAAAGGTTTTTATCATTTGTCCTCTAGGGTCAACAATGACCCCCCCTCCCCCCCCACCCACACTTGCCTCCCTAAAACCTTGACAGAATATTACTCTATAAGAAATCCATAATAACATCATCAGCGGCTCTCTTCATTGGTATAGCCTCAATCCATTTTTTGAAATAATCGGTTGCAGTTAAAATCCATCTGTGTTGACCAGAAGAGTTTGGGTTGAATTATCCTATGGAATCTACCCCCCATTGTTGAAAAGGTGCCTCAACTGAAACAGTATTAAGAGGTAATGGCATGAGATTTCTTTTTCCATCAAATATCTGGCATTGATGACAAGTGGTAATTTCTTTATAAGTATCAGAGAACATGAAGGCCAATAGAAACCAGCCCTCAAAATATTGTTGGCAATCACATTCTAGGGATGATGTCCTCCACAAACACCCTGATGAAATTCCTTCATGGTTTGTTGAGCTTCATTCTCCAACAAGAAATTCAACAAAATTCCACCTGGATCTTTCCAATACAGATACTGATTTATAACACAAAATTTTGTTGCTTTCAGTTTTACTTACCTGTCTCTGGTTTTGCTCAATCCTGAAGGGGCCTACAAGTTTTGAAAAACATAGATAATTTCATTGTACCATGGGGATAAAGAAAAATATGATTGCACCTGAAATACTAAATCAATGTGATTAGAATGATTGGACAAAAAAACTAATTGTAAAGATTCACAATTTGAATCTGTCATAAGTTTAGCAAGTCCTTGCCCCTTCACCGATTTTGTGGGCCTAATTTCTAGATAATATTCGAACAAAACAACAATCTAGGTAGCTCTATTTCCTTCTAGTTTAGGTTAAGTGAGGATATTCTTTACTGCATTACTGGGAACAAATGTTATGATATGAAAATGTAAAATGTAAACACTGAAATCTTTCAAAGACTTCGCCAAATCATAAGCCTATTTTTCCATAATATCATACTTTAATTCCCCATACCTCAGCACCTTGCTAAAGAAAGTAATAAGTTGTTCAACATTTTGATCATTTTTCTGTAGCAATACTCCAACAATTGTATGCTCAGATGCATATGAGAAAACCAAAAAATATTTAGAAAAATAAGGACTCACTAAAACCGGGGCTTCAATGATTGTTTTCTTAATATATTTAAAATATTTCCTGGACTCCATAGTCCATTTAATCACATTATCCTTCTTCAGCATGTTTGTGACATTCCTCGAGATCTCTGTGAAACTAGGGATAAACCTTCTTAATAAATTTACCTGTCCAATGAATTATTGTATTTCCTTTTTTCTCCTGGGTTCTTCCACTTTCAAAATGGAATTTACTCTGTCTGGATCAATTCTAATCCCATCCTTAGAAATGATGTGACCCAACAGTTTTCCCTCTTTCACAGCAAAATTTGATTTCTTGGGATTAAGGGAGACGCCATACCTCCTGCACTTTAAAAATATCTTCTCCAAATGTTTCATATGGTCCCTGTCAAACTTAGAATACACTGTAATTTCATCCATATAAATCACCACAAACATATCCTTCTCCTCAATAACATTTATGTTCATGGCTCTCTAGAAAGTAGCTACTGCATTAATCAACCCAAAACGAATTTTGGCATACATGAAAGTGTTAGGATTATTAATCCTCCCTTGGTCAAATGTCTATTAGATTAATTATTTCCTAACTTAGGAACCCTAAATTAATTAAATGAGTCCACTAGTGCAATTGGGTCCACATGGCCCAATGGGGCTACATGTACCATTCATTGAAGTGTGGGGGACAATGCAAGAGGTTAACTGCCACTTACTGCATGTGCATGCCTCAGTGGGGGCACCTCCTAGACCAATCCCTAAATTTTAGGAGCTACTAGGAGTCCTGGCACCAACATACTCCAGTCAGTTGGTGTTAGCACTAGTTAGTCTTAGTTAGCCCTCATTTACAATAAGTTACTTCACAGTCAATTAGGCTAGCGCTACTAATGCATGGACAATGCATGGTTGCATGGGGAGAAGCACTTTTCCTACCTACCTCACTCTTAGTTGCACTGATTTAACTAGTTGTTACTGCATGTTGGAGTTATTGGTCATCGGGGAGTTGTCTATTTGGACTCCGATATTGATTGGGAGACCTTGAGTTAGATATTCATTTAGATACAATCTTATCCACTTGGAGGATTTGAATTCATTACTCATGCATTCGAATTCTACCTATTTGATATCTATTGTACACTGGATATTATTATGATGAATATACTGTAAATTCCTAAGCAATACTTGTCCATTTCCTGTGTGGTTTGTATTTTTGGATTTATATTTTCATTCTCCATTCAATTGTTGCAGCATAATCAGAAATCTCTTCCTGAAGACCTAAATGGCATTCAAATTCTAACATTGTATCAGAGCCTTCTCAGGTGGAATTCATGCTTGTTTCTCCTCATCGAACATCAAAAGCAGTTGCGTTTCCACAGAAGTCCCTTATGAAAATTTGCTAGCTTTGGATTTAGTCAGAGTAGTGGAGAGGGCATGATGGACCCTGAAAACATGTTCATGTCTGGAGGAAAAGCATGATTCTAACATTTCTTATGTTTTAGTGTTATTTGCAGTGAAATTGATAGGTGCTACGTAGCTTGAAAGAAGTATTTGTTGTATCCCTGTCAGAGCAATTATGACTTCTCAAACTCCTGAGCCACGGATCCTCACAACTTCCATTTACCTTGATTGGAGGATTGCTATGTAGTTGGCCTTGTGCAAGCATGGCTACCACATGATTATACATGGATGGGAGGTTGAACCTCATCAGCTGGTAGAGCGGAAAAAAGTTCCTAAATCATTGTGATGAAGCATTCGGGTACTTATGTACTTATATTTCCATAGATCTCCTCTTCCATATGGAAGGATTGAGGACTCCCAGAGAAGCCTGGGAGAATATTGATAGCTGCTTTAACAAACAAGATGAGCTTTGAGGACACATTTTGGAGAATGAGTTGGTATCTTTATATCCCAGCAGTTTCAATACTATTGAGCAATTCTTCTCCAAATTCAAGTTTCTAGTGATACAATGCAGATAGTGTGGGATAGAGTGGAAGGATGAGCAGAATGTCCTTTCAATACTCAGCAAACTAGGTCCTGAGTACTATGTCTATGTCTCTATGTTTCATTCCAAGAAGGAAATCTTTCCTGATTGGAAACTACCTTCTCTAGATTCATTCTCTGAGTCCTTAATCAAAGAACAAGACAAATTGATTCTAATAGGAGTCATCCAGACTTCCAAACATCAATATCTATTGGTTAATGACTCCTCCAAAGTGCAAGCAAAGGGGAAATCAAAGAAGAAGGAACACAAGGCAGCTGATTAGAAGCATAAACCAAATCAGCAAGCTTCCAAAGGGGCCTCTAGATCTAAGAATAAGAAATTTGAAAAGAAGTTGTGTCCGTATTGTGAAAAGGGATACCATCTTGAAGAACATTTTATGAGGAAGCAACTTGATGAGATGTCCACTCTTCTCAAGCAGCACAACATTGCTCCTACAAGATAAAAGAAGACCGATGAAGAAGAACTGACAGAAGATGTTGAAAGGTGTCATGCTTTGAAAGAAACTCTCTCTTCATCCTCAGCATACATTATAGATTCTGGAACCTCCAACCACATGGTTGCCTCCAAATAATCCTTCTCTACTCTTTCACTATCAAAGGGGACTAATATCCACATGGGAGATGATTCCCAAATTCTAGCAGAAGGAAGGGGCTCAGTCAGAGCGAAACATGGTGAGTTCAAGAATGTCTTATATGTGCCCTCTATTGCTGCTAACCTTTACCAGATGACACAGGCAGGATCTCCCAAGAGGGTCACATTTGATTTAAACTTAGTTGAGATTACAGAAAAAACAACTGGAAAGCTTGTATTGAAAGGTATTGAAAATCACTCTACGAAAGCTTATGAGTTTTCATATTTCTTCAATGTTTCTCCTCCTACAGCTTTATTGTCTCATGCTAACAACACCAACAAGATTTGGCATGAGATATTTGGCCATCTCAATTTCAAATATCTAAAGCAGCTCCATAATGATAACATGGTTGAAGGTTTTCCCTCCATCCAAACTTCTGATGGAGTATGTGTTGGGTGCTTGGTAGGTAAGCATCCAAAAAATAAGTATGATGTTGGGAAGGCTCATAGACTTGTCTCTACACTTGATTTGATACATAGTGATGTAGTTGGACCTATGCCCACCAATTCCATTAATGGTTGTAGGTATTTTCTAACCTTTATTGATGATTGTTCTATGTACTGCTGGATCTACTTCATGAAGCTAAAATCATAAGTTTTTGAGACTTTTAAAATTTTTTAAGCTATGTTGAGAACGGTTTCAATAAGAAGATAAGTCAATAACATCCGATGGAGGAAGAGAATATGTTAAAAGAGATTTCCAGAATTTTTGTGAATAAGAGGGGATTCAAATGGAGCACTCAGTTCCATACACACCACAGCAAAATGGTGTGGCTGAGAGGAAGAACAAATCACTGAAAGAGATGGCAACATGCCTTCTCCATGGCAAGCATCTACCTCCTTCTCTTTGGGATGAAGCAGTAAACTGTGCTTTGTATTTGCAGAATAGGGTGCCCCACAAGTCAGTGGTTGGGATGACTCCATTCGAGAGAACTGCATGGATATAAGCCCTGTTATAACTAGATCTTATTCTTAGTTTATCTATTCTTTTTGTCCTAATTTTCAACCGTTGGTTTAAAATGATTTTAAATTTTATGTTGATTTTAAGAATTTTTGACAATCAACAATTTTGGTTGGATTTAATGCTTTTAATGGTTGAATTATTTCATTATTTTAGTTTTAAGGTTTGTCTTTTAGGATTATTAGTTAATATGTACATATTTAAGCTTTCAAAACTTACAATAAAACTTTATTCCAAGTTTTGATTTATAATCTAACCCTCATTTTTGAGTTCTTTGTCAAATATTTTCATGAGGAGATTCCTGTAGTAGCTCTGTTTTTCCTGTTTTTGTCATTTCCATTGGGAGCAGATTACGGGGATATTGAAACAAATTTGGGAAAACCAAAAGCATTTTATTTCCACAACTGACTCATTCACAAAAACCTCTCTCATTTTTTCAACAGCTATTATCGTTTGAGAGATTCGAATTCATCTTTGTGGCCTATTTTTAGGGTTTGAATTATTTAATAATTTCCTGTTTTATTCACACATTTCCAGCACGTATTCCAATCAATTGAAGGGGAATTTTGAAAAACAAAGAGAGGTTTTTGTTCATAACATACTCATTTAAAGCAACATTTCTCAGGTTTTACACAGGTGTCGCGGATAGAGAGATATGAAGGTGTCTTTGAGACCCAAATTTTCAGAAATTTCCCAAATTTCCCCAAATCCGATTTGTTATTTTTGGGTTAATTGTCTTTAAATATTTTGAGTTATCATGTAACTAATTGATGTAACTGTTTCAAATTTCGACCTAGAAGGTAGTTATGGAACTAATTTACTTTTGTAATGATAAAAGGAAGACAAGCATACAGTTTTGGTGGGATTTTTCACTCAAGGAGAGGCTTTTGGAGCTTTGATTTCTCAAGCTAGCATTTATAACTCTTATGTAAGTGGATGACTATTATTGATTATATATAAATTGATAAGCCCAGACCAAATTTCCTAACATTGCAGGATTATAGATCACTTTTTATAATAAAACCTGTTGTCAGAGTATTAATTCAAGCTCCCAACTTGGGATAGATAATTTGCATCTAGGTCTTTTTAGAATAGGATTAGGAGCTGCTATTATTTTTCTGTTCTTAGCTTAAGTTATTTGTTAGTATTAGTTAGTCATTTAGATTAAATCTTTAAATTTATATGAAGCTTTTATTAAGTAAAACTTACCACCTACACCTCGAGAGACTCTCTACCTTGAGAGCACATCCCACAGGCGGTAGGGCCTTTATCCTGTGAGAGACAGTCACACCAAACACACACAAGACTGCAGTAAGTCGAGTGTGTGGGCTATTTTTCAGTTGTTGGCCATAGGTCAATATATTCGGCCAACAAATGGCACTAGAAGGAGGGCCTGAGATTAAAGCTTAATGCTGATCAACCGCACAATGATCCTACCAGTAATCAACCTACTTCCTCCCTCATAAGTTTTGGAACATTGTCTACCTCGGTCTCTACATCATGACCTGAAACTGTAAATACTACTTTTTTAGATACAGTTAGGACTATTATTGAGAGAGACCCAAATTTCTCACCATTTTTCCTAGAACAGATAAGTCAAACTTTAGAGGAATCACGTAGAATATTAACCAAAGCCTATTCTCGCCAAACAGGGATCCCCTCGTTTAACTTCGGATTACTAAGTAGAACTCATTTCCAAAACTTGGCAGTGACTGAGTCAGCTGCTGATCAGACTGGGAAAGAGCCTTTTGAACCATTAGTAAGGACTCCTGATTATCACCTTAGTAATATGTTAAGAGGAGGGGCTAGTCATAACACTTCTCGATGCTTGTTATCTGTAGGTGGATCTGATCTACCTCCCTCACCTCCTGATTCACCACCAGATAGTCCTTGTGACCATAACCATGAGTCTTCGTCAGACTTAGGATCTGATTCAGACATGGGTGACCGCGATTGAGCTAAACCTAATGCTGATAGACCATGGTTACGACGCGGTGTCGTTGTTGTGCCTAGACTACAGCATAACCTACCCAAAAACCCTAATAAAATGCTACCTAAATTTGACCCAGATGATAAAGGCTTAGCTGAAAATCACATTGACAAGTTCATCCTGGTTGTTCAGACTATGAATGTCGAGCATGAGGATTTGGTATGTTGACTATTCCCTTTAACTTTTGAAGGAAAGGTTGCAGTTTGGTACTTTTACCTGACACAAGGATCCATAATAAGCTGGAGTGATTTTAGTCAAGCATTCCTGAACAAGTTTGGTGAAGATAAAACTCCTGCTGTGTTAGCACTAGAATTGGCTAGAATTAATATGCAGAGCAAAGAAAGGATAAGGGATTTCAATCATCATTTCCTTACTCTCTTGAATAAGATACCAGTGTCCTCCCAACCTCCAGAAGATATCATAATCAAGAATTATGCTTTAGCCTTACCTAAATACCTGGGTATGTTTGTAAAACAAGCCAGTAAAATCACGTTAGTTGAAACCTTTGATGAAGCAATAAAGGTTGAGAATAAGTCATTGACATTTGAGCCAGAAAATAATGGAAAAAATTATGGTTCCCTTCGTAAACGCAATGAAATCCCTACTAGAACTAACACAGATAAAAAAGATGCCCCTGCTTTTGATGTAGAAAATTTACAAGAATCAATTAGGTCTCTTACAAACGAACTGGTGATATTGAAAAGAAGCAATGGGGAGGGTACTTCAAACAAAGGGAATTTCAAGACCCCATACCGGTCATTTACATCCCCAAATGCCAGGAAAAACACTCCGCCTGATATATCAACTAATGAGGAAGTTTTCAATACTATAAGGGTTGTTTATGCCTTGCGTGATTCCTCAATCAATCAAGATTCGGATGACGATCATGAATCTGAGCAGCCTGGAACCGAAGAGGAAACTTATGAGGATCCTCTCCCACTTAATTGCCATTTCTGGGATAGCTCAGCCAAAGAAGGGGGGTCTAGTGATCATTCTGTCTTTGTAAGCCACCACACCCATAATACAAGAAGTAAAGGGTCTATAAATCCACAATGGCATCATCAACACCTAAGAACAGTCCCCAACCTTCAAATCAATGGCCTAGCCCTCAAGGTATAGAACTCCAATATGACATCATAGAAGATCTCAAGAAACAAAGGGCTAATATTCGCATGTTTGATCTATTGAAAATTTATCCCATGCCCGGAGGTTCAATACTCTCAAATTTATTGAACCCATCAACCACTAAAACAAAGAATCAGCCCTCTATACCTTCAGTCAATAACCTTGATCCTTCAACCAGTAAAACAGTAGTAGGTTCTAATAGTAATGTCAAAACAGTTGCTGATAAAGATGCACTGATAGGTAAGAACTCCAAATCTACAACTCCACCATTTCTGCTAATGTTTGAAATCTTCAACCGAAATGTTCATAACTGTATGATTGATTCCGGAGCCTCATCAAACGTCATGCCCTACTTGGTCTGTAAGAAGCTGAATGCCAAGCCCACTCCTTGTGAAATCCAAATCAGCCAATTAGTTCGGTCTAAGGTGAAAATTGTAGGAGAGTTAAAAGGAGTAATGTTCAGAATGGCCACCAATCCACATATCTTCCAAGTTTTTGATGTAGTGGTAGTAAACATACCGGATGTCTATGGGATGTTTTTAAGTCACGACTGGTCTCAAGCCTTAAAAGGATACTTTTCAACTGATTGGTCACATTTGTGGTTGCCAAAAACTAGGTGACCAAATCAGATCAGGATTGATGGAGAGAGGTACATGAAACACACGGTGACCGAAATAAATGCTCCCAATGAACCAGTTCTATTCAGTGATTCTATTTTAGGAAACTACACATACGATTCTAATTTAGGGATTTTTCCTGCACTTAAATCTGCATTTACCGATTCTGTAAATAAATCAGAAATTCTACATTGTCATTTTCAGGAAGTTGCCCCTAGTTTGGTAAATACTGTGAATACTGTAAATAATGTAAATAGTCTTGTTGATAAGCCTTGGCATCTGTATTTTGATGGATCTCGATCCAAAGAAGGTGTAGGAGTGGGATGCATGCTCCTAGACCCTGCAGGAAACAAATTCATGTTGTCTTGTAGGCTGGAATTTCTTTGCACAAATAACACAACTGAATATGAAGCCCTCATACAAGGACTCAAGAAGGCATTGGACTTAAAAGTGAAAGTTCTGATTGCATTTGGTGATTCTGAAATTATTGTTAGACAGGTCCATAATTACATTCATTGCTTATCCAATCACCTTCAAAGTTACCAAAGAGAGGTATGGAATTTAATTTCAGCACTGGACGCCTTTAATATTGAATCCATTCCTCGTTTTCAGAATCAGGAAGCTGACTTGTTAGAAAATGTAGCTTCATGACTTATTCCCGCTGAATATTTTTCTCCTAATGCTTTTTCTATCGAATTATTATTTAGACCGTCAATTCCAGATAACATTACTAACTGGCGGGTCTTTAATGATGATTTGCAGATTACTTCTTTCTTAACAGGGGAAGATGCTTTTAAGGAATCAACGATCGATGAGATCACACATGATGAGGATATACACAATTTTTCAGTAATCCACCATCCTCGTCCCATTGATAAATCTTTTGAACATGTAAATTTGATCCTTGTGTCAGTTCTTAGACTCGAAACGTTTTATGATCTGCATGCTAAATTCAAGGGAGTGCCTAATTGCAAGACAAACAGTTCTAACATGCATTATGAAACTGTTAATTTAGGCATGGAATCGAATCTTCAGAATATCAACTTAGGATCATATTGCACCCCAAATGAAAAATTGGCCTTCCTGGAACTATTTAGTGAATTCAAAGATGTGTTTGCATGGTCCTATGATGATCTGAAATCTTTTGATAACCAGATCATACAACATGTAATCCCCATGAAGCCTCAGTCAAAACCATTCCAGCAGAAACTAAGAAAAATACACCCCACCCTAGAACCAACAGTAAAGAAAGAATTGAATAAACTTCTTACTGCCCAGATCATATTTCCTGTATGCCATGCGCAGTGGGTGGCTAACCTTTTTCCCGTAAGGAAGAAGAATGGAGACATTTGTCTATGTGTAGACTTCCGAAACTTAAACAGATCATCGAAAAAGGACAACTATCATGTTCTTCCCATGGAGAAAATCCTTCAAAAAGTGTCAGGTGCTCAGATGCTGGCTTTAATAGATGGTTTCTCTGGGTACAACCAGGTCCTAGTTTCTCCTGCAAATTAGTTGAAAAACACTTTCAGGACACCTTGGGGAATCTATGCCTACAGGAATATGCCTTTCGACTTGATAAACGCTGGGGCTACATTCCAAAGGGTAATGGATTCTACTTTTAGAGGTCTGATAAATCATTCTGTCATTGTCTATTTGGACTATGTTACTGTGTTTTCAAAAAACAGGTCTGATCACATCTCACACTTATGAAAAGTGCTTAAACGCTACAGGAAATTTGGTATCTCCTTGAACCCGAAAAAGTCAATATTTGTAGTAACTGAGGGAATTTTGCTAGGGTTTGTGGTGTCAAAAGAAGGGATCATGATTGATCCAGAAAGAACAGAAGCCATCTCTAAGATTCCTTTCCCTGCTACCAAGAAATCCATGCAATCCTTCATGGGAAGGATAAATTTCGTAAGGAGATTTGTTCCAAGTTTTTCTGAAATCGTGCGTCCACTACAGAATATGATTAAAAAGGACAGTAGTTTTTCATGGGGGGAGAGAGAAAAGTAGTCATTTATCAGGATTAGAGAAGCCATAGCTGAAGTACCCGCACTTGTGAGTCCTGACTTCAGGAAAGACTTTATTCTATATACTTTTGCATCTGACATATCTTATGCAGCTGTTCTTTCTCAGAAGAACCAGCAGGAGGATGAAGTAGCTATATCCTTCATGAGCTCGAATTTAAAAGGAGATGAACTCAATTACCACGAAGTGGATAAACAGGATTTTCCTGTGTTCAAAGCAGTAAAACATTTCCGCCCTTATCTCCTTAAATAAAAAACTAAGGTAATTGTTCCATTTTCTGCTATAAGAAATTCGCTGGTACAAAAGGAACTTGGAGAAAAAAGAGCACATTGGATGGCTACTCTTCAGGAGTATGATCTAGAGATTAAACCCTCTCACGTCATATGAGGTTTGGGACTATGTAAGTTGGCTACCGAATCAGCACATCTCCCTGCTGACTAGAATGACATGTCTCTAGATGTTGTTTTGCTGCAGAAAGAAATATGTTTTATCCCAGACCTAGCTAGCTCATGGTACACTGACATTCATGCTTATCTTGAAACTGGCAGTGCTCCAAACCATTTGGATCCAAAAAAGAAAAGAGCGGTAAGATTAAAATCAGCACCCTATCAATTGGTAAATAATGTGATTTTCAGGAAAAATGCAGATGGATTTTTTCTTTGTTGTCTAGAGAAGGAAGAATATGATTTGGTTTTAACGCAATTGCATGACGAACCCTCTAGTGGCCACTTCGGTGGTGATACTAGTGCTCATAAAATTCTGAGAGAGGGCTATTTTTTTCCAACTCTATTTAAAGATGCCCATGCTTTCGTTAGAAGGTGCCAGGATTTCCAGACCGCAGATAGCAGAGTTAAAAATCCAGCTTTTCCTTTGCAACCTGTGATGGTGGACAGGCCTTTTCAATAGTGGGGAATTGACATTGTTGGACTAATAAATCCATCCTCCTCCCTTCAGCATAAGTACATCATAATTTCCACCGATTATTTTACTCGATGGTCGAAAGCTGAACCCCTGCAGGTGGTTAATACAAATCAGGTATTGCATTTCCTTGAAACTAACATAATCACCAGATTTGGAGTGCCTGAATCTCTCATGTTTTATAATGCATCTTATTTTTGTTCCGGAGAATTGACTGAATTTGCACTAGAAAAGGGAATCGGGATTAGGTATTTAGCAAACTACTATCCACAAGGCAATGGCCTTGCTGAATCAACAAACAAAAACTTACTGAAAATTCTAAAAAGAACCATAGCTGAGCATCACAGGAACTGGCATACTGTCCTGTATCAAGCTTTGTGGGCTGATAGGGTCACTCAAAAATCATCGGTTGGTAATTCTCCCTTCTTTTTGGTATATGGAGTAGATTCTATTCTTCCTCCAAATCTATTTTTACATTCCTTACAACTTCCACGAGCTGTACAAGAGACTGAATGTTTAGACATCGAAGAAAGAATCAATTTGTTGTTGAAGTTGGAAGAGGAAAGAGAAAATGCCAAGAAACATTTTGCGAAACACCAGCAAATTGTTAAGTCATGGTTCGATCGTGGCTCGTCCTCGAATCGAGAATTACAAGTAGATGATATGGTTTTGAGATGGGACAAAGCACATGAGGATAAAGGGGAACATACCAAATTCCAACATCTCTGGTTAGGTCCATATGTGATAGCAGAAAAACTTGGTCCTAACACTTTCCGTTTAAAGACCTTTCAAGGACAGGTCGATACCCTCCCGGTAAATGGGCATGCCCTTAAAAGGTATTTTCAATAATCTCACATTATCGAGTCATTTCCATTGTATATTCTCATCTGTGTAGATTTCTGTACATAAGATTTGATTTTATGTTGATTTTTGGCTAGAATTTTTTATCTTACGCTCACCAATTATTTTCATTACTATCACCATCATAATGCCTTATTCGCAATTCCAGATGATAGACCATGAAAATAATTCAATTCTTTAGATCATTTACTGTACATAAGTGTGTGTTTTGCCTCTGTAAATAGTTTCTTTCTCCAACGCATCTCCTATATGTAACCACAAGATTCAACATGAAGCATTCTGCATGGACTTAAAAAAGAACCTGATCATGAGATGTATTGAATAGAAATGACTGAAATTCATATCAAATCGTAATCACTGATGATGGCTGGGAGTATTGGATGTCTCATAAGTGATCTATGTTTAGACTTGCGGTAGTTTTAGTCTCCACATTTTTTCTGTCAGCAGTCCTTGATTGTTGTCTCTGAGTGTCTTCTTACATATCAAATACTCCAGGAAATTTATTTACTGATTTCAATGGATGTCTACTAAGCTCAAAAATTTAGTGAAAATATTTGGTTATCTTTAAGCAATCTTCAGAAGTCTATAGTTTCCCTACCCTCATTTTCATGAATCCATCTAGTTACTCGACCAAGGCAATACTATTGAAATAAGGTGAATGTGAAAAGGATTATCAGAAAATAGGAGGTCTCATCACGAGCCGGCTTGTTTATGATCATAAATTCTATTGGAATGACGTTGTCACAATTTGGTTACTAAGCCAATGATGGTGACTCTCAGTTGAATAACTGAGAGACAGGAAGTTTCATCACGAGCTGGCCTGATCAGTTTCTAGTAGGATTGGTGAATAAGGCTATAATTATTTGGTCACCAAGCTAAGATAGTGGTTCTGATTAATTATTTTCATGTTTGTCTCTGTGTATATGATTTGTATATATACTAACAAGGTTTTGTGTTCCTATAAAAAAGGGGGGGGGGAGAAAAGAAGGAGTATTGTCTAATATTTTGCTTGAATGAGGGGAAAACCAACTGATGCTCTGAAGAAGACACATCTATACGGGTATTGGTTAACCTTTTTTTGACCTTATGGATCTACATTGGAATTAATTCATCTTGCTCTTTCCTGAGTTTGATTAGGATCAAGAACACTCAGCTGACAGTCATGGGGTTCGTACAAAAATATGTCGATGTCTGGTCATATGTTCAGACTACCTTGAATTTGAATCATTTAGGCAGAGATTTGATATTTTTAAGCCATCATTTGTGATTTTCTGAAGTGTGGATGTTGTTTTCGTAGCCATAACTGGTTCAGTCCCAGCATGTCGCCAATTTTTGGCAAGCAACACCCTTCGGACCATTTTTAAACACAAATAATTTGAAAATTGATAACCTTTCGAACAATTTTTGTTATTTTGGTCTCAAATCAGCACTCATCATGGATATACTAGGAGTACCCTTAGAATCTTTGATTCTTAAAGCACCCCCGATAGAAGCTTACTTGGCTGAACGATTCACTGAGATTAACATCAGTTATGGCAAAATTCGACTCTCATGATCTTAATTCCTCATTTTTGTCGATCACCTGGAGGACTATAATTACAGAAGATTAGCAGCTCCTATTTTTCCACTCATCACTCATGTATGATTAAAATCAATTGAATTTATAAATTATTAATTCAAACTAGTTACTACATGGTGTGATAACTATTACTGTTTGGTTCATATAGGAAATATGGTCAAGCTTCATCACTTCTGAATTATTTATCTTATCTTAGTTGTCATAAGTTTTAAAGTGGATTTAATATGATCTTCATGAACCCTACTATACTATGCGCTTATCCCTTATTTTAAAATCATATCTCTAAAATGAGTTAGTATCAAAGCTTGTCATGAAGGTCTAAAGTCACTTTTTAGGTTTTGACATTGGTATGGTTACATTATAAATTGTTCTGTGATCATTTTGACCTTGACCCTAAGTTATTGATTATATCCTTAGGTGAACACATTATTATGATTTTATTTGATGAATGAAATATTGGGGTTTAGAAACCATTTGGTCATGTGTTAAACACAATGAGTTAGCCTACATCATCATGACATTATGAAATAACAATCAACACTGAAGTCATGGTGGAACTAGGGTTTTGGTATTCGTGTCGCTAGAAGGTTGCCATCTGTCAATCCCTAATCATGCAAACATCACTCTTAATAACTTGCTTGCTTGACTCTCCTACAGCTCATCATGTTTTGGTAAGTTATTTTCGAAATCTCTTTTATCTGCCAATTCGCATTATGATGAACTTACAGGGACATTTGCAAGGTTCTAATAAAATAGGGCATTTCAGAGTATTGATGGTAATACTTATAATGTCGATAAATCGACTGTATATTTTAATCTATCTTCTGAAAACCCTAGAGATTTGTTTATCTACTACCATGGCTCCGGTGTCTAGGTTCGAGCCTATTGGTGATGAGTATCTACATGCTACTCCGAAGTGTCGAGAGGTAATGTCAAGGTTTGGTTGGTTGGATTTCTTATGAAAGTTTTCTTGTTTTAATATGGAAGTATCCAAGGCATTCGCAGGGTCATTCGATGGGATTCATGCACATGTGAGAGACGTCGAACTTAGGGTAACTAAAAAATTTATTTCTCGAGTTGTTGGTTGCCACAAACATGCGAGAGACGGTACAAAGGCAAACACATTAAAAATGACCATTGGAATGGGTTTCTTACCCCTGCTCATCGACAAACCAAGTTCAAATATGGCTTCCCTTCCATATTTTTAATGAAGAAATGGCAGGCTCTATTGGAGTTAATTATCAAGTATGTTACTTGCAAAGGTATGCTGTCTCAAACGCAATTTTATCACCTTCAGCTGTTGTTGATATTCAAAGGGTACCCTGTCAATATGCCCTATTTCTTTCTGAATAGTTTGCACAAAATGGCATCCACCTATCAGACTAATGTTGGGAATAAAGACAGGAGTCTATTTCATCATGGGTTAATTAAAATCCTTATGTCATGTCGACTAGAAGAACTAGGTGGAACCTGGGATTCCTTCCTTGTGCAAAATGGGTTTGGTACTAATGAGGAATGGCCCAAACAGTGGCGTAGGGTTAGACGTAGGTGGGTAAACACTGAGGAAGCCGAACTTGAAATTGAGGACTCTGGTTCTCAGGATGATTTGAGTGATGAAATGTTTCAACCTGACCAAACCCTAAGCTTTAATGATGTAAAAATTGAGGTTGAAACTAGTGTTGAAACTCCTGTTAATAAGTCTCAAGATCGAATAAGGAAAAAACCAATCCCCATAACCTATCAAAACAAGAATCATCCCCATTCACAGGTTGACATAAAGCAGACACATGTTGAAGATCAGACTAGTCGAGCAATAAGCAATCGAGCTATATGCAGAATGACACGCAGCATGACAGCCACTTTGCTTTCCAGGAGAAATTTGAGTATTGGGGATATTTCGATTGTTGAGGTAAGTGATTCTTCACAAGTTCAACCAAATATAGTTCACATATGCCCATATGTTCTAGATCTTAAGTATGTGTCTGTTTCTGCAAACGAGGTTGTTGACAGTCAGCAAGTGAACCGTGAGTGTGATCAAGAAATTGATAGAAAACATTACCTAGATGAAGAAGCCTGAATAAACATGAACAGAGAGTCGAAAGATCGGATTGATCCAAATCCTCATGCCCGACTGATTTCCTCCCTACAAATACATTTAAAGGAAGTACAGTTTATACAAACAATTGCCATGGAGGAAATCACGGGTTTAAAAGCTGAATTGATCTCCTGGATTGAGAAATGGGATATGCTAAGAGGAAAGAAGTTAAAATACAAAGAACTGATTAAAATGATTTTGTTGAAGAAACAGAACAGGATTAACAGGACCAGAGGTGTTAGGTTCAGAGCTAAACTAGATGAAGCTAGGAGAAGTGTACCCATCTAATTCTCAGTCGAATCGGCTTTAAAAACTTGATATTTTGTTTCTCCAATGACTTCTAAATTTTGTCTTTTGTATCTTAAATTATGCATACATAGGATTTTGAATAGGCCTTCACATGTTAGTGATACTTTGGCTTTGTAAGTTTTTGGTTTTTAGTTCATGGTTTAAATCATTAAATTAAAATATCTACAGAATTAAAATTCTGCAGATATCTTGCTCATGTTTATATGATTATCATTAAATTCTGCTAAATAGATTTCTATTGAACATTTACAAGTGTTAATGAAGTTGTTGGGATAAAGTTGGATGCTGGCCTACATTCGTGTCTTTTTTACCATACGTGGTTACTCAATGAAGAATTTTTCGGGATTTACAACTGATTAATGCTCTATGATTGCTACATTTCTGTTTCTAAGCCTCCATTAGCCTAGATTATCAAATATGGTGTTATCACGATTTGGAGAGTATAACGCTGGATTTTCTCCAGTAAGTTAACCGTCTTGGCGTATTTTTCTCTCCAGATGGTTTCGTAACAGCATGCCTATGATTCTGGTCGTGGTTAGACCATATTTGGATATAATCCATATATTTCCTGAGGAATAGGAATTTTAGTTAATCAGTTGTAGTTTTTAGGCTCCTTTATAAGCAACCTCTGAAATGAAGCAAAGGGTGGGAATCCTGAAACTTGGGAAGAACAAATATATTACAGTACTTAATATTATTATGTATGCTTGTATTCCTTTAGAACTATTTCTGAGGACTACTGGATTTTATAGAGATTCTGAAGACATTAGCTAAGTCTGTCAGTTATATCATGTTGTCTTAATGTTGTATCTCCTGTGTTGAATTTTCTTTTCATATGTATGTATCATTATAATATATGTGAAAGCACTTTTTTTTGTGCTTTCTGAAGGAAGGACATAGTGTTGAAGTGTGAATGATTCATTGTCATATGGAAAAGTAAATGAGTTTCTTCATGATTCTTTTTTTAGTTGATTATGAAATTGGGTTATATGAAGTACTAACTATGTGATTTGACTTTGTTTCATTTCTACGTTAGTACCTGAGTGTACTTGTCATGCTTCAGTACTGTGTTAAATCTATTTTGATTAAAAGTTTTATTTCATGTTCAAATTAATTTATGATAAGATGTTGCTTTATTGTAAGTTGATTTAGATATATTTATGCTAATAGTGGGCTTTCCTAACATTGCAGGATTATAGATCATTTTTTATAATAAAACCTCTTGTCAGAGTATTAATTCAAGCTCCCAGTTTGGGATAGATAATTTGCATCTAGGTCATTTTAGAATAGGATTAGGAGCTGCTATTATTTTTATGTTCATAGCTTAAGGTATTTGTTAGTATTAGTTAGTCATTTAGATTAAATCTTTTGATTTGTACGAAGGTTTGATTAAGTAAAACTTACCACCTACACCTCGAGAGACTCTCTACCTTGAGAGCACATCCCACAGGAAACAGGGCCTTTATCCTGTGAGAGACAATCACACCAAACACACACAAGACTGCAGTAAGTCGAGTGTGTGGGTTGTTTTTCAGTTGTTGGCCATAGGTCAGTATATTCGGCCAACAAACCTTTATCTGGTTGTATCTAGAAAAATCATCCATGGTGGAAATTCTTTCAGCTCCCACTACTTTCTGTAAAATGTGATCCATCCTGGGTAAAGGATAATTGTATTTCAGTGACACTTTATTTAAATTTATTAAATCAACATAGAGTCTGATTTCACCATTTTTATTTATTACAGGCACTAAGTTAGCTACCCATTTCGAAAATATGAGAGTCACAATGATTTTTGCATTAAACAACTTTCTCACTTCTTTTTCAATTAAGGGTAACAACATAGGATGTATTCTTCTTAACTTTTGTCTGAATGGTTTTTCCCCGGGTTTGACAGGAATGGTATGTTGTATGATGGAGGTATCATACTCTTTCAAGTCCTCATAACTCCATGCAAACACATCGATGTATTTCTTCATCAAATTTACATATTCTTCTTTTTCTTTTACAGGTAAAGTTTTTCACAGTTTTACAATCTTGGGTGAGCTTTCAGTTCCTACGTTTTGATCTTCAATATCATTTTCAATGGGATGCACTTTTGGATCTTTAGCAACACCGTTTTCATCAAATATATTTTCTGAAGGAACAAGACTCTTTGGAATATAATTTATTTTCAGTTGGACTATATATTTTCCTCCAATCATATCTTTTAACATTTTCTACATAACATCTTCTTCTTCGAGCTATACATTTTCCTGGAAGTTTTATGAATCTTGGTTCTCTATTTCTAACTGTGTATTTACAAACTCTCATGACAATTCCAAGAATATTTTTATTTGTAAATCATATTCAAACAATTGCCAATATTTGGATTTATTAGGAATGGAAGGTCTATCTACAACTATTATTTTATATTTTTTCTTTGATTAAATGGGAACTTGGAAATTTCCAGCAGTGGTGCCTAGTGAATCATCTACATGATTTTATATTCTAGGAATCACTCTAACTTTGTATTCTATGAAAAAATTACCCAACATATTCTAGACTTCATTTCTGTATGCTCTCATCCTTGTATTTTTAGTTTGGTAACTGTCATTCACTTGATTAACTACTAGCTCAGAATCTCCAAATGCATCTATTCTTTAATCTCCCAAATCTTTTAAGGCATTCAAACCTAACAACAGAGCTTCATACTCCGCTACATTTTTTGTACATTCTAAATTTAACTTAAAAGAATACACTTTAAACTCCCTATTTGGAAAAATTATCCATACACCAACACCATCTCCTTCTTTACTAATGGACCCATTAAAATACATTGGCCACGATCCCTCTTCATTTTGTTTTCTCTTTAATGCTTCCTATTTTTTGAAAACCTCTTTGTCTTCTTTTAATTCCACCTCTATAGGTATTTCATGATCAGCATGAGAGTCATTGAAAAATATGGAGGAACCCAAATCAATATCTAAAACATATATAGGATGGTTATCAGGCTTGTCTTGGCTACTAACTAAATATGCTAACCTTTTTTCTCTATACAATCTTCTGTTACCTCTAAAAAAAGGAATGGTTGCATATGACATATCCATCTGTAATGTTCTGTTTAGTTTTTAATCCCATGATCTTGACAATAGCATACCAAATTTGGGAGGGATGTCATCTACTACCACGTTCATGACAATACTCTTCACTGGAATATGGGAAAGGGTTACCACCATGTCTTTGATCAACCCCAGACATCTTACCTTTCTAGAATCAAAAGAATACAAGTCTTTATAAGGCCTTGTAATTTCCAATCCTAAACTCTCCACCACTACTCTTGGCATTAAATTATGAGATGCACCAGAATCTAGCATATAATTGTGCAAAATCATATCATAAGTATTCAAACTCACATAAAAAGGAGGGACATGCTCTTCATCTTTATCTTCAACTTTAGGCCCAAGAACAATAGTGGGAGCATCATTTGTTAATTATAAAGTATTTGGATGACATTCACCCTCATTTTTAACCATCTTAGTTATTTTCTCTCTGTATTCATTATTCCTCAACAACTCATTAAATGCGATGGAAATCTTGATTTTAAACAATTCGGATTGTAGATTGAAAGATGTAGTTGCTCTATCCACCTCAACTTACTAGTTTTCTAACTTATTTTGACATTTCTTTTTATTTTGTGGTGATTTCTGTACAATATTTTATTTTTGCCTCTCTTTTTTTATTTTTTGTTTGCTTTTCAATATTTGGTTGACTACTGGAAGGATGATTTGAATTGGTACTTCCTTTATTCATAACTACATATCTACTTCTCAGTTTTAAAGAGAACATATGGTTATTTGTTAAGTATCGGTTCCAGTGCGGTGGCATGGGCTTCAAAGAGCAACCCATTGTGACACTTTCTTATACATAATCATAGTATGTTGCAACAAGTTCAACTGCATGTAAGACTATATGAATGAGAAGAGTTCTTTGCAAGATGTTCTAGGAGAAGGATGGTTTGACACAAATATTTTATGATAACAAGCCCTCCTTTGCTTTGTCAAAGAACCACATGTTTCCATAAAATAAGTAAGAACATTGATTATACTCAATTTCATTTTATTAGGGAATTGATTAACAGTGGAAAAATATGTCTAGAATTATGTACGTCACAGGATCAGTTGGTAGACATGTTTATTAAACCTTTGGAAAAAGAAGTTTTTGAATGTCAAAGCGAGAGTATGGGCATATGCAGGATTGAGCTACATTCATGATCGTATTTGCTTGGTGAACTAATTAAGAGGGAAAATGTGGGGAGTTATTATTTCTAGAACCCTCTTACCAAAGAAATCAATTCAAGCTAGCACAGTTAGAATGTTTTGCAATGCCATGGCTCAAGTTTATCTTAGTTACATTAGTTCATATCAGTGAGAGAAGAGATGAGGCAGACCATATTTGCACTAAATATGTTCGGTATATTGAAGTAATGGTGTCACATACTTAATACTTATCCAACATTCAAGTCTTCATCGAGCAAGTTGAATGTCACCACGTGGATTTAGAAATTTGTGGTTAAGTGTCAAGTTGGTGGCGGGGTCTGAAATTATGATAGTGTTATCCTGATAGCATATTGGAGGATGACATGTGGAAGAAGCAGAGTGGATGTTGATGTGTTATATTGGAGGTTGTCCTTGAGGAGTCCTAATAGAGAACATCGATAGGAAAGTACAGTGTGATGATAAATTGCAACAACTGAGTGGACATCAGTATGTTATATCGAAGGTTCTCAGAAGTGTCTCGATAGATAATGTCGATAGGAAAAATCAGTTAGGATAACAAGTGGCAGTAGTTGAGTAGTCATCGATGTGTTATATCATAGGTGATCAAAAATAAGTCCTAACAAAGAATTAAAATATGAAATTTCGACATGATGGCAAGTGGTAACTTATCTCGATTGAAAATTCTCTACATCCAACGGGTAAGGAGAAGAGTCAACAGTTGACTTTTCTCTTTTCCTGTTGGATGCAGAGAATCTGCAGTCAAGATAAGGATGGCCCATTACAAATTTATGGTCATCAGAAACTACTCGGTTTGAAGCTGATTACTAAATCGAATACTGAATAATTTTTAACACCAAACCTTTAAAACCCTATCAAAGTTACTTATCATAGTTCTCCACTGAGACTCCTTCACGAGCACCTCCAATATCAAACATCAACATCCACTCGGCTATTTCCACATGTCATCATGTTGGAATTTCCTATTTACATTCTCTGTTGAGACACCTCCCAGCACTTCTGATATAACACACCGACGTAGACTTAGTTGTTTCCACTACTCATGACATCAAACTTTGCTATTTCCTATATTTTTCATGACACCTCCAAGCACCTCCAATATAAAACACTGATGTCCACTCGACCGTGGCCATCCTTATCTCGATTGCAGATTCTCTGCATCCAACGGGAAAAGAGAAAAGTCAACTGTTGACTCTACTCATTGCCCATTGGATGCAGGGAATCTGCAATCGAGATAAGTGTTGATGTTTGATATTGGAGGTGCTCATGAAGGAGTCTCAATGGAGAACTCCAATAAGTAACTTTGATAGGGTTTTAAAGGTTTGGTTTTAACAATTATTTAGTAATCAGCTTAGACACGAGTATTTTTTGATGACCATAAAGTTGTAATGTATAAATTGTATTATGCTATTGCATTTGTTTTTAATCAGAAAAAAAATGGAAGTTCTAAAATCATGCTTTTCGCTCCTTTTGTGTTTTTTCTTTTATGTATACGCTCCCATATTTTAACTCCTTCAAATTGGTATTAGAGATAGAAAGTTCTCTGGACCTCCATTGTTGATCTTGGTCAAAGCTCTGTTTGGTATTTCTATGCTTGTGCATACATATTAAGTCGCATAGCAGAGAAGACAGAATGGTATGTTCTTGTGGTGAAGGTTTCTGGTGGTTATCCCAGGGAATAGGAAGAACAAGTCTTAACTCAGTGAAGATTTAGATTAATTTATGAGTTTTGTATATGTGATAAAGGGTTATTGTTGAAGATTGTGTTAATTAGTTGTCTTGTAAAACCATAATCCCCTATTTTAACTAGAGATAATTATGATTCATGTTTTATTAGAATGAAAACCAGACCACATTCTCAAGATCTTTGGGGATATGTAACAAGTGCAGGAAGGAGCTTGCAAGTGGAGAAAAGAAGTCTACACATCTTACAAAGGAGTTTGAAGACACTGAGAAGACAATATTATTGACATGTAATGTAATCAAGAAATTCCAAAGGATGTATGGTTCTTGGATAGTGGTTTCAATAACCACATGACTGGAAACATGGGTTTGTTTACCAGTTTCAATACTAGTGTTCAGTCTAAAATAAAACTAGGGAATGATAACACGGTTGTAGTCAATGGAAAAAGGAAGATATCAGTGTTTTCCAAGAATGGTGAACATAAAATTGTTGATGAAGTATGCCTAGTTCATGGATTAAAATGCAACTTATTGAGTTTTAGTCAATTAACTAAGAAGAAGTACACGGTGTTCTTCAAGAACACCATCCATACTATATATGATATACCTCCAAGTAAGAAACTGATAGGTAGGGTGGAGATGAAAAAGAACAAAATGTTCCCACTTATTATGAGAAGTGGGCTTGGTGACTTTATGTATGCTTGTAGCTAGAAAAAATACCTAGCCACGTGCAAAATCACCTACCTTCCATCCATAGGACAGAAGGGTAGAGTCAATGGATAAACAAAAACCTACAACAAACTATTAGCAATAGGCTAAACATAAATATCTAAACTATGAACTAAACAATAAAAAAAACATGGAAGTCATTATAGCTCATATATGTTTTGGAAGGGGGACCACCATGCCCAAACTACGAAGATGACGCTCCACAGGCAGGGATGGTGTGAAGCCTGACTCAACACACCAAGGAATAGGAAAGTGGGGAAATGAGATGAATGGGATGGATGGCTTGAGAGGAAGGGTCTCTCAAGGCACTCATACAACTATAGTAATGGTAGGCAGAAAATTAGTCATGAGTGATGGGGACCCCCACCCCTCTTTTTATAGTTTTTCTCATGTTTTTAGGGTTTTAAGCCCCTAGTTAGGGTTTTGGGCCCTACCTAGGGTTTTAAGCCCCCTTTCTCTTATTTTTAGCTCCTTTTTGGAGGCTTTAGCTCCTTTGTGAGATTTTTAGCTCCTTTGCGAGCTATTTTGGCTCTTTTGGGGGTTTTTAAAGCCTTTTTTTATTATTTTAGCCTTTTGTGAGAGAAACATAGGTTAAATGTGGGGGTGGGGGTACAATGTGAGAGAGACACTGTTGTGGCATGATCTCATGGATTTGTAGTGAGCCCGAGAAAGTAAATGCTCAATGGTGCTTTTAATTGTAGAGAGTCTGAAAGCATGAAGAAGACTCCAATGGGGTCTCTTTTTCATTGATAGTATCATGTGCCCAAAAAAAGGATAAAAGTGTACATAGGAGAGCTCGCCCATCCTTTTTCAAGGGATGGGAGACTTCTTTACCGTTGGCAGTCCAATCAGGCCGGAAAAGGTTAAACCTGTACTGATAGGATGGTCATTCAGGTACTTTTATGAGCATGAATGAAACCAGGTTTGCTCGACAATATTTTCTTGGTGAGAAGGTTGGAAAAGAGATTAAAGCAAACCCATGGTGATCTTTTTTGTAGAGTTCGGTCTGAATGCCCGAGAAAGCATAAAAGGATGCAAAGGGATACGTTCCTGGCTTGAGTGTGCCGAGGGGGTCCTCTTCATATGGTAGTCTATGCAGTCCACAAAAGGAGATAGACGTGACTATGTAGATGCCCTTTCCAATACTTTAACAAGCGGGAAAGGGATAAAATGCGCTCTGTGATCTTTTCATTCATTTAGGAGTCAGAAAAGAGCTTAACCAAAACTCCATTATGGTCAACCAAGGCAGGGGGCACTAGTGGTGCCCCATGGTGGGACGGTGGGAGGTGGTCAAAGGTGACCAACCATGCATTATGGATGAATAATATGGCTCTTAAACATTTCAATACCTGGATAGGAAGATTTGCGGGGAGGCAGGAAAATCGAGGACACTTTTGGGAAATGATCTGAAAACCCGCGTAAGTTGTAGTGGACATACTAGACTACATATGATGTAAGTATAGGTCTAGAGACAGTTATATGCCATGGGAACGTAAATCGAGCTAACATCTAGGAAATGGCTTGGAAAGTCACTCACCAAACACAATACAATGGTCTCATCAAAAGATAGAGGAAGAAACACTAAAACCAACGATGCGAACGACCTCCCAAACGAACTCCGGACAGCTCTGGTATGCTCGAAAGAAAAATAGACCTAATGAGGCCTATAAATAGATGGGGACCCCATGACAATTCTCATTGTCATTGTTCATTACTGATTTGGAGAGGAGGTCCCCAAACTTCTTTTGCTGATTTCTTCTATTTCGACCGACGATTTTTTGATCCGTGACTTGCAGGTAAGAGTTCTTGCAAAACTCATCTTTTTCAGTGGTTTAGTTTTATGATTTGCTCACCCAGGAGCCTTTGCTGGCCTACTAGGTCTTCCTCGAGTTGATTCACTCATTTAGAGGCCAAACCAACGACTAGTTCGGTATTTCTGGTCATACAGAAGCAAGAGGCCAAGAGCCCTATGACACCATTGTACTCAACTTGGTTGTCGGTTGCAATGCCCACACATATTCTGTCAATGTGAATCAACTCATGTGAGGGGGAATAGATAACCCATGCAGCCGAGGTGAGATTTGGAGACCATCTACTTGCTCTGTCAGCAAATCCAATGTAGCAACACGAGGTAGGATCCATCTAGAGCAGTCAAGGAAACAAGATGTAAGACTCACTTCAAGAAATGTGTAAAACAAAAAGGGAGAAAAATATGCTACAAGTGACTCATTGGTGATGTTAAGTGTAAAATATCTCAAGGTAGATCTTGTTACGGGGGTTCTCCAAGAGTTTTCCATCAAAGTCAACGAGAATGTATGCCCTGTTTCCAAGGCAGTGGTGGATGACATATGGGTTGTACTACAGTGACTCGAACTTTCCTTTGCCCAACTTATCATTGGCTTGGTCATAAACCAGGACCATATCGCCTTCGTTGAAGGTGCGAGGGTGGACATGGGAGTCATAATTGGATTTTGACCAGGTTTTAGCTGCTTCAATGGCTTGTAAAGCAGCTCGACAATCCTCATGAGTTTGTTTCAGTTGGAGGAGGATTTCTTCCAAAGGAGAAGTATCGGGAAGGATCTCCACGACGAGGAGGAGCAATGGGATTTGGCACTCTATAGGGAGTATTGATTCAACGCCATGGACCAAGTGGAAGGGGGTGAAGTCGGTGGCGGTCTTCGTGGAAGTGCGGTATGCCCATAGGGTATAAAATAGCATGTGGTTTCCCACCATCCCTTGAAGCATGGTCTTGATGATTTTATTGACCGCTTCGACTTGGCCATTTCCCTGGGGGTAGTAGGAAGAGGAGAACTGGTGTGCGAAATTCAACATGGTTGAAATTTCTACCCAAACAATGTCTTCAAAATGTTTACCATGGTCTGATACCAGTTGTTGGTGAACACCAAAACATGAATGGTGTGGTTGAAGAAAAATTGCGTCGTCGTTTTGCCTTTGCAATCGAACGTGGGCATGGCCTCGACCCACTAGGTGAAGTAAATAGCCACAATAATGTATTAATGTTTGTTGGCTGAGGTAGGGTTGATTGTCATGAAGTTGATATCCCACTTACAGAAGGGACCAAATGTGACCACGGGGTGTAACTACGTAGGGGGAGTCCTTGCCTTTGGGGCAATGAGTTGACAACTGAGGCAGTGTTTGACTACCTCGATCCAATCAGCGAATATATATGGCCAAAAATAGTCGTCCTCGTAGAATATTTTGAGGAGTTGCCAAAATCGAGAGGTGGCCACCACAGGCTCCACTGTGACAGTCATTAAGGACCATTTCAGCCTCATCGTGGGTGAGGCAATGATGTAATATGGTGTCGACGCCCTGATGATATAGAACATATCCTATTAGGAGATGGTGAGTGGCCTGATTTCGAATGCATCATCTATCTTCATGGCTTAAATTAGCCATAAACTTCTGGGTGCACAAGTACAAGATAATTCCCCCATACCAAGGGTCTTCCGTCGAGATGACAAATAGGAAGTTGTCAGGAAGGTCATCCTTGAGTGGTGGTGGTGTGGACAATGGGGGTAGGTCTGTCATGAGTGCATCTAGTGATAGTTCCTTGGTTCTTTTTGGGGAAACAAACTCCAAGTCGAATGCTTTTAGAATGAATACCCACTTGGCTGTACGGCCTTGTAGTAGGCAGTGGCTCAAGAGGTACCGCATTGGGTTGGAATCAGCCACTACTTGGGTATGGTTTATGATAATGTAGTGGAACAATTTCTGGACCAAGAATACAACAGCGAGGGCCATTTTATCCTCAGGTGAATATCGCAGAGGGGGGCATGTTAGTTTCTGGATAACATAATAAATCGCATTCTCTTGATGAGCATCGTCTTCTTGGGCCAAAACCCCAGCAATGGAATTTTTTGAGGCCGACACATAAAGGATGAAGTTGCGATTGAAGTCAAGTGCAGAAAGTAATGGTGCGGAAGCCAGAGCTTGTTTGAGTGCGTCAAATGATTCTCGCACCTGCTGATCCCAAATGAATGAAATGTAGGAACGAAGCAACAGCAAGAAACCGTGGGATTTCATCGCGTATTATGGTACAAAGCAACAAAGGAAATTGGTCTTTCCTTGGAGACTCTGCAGTTGGCACAGATTTTGTGGTGACGGGAGATCAAGAATGGCTTGAACTTTAAGAGGGTCAACTTCTATCTCTTTGTGGGAAATAATTAACCCCAGCAGACAGCCCACTAGGACACTAAAAATTCACTTGAGGGGGTTCAAGCATATTTTGTACTTGCAACAGCGCAATAAGACTTGTCACAATTCGTCTATGTGTTGTGCTTGCTACCATGACCAAGGAAATAGGTCATGAAGATAGACCAAGATACTGTGTACCAAGTCATGGAAGTAATACATCATTGCACGCTAGAAGAAGGCTCCAGCATTCTTCAATCCAAAGGGAATCACTCGGTAGGTGAATGTGCCCCAAGGGGTTGTGAGTGCAGTCTTGTAACGATCTTCCTTCCGCATCTAAATTTGATTGTATCTAAAAAAACCGTCCATGAACGAAAAGACCTCATGTCCAGTGCATGCATCAATGATCTGGTCAATGAACGGGGTTGGGAAGTTGTCTTTTGGACAAGACAAATTCAAATTTTGAAAGTCAGTACAGACGTGGATGGTGCCTTGTTTCTTGTTCACGGGAACAAGGTTGGAAACCCAAGTGGTGTATGCGATGGGATAGATGAAACCGGCTGTGCGCAGTTTCTCGATTTATGCTTTGACTGCAACAGCTTTGGAAGGGTGGATGGGCCATTGCTTTTGATGGACGAGTGTGACTTCAGGCCAGGTATCGATATGGTGCTCGACAATGGATGGATCCAACCTTGGAATCTCAGTATAAGACCAAGCAAAGATGGCGCGTAACTCTTGAAAAAGCACTTTGTAGGTGGCGACTTCTTCAGAGGAGCAAGATACCTCCAGCGTGATCTATTCAATGATATCCAAATTTGTTGAGATGTTGATCTTGATGGTAGGTGAGATATTGGCAATGTTCCCCTCTTCAAAACATCAAGTGTCAAAATGGGGTCTTTAAACCATTCAACTTTCTCGTGGATTAAATATTTGGTCTCGAATGAAAACTGATCGGATGACAACGCAAGTTCTTCAAGAATGAATAACGAGTGGTGGTGCATGTCATCCCAAGGGTATTCAAGAGCGGTTAAGGAGGATCAATGGATCTAGACAACATGTAAATAGTCATGGTATCTGAGGAAGGAGTCGGAGGGTGAATTTCCTCAATAACAGTGATCTCAAACTCAAGGGAATGTTTCTGAATATTAATGAGGGTATTTCAAAACTCGGCCAAGTCTTGGTAGTGGTGAGAATAATGTCCATGCAATATGAAAAGGGAGCATGCATGGTTTGTCCTCAAAGACTTGTTTTTACTGTTGTCCCACTTAGGAGGGTAACCACCAGAATGTTCTCTGTTGTATCCATGGTATCTAAGTGTGTGCAGAGGATGGGAATCTCAGGACAGTTCTGGGATGCGTGACCCTATACATCGCACACATCACATGGTGGCATCTGTCAGGGTTCGGCTATTGCTTTATCATTTTTCCCCCTAGCCCTCTTTGGGCGAGGCGGGGTTGGTGCAGGTGCAGTGGGTGGTTTTTGTGGGCCAGGAGGGGGGCATGTCTTGAGCGCAATAGGTTGAAAATGATTCAACATGAATTGAGGCATTGTAGGTTATGCAGGTGGTTTGAGGTACCACACAGGGATCCCCAATGTGAAATTGGGTAAGTTCAAAGTAGCCATCACTGGCTTACTCACAATGTCAAGTGGGGGGAAAAGGAAGGGAATTGTATGGACTGGGAGAGATACCTAGTAATTCCCTGGTGACTACATTTGAGGTTGCATCTGCAGATGGGGTTGCGGCTGCAAATGGGGTTGCGACTGCGGATGGGGTTTGGGTGCAATGGTGCTAGATGAGAGCATGAATAAATTTGTAGTGTCTCTTGGTGTCAGTGGAGGTGGTACCAAGGGGAAGGAAGCCGTCATGGAGGTGTCCAAGAACAACTCGAGGCCTACTACTAGCAATGAGGGGGTAGTTGCGCTGTCAAAGGAAGTATCAATAGTAGGGATAACATTGGCTGGTGTGATTGGCCCCTGTGGATTGTGGTAAGTGAATTGGTCCACTGTCACAATCTTCCCATCATGAGGGAACATCATGAGGTGAAAAACAGTGGATTCCACGGCTCTCATGGTGTACATGTAAATCCTTCCCAGGAGAAGGTTATAATCCAACTGTGTGTTGACAACTTCTGTGTCGATCAGCACCGTTTTACCATCTAATGATATGGGGATGTGTGGAAGGATGCTCTGATATTTTGTGAGGTGGCCATCATAAGCACGCAGTGTAGTGGTGAATGGTTGGAGTGAGGAGGATCCGAGTTTCTGCCAGACCAACGTCAACATAACACAAGTGGATGCCCCTTCGTCAACAATACATCGGTGCACAGCCAAATTCTGAATTGATATCGGAATCTGGAAGGTGATGGTTGATGGCATTCTAGGCTCTCAGTTGTCTGAATCAAATGTAATCAATTTGGAGTCATAGGGATCTATGACACCGAGCGTGGGGAAAACAATGCTTTTCTTTGTGGCGGGCATGTTTTCAGCACTTCTAAAGTGGACATGGTCATAGGTGATTGGGTCAAGTCATCAACGATGTTGTAGTTCACCACGGCTCTAACCGTGGCATTGTTGGCAATTCATCGTATGGGGAATCATGGTCCCCAAGCCTCCCCATTAGTGGGGAGTGGGGGTAAATGAAGAGGTATGGTGGTTTTGTTGGATGAAGAAGCTGCTGATAGGCCAACAATTTCAGCATTGGATCCATACTGATTTCTCCTTATCTGCAAATTGACCTCTTCAGTTGTCATGGCTAGCAGGTGGTGAACACCTGTCTCTGTCAACGAAGGTGCGGTGGGGGTTGCGGGAGCGGGCGGGGGCATAGGTGTAGTTGCTACCAATACTTGAAGTGGTAATGGGTTCTGGAGCACCATGGGTGGAAGGCCTAGTGGTATTGGCTTAGGTTGAGCTTGAACTATCGTATTGGTACCGCACTGAGATTCGTTCTGAATGACATGCTTAGTGTGACCCATGAATGGGAATTCGTGCATATAATGACCATAGACATCACATATTCTACACGACTAGTTCGTTCATAACAGAGCGTTTTGTCTTGGTGGGTTGGGTTGTTGGGGGTTTTGGGCTGGCGTATTAGCGCCGGTGTTGTTGGGAGGATTTCGATGTTGGCCACCTCCTTGTGGCTGGTTGTTCCCCTGGCTCCTGGCTTGCTTTCTCTGCCTTACACTTGTTGGTTATTAGGGGCAGGTTGGTTGGGATGATTTTTTTGAGCAAAAACTTGTCCTATGGGCATGGGGGGAGGTGGAGCAAGGACCGAAGCGATCTATATGGGTGGCGCATAATAGGTCGGAGGAGCTGGAGGGGATACAAATTTAGTCATCTATCCTAGATATGGTTGTGACATCCAAGTCAGCACATGGGTCTGCTGAGTTGGCATAGGTTGCACGTAAGAGGTCGTGGCTCTGGAATGGGACATCATCTTGGAATAGTCGGGTAGCGAGTGATTTTGCACAACACTAGGGTTGTTGCTTGTGTGCGGTGCCACATAGTATGGATGGTGCTTGGGGAAAGAGCCTATGATTTCATCCACAGCATGGGATTCCACCATCGCATCGCAGTGGGCGATGTCGACAAATGGGGTGTCTGGAATAATGGTGTAAAGGTTTCCAAACTGAGCATATCTCAAGTCAAATTGTTGGGCCTTTAGGATGGCCTCTTCCTCAAATTGGGGACGTTTAGAGGTGACGTCCTTAGAAATGGGCAAAAGTAAGGTTTTCAAGAACCAATCAAGGAAGATCATGTCATCAAGCTTGATCTTGCACAGTCTACGACGTCGCCGCCACTTGTGGATTTGGTTGGTTATGTGAGTCGTAGTGTTTTGGTGGCAAGATAGCAGTATTTTTATGCCCTCGTCATAGTGGATAGGGAGTTGGAAATACCGTAGGAACATGAAGGTCAAAGAATTAAAGTCCAGATAGGAGACTTGAGGTAGCTCTATGTACCATTTGGTTGTGGCACCTGTGAGAGTGCTTTGGAACAGCCTAATTCTAATGAAATTATCTACGATGTTTTTTTATGAGCACCATAGATGGAATGACATTATGTGGTTTTGGGGGCACTCCCCTACCTTCCCTTCAAACTTTGGAATGTCTCATGGAGTTTGGTTGGCATTGGACGCCAATGGGGTTGATGACAGATTGGGTCGTTGGTCAACCTGGCCATATCGAGAAAGTTTAGGTGAGCCATGAATGGGAGGTTAGACCCAAGGTTGGTGTGAGAGGGGCTAACAATGGCATCAGGATTTGCAGGAGCATTGTGTCCTTGCATGACTGGGGGAACCTGAAACTTACTTTCGACAATGGGGATAGTCGAAACAGTAGTGGAAGGGCCACTGCCCCCAGGAAACAAAAGGTGGAACTGTAGGAATCACAGAAGCTAGTATAGGGCCACCACTAATGGGTAGCAGACTGATCACAGTATGCATAGCAATACTAGGACCGCTAGCTAGGATGCCAACAGTGATGGGGGTAGGGATGTAGGTCCACTACCCATCACCCCTCTGGAGAAGGGATTGGGGTTTACACCAGCCATGGGGCTAGACGGTACGGTGTGCAGATTAGGCTCGTATTAGTAGGAATCTGAGTCAGAGTGAGAGGTTGTGTGGCATTCTGACGGTGAGGAACGTTGCCAAGAATGGTCTCAATGATGCTGGTTATGACCCAAATTGAGGGGACTCCCTCCTGAGACTAGAGGAGGATCATGGTGGATAAATGGTGTATGTCTGATAGTAACAGGTAATGCAAATTGGAACCTGGTTTAAAGGATTCCTATTGGCTTACAGGTGGTCACTCGGCCACCAAGACTACCAGGAGGCAGCGCTTGGATTTTTCCTCATAGGTTTTACTAGTCAATCGAAAGGGGTTGTTGGCTTGTTTCACTTGGAAATTCCTCTCATTGGCCAACTAATTTGGGGTTCCTATGGTACTCCTCATAATGAATTTTAGGGAATATGCCAAGCACTTCCCATAGTTATGGAAATTAGGGACTTATGTCCTCAAACTGCAAAATTTGATTTAAAGTAAATTGGTTACTTTTAAAGGTTCGCTCAGGTTCATGAACCGAGGTTGGTTGAATTAAATGGTGTGGTTGTGTGCACTTTTGTGAATGATTTTTGTTTATTTTAAATTATTTTTGCAATTATTTGGTGAGCAAGTGGTCATGGTTTTTCTATAATATGGTTCGATCGTGTAATGGGCAATATGAACTATAATGTGTAAACCAGTGAAATAAACATAACTCAAGCGCCACTGAAACTGCAAAACTGCAAATATGTAATGTGTCTACCATGTTTTTGTATCCCCTCAATCTAAGAAAGAGTGTTGGGCTCTCATCAAAGTGGGAACAATCCCACTCATAGATCCACAGGTCACTCCTCAAATGCAAGGTTTCTCAATAGGGAGGACGTGAACGCCGTGAAACCCCCAATTGTTTCCACCCCCTCTAGCTTCCAAGTTACTTGTTTTTAATGGAATAAAGAAATAAAAAACACATGTTCCTATTACTACACTTGTTCAACCCTTCATCTTATCTCAGAATACCCCAGAGGGTGGTGACCAAGTAGAGAAGGAAGGGTTGGACAACGAGGTTAATTCCTGTTATATTTTTTTCAATTTGACAATATGATCTTAGGATCTTATCTGAGAGACTAACATGCACAACAATCAATCACAAGAGACAATAGGCACAAAGATTTATCCTCGAGGAAACCATAAAGAAAAAACCCTGCAACTTCCTCAGAGATCTAATGAGCACCAATGGCAGCTATAAATCCCAAAGACAGAAAGATGATCTCCAACAGTTGTTCTCTCTCTCACATGTGTGAGATCCTCTTCTCTCACTTATGCGCTATAGCTAGGTGAGTGTTTTTTTCAAATAGAGAGGCGCACTCTTTATTTATACTAGTTTTCGACTTGACAATAACTTACCAGGGATGACTTCTCTAGGAGAGTCTAATAACCCTAGTGCCCCACAACTGTGGGAACTTTACCCCCGACTTACAAAGGAGGGTTAATCTCTATGACTTTACATGTATTTATTACATTAATTCTCCCAATAGGAATATCAGGGACCAATGAAATACAATATATAAAATATACAAGTGAATACATTCTGAAGTTACAAATACATTAAAAATCCCTCTTAACTAGGAAGGTATTCTCTTGACACAATTCATCGACACAAGTATTTTTCACTGGATCATCATCAAATATGGATCATTACTGGATCATCATCAAAGTTGTATCATCATTGGATCATCACTGGATCATCAACATCATCACTGCTTCTGCTATCTTGATCAAATGGTGTTATCTCTCAATTCTTCTCGTCACAGGAAGTTCTACAGAGCCAGCCCTTTTTCATGTTGGTTGTAGTCCTATCCTCCATGTAGGTCTTCATCAACAGAGCTAGCCCTTTTTCATGTTGAATGTAACCTCACAGAGCCAATCCTTTTTCATACTGGATGTGTCTCTACAGAGCCAGTCCTTTTCCATACTAGATGTAGGCCTATACAGATCCAATCCTTTTTCATGTTGGATGTATCTTCACAGAGCCAGTCCTTTTTCATACTGGATGTGTCTCTATAGATCCCGTCCTTTTTCATACTAGATGTAGGCCTATACAAATCCAACCCTTTTTCATGTTGGATGTATCTTCACAGAGCCAGTCCTTTTTCATACTGGATGTGTCTCTACAGACCCAGTCCTTTTTCATACTAGATGTAGGCCTATAAAGAGCCAACCCTTTTTCATGGTGGGTGTATCTTCATAGAGCCAGTCCTTTTTCATACTGGATGTGTCTCTACAGAGCCAGTCCTTTTTCATACTGCATGTAGGCCTATACAGAGCCAACCCTTTTTCATGCTAGATGTATCTTCACAGAGACAGTTCTTTTTCATATTGGATGTGTCTCTATAGAGCTAGACCTTTTTCATACTGGATGTAGGCCTATACAAAGCCAGCCCTTTTTCATGTTAGATGTATCATCATAGATCTAGTCCTTTTTCATACTAGATGTGTCTCTACAGAGCCAGTCCTTTTTCATACTGGATGTAGGCCTCTACAGATCCAGCCTTTTTTCATGTTGGATGTACTTCTACAAATCCAACCCTTTTTCATGCTAGATGTAGGTCTCTACACTTATATCTAACCATGAGAGGAACCAATCCTACCACCATGTCAGAAGGGCACAACACTTACATCTAACCATGGGAGGAACCAATCCTACCACCATGTCAGAAGGCCACAGCACTTACATCTGACCATGGGAGGAACCAATCCTACCACCATGTCAGAAGGTCACAGTACTTACATCTGACCATGGGAGGAACCAATCCTACAACCATGTCAGAAGGGCACACTGACTCATCACTTCCCCTTGGAAGGAACCTCGATCTGGAGAACACCAAGCTTCTCCCTGAAGTACTCAAACTTCACTCTAGCTAATGGATTGGTCAACACATCAGCTATATGTTCATTCATCGCAACATACTGGAGCTTCACTTCTCCTCTATGCACCATATCCATGATATAGTGATATTTAATCTCTATATGCTTCAACTTGTAATGGAACAATGGGTTCTCCGACAACTTCACACAACTCTAGTTGTCGCAATATATACAAGTAGCATCCAACTGGAGATCAAAAAAATCAGGAAGTAGCTTCCTTAGCCACATTGCCTCACAACTAGTTGAACAATCTGTGACATACTCTACTTCAGTTTTTCTAAGTGCCATACAGGACTGCTTCCTGCTAAACCAAGAGATCACACCTGATCCCATATTGAACCAACACCCCAAAGTTCTCTTCCTATTAATGGCACTACCTGCAAAATCTGAACCTACATAACCTTCCAGGTTAATTTTATGATTCTCTTCATACTTGAGCCCATAGTCAATTGTACCCTTCAGGTACCTTCGAATATACTTTGCAGCAATCAGGTGAACATGTCTTGGATCTATTAGGAACTGGCTCAATGTGTTCACATCAAACCAAATATTTGGTCTCGTGCTTGTCAGGTACATCAAGGACCCAATCATCTAACAATACATCATAGCATCAACCGAATCTGATGAAGCATCACTCAATAGATTTAGGTTCGATACCATAGGTGTGGTCATGGCCTTGAATTCCATCATCCCGAACCTCTTCAATATCTCTATTGCATACTTACCTTGTCCCAGGGAGATTCCATCTGCACTCTGCCACACCTCCATGCCTAGAAAGTAGTGATTCATACCCAAGTCTTTCATTTCAGACTCGGCAGCAAGCTTCCTCTTCGTGTCAGCAATCAACCCATCCTCACCTGTTACAAACAGATCATCTACATATAGTAGGAGTATCATTGGGTTCCCTTCTTCACCCTTATAGTAAAGGTTGGAATCTTCTTTACTCTTGGTAAATCCCAAACTAGTCAGGAAGTTGTCAATTCTGTCGTACCATGTCCTAGTTGCCTATTTCAAACCGTACAGGGCCTTCTTCAATTTGCACACATCAGTCTCCTTGACATGTCTCTCAAACCTGAGTGGTTGCTCCACATACACTTCCTCTTCCAATCCACCATTCAAGAAAGTAGTCTTGGCATCCATCTGGTGTATCTTCCATTTCATTACTACAGCTAGAGCGAGTATTGATCTGATGGAAGTGTATTTGGCTACAAGTGCAAAATTTTATACATAATCTATTCCTTCTTTCTAGGAGAAGCCACGAGCCACAAATCTTGCTTTATATTTCTCTATGCTTCCATCTGCAGCATGCTTGATCTTGTAGAGCCATTTGGAAGTCACAACAGACTTTCCCTCTAGTCTTGGGACAACATCCCAGACATCATTCTTCATGATCGACTAGTACTCCTCGATCATAGAATCCTTCCATTCTTTCTTTTATGCCGCTTCTTCATAGTTGGAAGGTTTTGTATCAATGATATCACATAATAGGGCTAAATAACCGGAGTAGGGCCTAGTTCTTTTCCTCTCTCTATGCATTTCTTCTGGATCCCCATATCTTTATGCACCTTGGATAGCTTCTCGTACCCATGCAGGTTTCCTCTTGTAAGGATTCTTCTCCTGGGGTGGATCTACAAGTTCCTGGGGTTCTTCTATTTCTTGATCTTCTTCTTGAGTTGCATTGTACATAGTTGTATCTTGAATTATAGGTGCTTTTGCTTCTTCAGGGTCTTTAGCAAGTTTCTTTTCGGATTTTTGTAAGTCGAGTCTTCATCAAATGTTACGTCTCTACTGATATCGATCTTCTGGAATCTTGGGAAGTATATCATGTAAGCCTTCGAGATTTCACTATATCCCACAAATATACCCTTCTTTCCCGAAGGATCTAATTTTGTCCTATTTTCTTTCGGAATGTGTATGTACATTGGACAACAAAATATTATGAGATGATTGACTTCTAGTTTCTTGTCGGAGAATACTTCTTCAAGTGTCTTGTTCTCAAGTACTCTATGTGGAGTACGGTCTGTACATACATAGCTGTCTTAGAAGCTTCTGACCATAGATGCATGGTAAGATCTTGATCATGAAGCATTGCCCTTGCAGCTTCCATGATCGTTCTATTCTTTCTTTCTACAACCCCATTTTGTTGTGGATTATATGGAGTGGTCAACTCCCTCTTAATCCCTAAATCTCTGCATAATTCTTTGAATTCATTTGATGTGAATTCTCTGCCATTGTTTGCTCGAAAGGTCTTCATTTTATTCTCTGTGTGGTTCTCGATCAAGGCTTTGAATTCTTTGAACTTGCTAAATACTTCATCTTTTCTTTTCAAGAAGTATATCCATGTCTCCCTAGAAAAATCATCAATGAAATAAACATAATATACATACCCACTCAATGAACTAGATGACATCGAAGTGGATGATTTCCAAGATTCCTTTTGCCTTTCTCTCGCTACTTGGAAATGTCTTCTTTGTGTTCTTTCCTTTCGCACATCCTTTGCAGACACCTTCATGTTTTTCCTGTATTTTTGGAAGACCTTCAACAACTTTTCTTGCAAGTGGTAGTGCTCTATAGTGCACATGTACAAGACTTCTGTGCCAAAGTTCATTTGGCTCTACTGATTCATGGACCAAGGCTTGTTCTGGTTGGCCTTTTAGCTCGTATAATCCTCCCTCTTGCTCTCCAATTACAACTGCATCATCTATAGTCTTTTCCTTTGGCCACATAAGGACTTGGCCATCTACAAATACAACCCTCATGTCGTTTGCATCTAATGCAGAGATGGAGAGGAGGTTCTTCTTTAGTCCTGGTACAAACAAGACATCTTAATAAACTTTCTTGAGTCTAGCTTATAGGAGGATTCACCACTAAATTTTATGGGATATTGGTAGTCATCCCCAAGTTTCACCTTATGGGGTGACCTGTGTTATGATAGTTTCACAAAGGATTCTTTGAATCTTGTCATATGTTTGGAATCCCCACTATCTATGATCCAATCATTGATTCCATGAGTGACAGTTCTGGTGAGGGTAGAAATCAAAACATATTCTTCATCACTAGAAGAGTCTTCTTCTTTGACTTTCTTTCTTGGAGGTTCATTATCCTCTGCAGTGTGAGCATGATGTCTTCTTTTGTAGTTATTCTTTTTTTGAGAACCACCTTTGTTTCTAGGACAGAATCTGGAGATGTGTCCTTTCTCATTGCATGTAAATCATCAAATACTAGATAAATCTCTTCTAGGGTTATTCTAATGTGAATGCTTACCTCTGTGATGATGATGGTATGATCCGGTTTTCACACACTATGAGAGCTTGATATTCATTTCCCATATTTTCTTCTCCAGCTACTATTCAAGATTATTCTTGTGAGCATAACTCCCATACCCTATTGAAGGTAATTATATTTCTTCTAGCACAAATCCCTTGAATGAAGGAGTCCCTTGACCTAGGGAGACCATTCAAGGTGGTCATCACAATTTCTGCATTCTCTACTTCTTCATCTACTTCTTCAAATTTTTCTTTGATCTCGGAGACCCTTGTAAAGTATGACTGTATGGTCTCTACATTCTAGATCTTCACATTCTTCAGTTGATTTCTCAAGGTCATCTTCTGGTTTATGTTCCTCCCTTGAAATAGCTTGGTCAAGGCATCAAACATATCTTTAGGTGTCTTTAGGAACGACACCTGTGGTATGAGGTGATCCTTGATTGAATTAGAAATAATCCTCTTGGCGTTGATCAAGTTCTTTTTGTGTAAGGCCTTAGCCTCATCTCCCTCTGGAACTGGAACCTCTTGACTGATGTAGGAGTCCAATTCATTTTCTTCAAGAACTAGTGAGATCCTATACTTCCATGCTCGGAAGTTATCAGCTCCCTCAAGATTTTCATCAAGCTTGGTGTGATGAGACATATTAACTGAGAACCTCAAATGGAAATACAAAATATTTAGATCTTACCAATTTGAGAAGCTGAAATTGGTGCTAGAGCTGATCTTGTGTAGTGCTGGTTTTCTAGTTCCGGGGAAAATTAGGGTTTGACTTTCCTAGAGTTCTACTCTACCAAAAACTTCAATATTGGTCTCTAAACTTCAATTTTGATGAGGATATAAATCCTATACTGGGCTCACTAAAAAATTACTCTTCTATGAAAATCCCTAATTTCTCGATGTAGTGGTAGGTAAAAATGCTTAGAATCAGATTCTGCTTCGACAGAAAGATGTGCCCTTCAATGGAGAGTCATCCTAGCCTCTTTTTGCTGATGGATTGTGGAGAGAGACCCAAAAAGTAAGAATCCCTCTCTTATGCAGCTGCACAGTGTCTTCTTCTCAGGTTAGTTCTGATACCATGTTAGATTTTTATCAATTTGACAATATGATCTTAGGATCTTATCTGAGAGAATAACATGCACAACAATCAATTACAAGAGACAATAGATACAAAGATTTATCCTCACGAAAACCATAAAGGAAAAAACCCACAACTTTCTCAGAGATAGAATGAGCACCAATGGCAGCAGTAAAACCCAAAGACAGAAAGATGATCTCCAACAGCTATTCTCTCACTCACTTGTGTGAGCTCCTCTTCTCTCACATATGTGCTATAGTTGGGTGAGTGTGTGTTTCAAATAGAGAATCTTACTCTCTATTTATACTAGTTTCTGACTTGACAATAACTTACCAGGGCTGACTTCTCTAGGAGAGTCTAATAACCCTAGCGCCCCACAACTGCGAGGACTTTACCCTCGACTTTACATGACTTGATTACATTAATGATTCTCCCAATAGGAACATCAGGGACCAATGAAATACAATATATAAAATATACAAGTGAATACATTCTGAAGTTACAAATACATCGACAATTCCCAATGTATTTAACTATGAAAGATTGAAGCTAAACTGGCATGAAATTAACATCATAGTAAACAGATTGATATTTAAACAGTTACTGAAATAGACATCCGAATGCAGAAAAAACTAAAAAAAGAGCCAGGTTGCTTCTGTTTATTGGATAGTGTTGACTTGGTCACACCAACAGTCCAAACAGCAATGATTGGGGCAAAGAAGGAAGTAACACTGCCCAAGGGGGCAGGTCACTCCTTTCGGGCTTGAACAGGAGACTAGGTTGCACCTGTCAGTCCTGACTGAGAAACTGGGTCACACCTGTAGGCCTTCAACCAGTGACTACTTCCTTGGATCTAGGTCGTGCCTTATGGGGTAAAGAAGGTGAGTAGGTTCCTCCTGTATGGGTGGAATAGGCGATTAGGCTGCCTCTTTCAGCCCGAAACAGACGACTCGTCCTGAAAGCAAGAAAATTTAAAAATGGAGTCAAATACAACCGACAGTAACTGGTACCAGGGACGAATGGACTCGGATCGGCCCTCTAAGGGCTCGATCAGGTGCAAAAATCAAATAAAAACAACAAAAAACTAAAGAAAACTAGGGATCATGAAGGATCGACCCAGTACGGTCTCCAACATGTAGCTGGGAAAAATCCCTAGCCACGTGCAGAAGCACATACCTTCCTTCTATAGGATGGAAGCGTAGATTCAATGGATAAACAAAAACCTTTAACAAATTGTTAGCAATAGACTAAGCATAAATATCTAAACTAAGGACTAAACAATAAAAAAACATGGAAGTCATTATACCTCAGATATGTTTTGGAAGGGGCACCACCATGCCCAAACTAAGAAGATGCCTCTACACAGGCAGGGATGGTGTGGATTCTAACTCAACACACCAAGGAATAGGCAAGTGGGGAAATAAGGTGAATGGGATGAATGGCTTGAGAGGAAAGGTCTCTCAAGGAACTCATACGACTATAGTAATGGTAGGAAGAAAAATAGCCATGACTGTTGGCGACCCCCACCCCTCCTTTTATAGTTTTTCTCACGTTTTTAGGGTTTTGAGCCCCTGGTTAGGATTTTGGGCCCTACCTATGGTATTAAGCCCCCTTTCTCTTATTTTTAGCTCCTTTCGGGGTTTTTAGGCCCTTTTAGGGATTTTAGCTCCTTTTTGGAGGATTTAGCCACTTTGTGAGCTTTTTAGCTCCTTTGTGAGTTATTTTGGCTCTTTTGGGGGGGTTTTAAATATTTTTTTTATTATTTTGGCCTTTTGTGAGAGAAACATACGTTAAATGTGGGGGTGGGGGTACAATGGGTTAGGAAATAGATGTATGTAGGTGGTGTAGGCCTTGTAGAGCAGGTTAGGTAAATTTTTGTGTTAACAATGCTTATAGATATAAGAGTTAAGAATATTCATGGTTATGGAATTTGAGGTATAGACATTTTCATTTCCATGGACTTGATCTACTATGTTTAATTTTGTAAAGCTGGATCCTCATGCCTGAATGAAATCAAGTGTTGAAGAATATTGCAGAAGAGAGAGAAGCAATACAATAAACTCTGATCAATAATTCATAGCAAATTAAACACACATGAGACCAATAATTGGAAGAATAACATTACATCCATTAATTAGTGATTAACATGTAATACAATGGTTTTACAAATAGGAGAATTCAAATGCCTAAGATAGGATTCGAATCTACCAAACTTGACTAACTCCAAAGCTATCTTGGTGTGGGAAAATCACCACTAGATCTCACTAATGCAACTCCATATCACTGAATATATTCACAACCAGTTAACTGATGTAGGTAGGTGAGAAAATGCGCCCTACCTCCCTTAAATCATGAAAACTAGCGTTATGATGACTAAGAGTGAATTAACTGATGGGGATCAGAGCAAAACTGAACATAATTGAACACCAACTAGGGTCAACTGTTGGAGACTGATAGTGGCACTCAGAGTGGGTTCCTACATAATAGGGGTTCATCCCTAAAGCTCTTAAACTCACACAAAAAGATGCATTGAGTGGTAGGTGGCCTCTAGGTGAATCCCTCATGCACTAGTGAAGTGGCAATGACCTACTAAGCTAGGAAAATACAAATATACTATGGTGGTCAAGGGAGGATTAATTAATAATATATATAAGAGTTAATATTAGTCATGGTTATGGAATTTGAGTTATATTGATTTGCATTTTGGTGGACTTGATCTACTATAGAGGAAGCATATGGTGAAGGTGTTTCCTAGCATTGTGCAACCGACAAGATCGCGTGATAGATGCATATTGGGTAAGAACCATAGGGATTAATTTGTTTTTAGTGTATCATGTAGACCAAAGGCACCTTTAGAGATAGTACACATATAATTGTGTGTGCCAATGAAAACACCTTCATTGGCTAGTATTTTTTATTGTTTAACCTTCATTGATGATTACAATAGGAAGACATGGATCTATACTATAAATCATAAGTAAAAAACCTTTGGTGTGTTCAAGAAATTTAAATCCATGGTTGAGAAGGAGACTGGAAATTACATCAAAGTGTTGAGATATGATGGAGGAGGAGAATACAATAACAAGTCGACTGAGTTCTTAGATTATTACAAACAGCAAGGAATCAAGAGGTAGTTTACAGCCAGGTATACATCTCAGCAAAATAGTGTGGCTAAATAAAGAATTAGACCATCATGGAAATGGATTAAAGCATGTGAAAGGAGAAGAATATACCAAGTGAGTATCGAGGATATGTATTTGCATGATCTACTTATATTTTAAACATAAGTCCAATTTAGACTATGAAGGATCATGTACCCCCAAGAAGCATGGTGTTGTAGGAGTTGCAGTGTGGATCATTCGAGGGTCTTTGGGTGTGTGGCATATGCTCATGTACCTAAATAAACAAGAATAAAATTGGATGACAAGAGTGAGAAATGAATATCTATTGGATACATTGAGGATTCTAAGGCTTATAGGCTCTAAAACCCATGACCAAGAAGTGTGTAGTCAACTGAGATGTTGATTTTATGGAAGAAGAGGCTTGGGATGGAAGTGTTGATGAATCGGTTGTAGGGAGGGTGATCTATCACATGGAGGCAAAAGATGAGGGAGAGGAGCAAGTTATACATGGTGGATAGTATATTCCACAAGTTAACACACCTACAACATGTGTACCTAGGAGAAAACCAGGTGTAATGAATACATCACAATTCAGAACACCTAGAATTCAAGAGTGTGGTGAACCATCAGGATATGGAGGACAATATCCATTATGTTTATAGGTATGTATTTATTTTGATATTAATTTATCTCAATTGAGGTTTATAATTAAAGGACAAAATACTAGAAGTCTTGGGGAGTCATATGAACAACAATAAGATAATTTAGATCGAATTATGCATTAGTTTATCGTCTATCGAATACCTTTGAAGAAGCAGTTAAAGATGATGTATGGGTGAAATCCATGTATTATGATATTGATGCAATAGAGAGGAATGGCGCTTTGCATCTTGTAGACCTACCTTTAGATAAGGAGTGTGTGGGTGTTAAGTGGATCTACAAGACAAAACTGAATGTCGATGGTGAGTTGATAGGCACAAGGAAAGATTTGTTCCTCAAGGGTTCAGTCAACAACCCGGTGTTGATTATAATGAAACATTTTCCCCTGTGGCACCATTAGACATAGTGAGGCTTTTGTTTTCCATTGCAGCGCAATGCATCATATGGATGTAAAATATGCATTTTTAAATGGATTTTTAGAGGAATAAGTCTTAGTATGTGAAACAACCTCCTGATTATGAAGTGGATGGACATGAATACAAAGTCTGTTGGCTAAAGAAGGCCTTGTATGGTTTGAAACATGCACCCAAGGTTTGGTACAATAGGATCAATGCATACTTGCTCAGTAATGGATTCAACGTAATTCCAAGTGAGACAACTCTATAGACTAAGTTAAATTAGGAAGGTGAGATTCTAATTGTTGCTTGTATGTAGATGGTTTAATCTTCACCAAAAATATTTCCATTGAGTCTTTTAAGACTGCAATGAAGACATAGTATGAGATGAAAGACTTAATATTATTGAAATATTTCCTTGGCATTTAGGTAACCCAGTCTAATGATGCCATTTTTATATGTCAATCTAAGTATGCACGAGATATTTTAAAAAGGGTCAGAGTGGTGAATTACAAGGATTTAATTACACCAATAACTACACGAACAAAACTCAACAAACAAGCTCAAGGTACATGAGTGGATTCAACTTTGTATAAGGGAGTGGTAGGTAGTTTCATGTATCTGATTGCAACTAGGACCAATTTAATGTATGTAATAGGCTTGATTTACAAGTTTATGGAGTCACTTAAGAGCACCCATTGGCATGACAGAAAAATAATTTTAAGGTATGTTGTAGATCATTTTTATTATAGAATCATGTATTAACCAGATTAAGGTTACATGCTCAAAAGGTTCGTTGATAGTGAATTTGTTGGGAATGTTAATTATAGAAAGAGCACATTTGGTTATGTGTTCAGTCTTGGTTCCAGTGCAATGGCATGGGATTGAAACAAGCAGTTTGTTGTGATACTTTCTTCTGTAGAAGTAGAGCATGTTGCAGCAAGTTCATTTGCATGTCAAATTGTATGGATGAGAATAGTTATTTTCCATGTCCATTGCAAGTTATTGCAAGAGTAGGATGGACCAACACATATATTTTTTGATAATAGGTACGTCTTTGCTTTGTCAAAGAACCATGTGTTCCACAAAAGAAGTAAGCACATTGATACCCGATTAGATTATATTAGTGAGTTGGTTAACAATGGAGAAATCTATCTAAAATTTTGTAGTTCACATAAGCAATTGGTAGACATGCTTACGAAACCCTTGGAAAAAGAGGTTTTTGAATTTCAAAGGGAGATTTTTCTTATACGCAGGCTTGAACTGCGTCCATGACTGTATTTTCTTGGTGAAATAATTAAGGGGGACAATGTTGAGAGTAATTATTTCTCCAACCCCCATCCTAGACAAATCAACTCAAATCAACGTAGTTAGATTATTTTGCAGTAGCAGGAATAGAGGTTTATTTAGTCAAATTAGTTCAGATCAATCGATGAAGCGATGAAGTGACCTGTACTTGCATTGAAGATGTTTTGCAAGATTAAGTAATGGTGTCACGTTTAGAATTATCTAACATTCAATTATGCATATACTAATTTTAGTGCCACCACCTGGAATCATGTAAGGAATTTGGGGTTAAGTGTCAAGTAGATGGCATGGTCTAAAATCTAGATAGTGTTATCCCAATTTCCTATCGAAGGATGAAATGTGGCACAAGATGAGTGGACATCAATGTGTTATATTGAAGGTTGTTTGAGAGGAGTCCTGATAGAGAAAATTGATAGGAAATTCTTGTGTGATGAAAGGTGAGACAACTAAGTGGACATTGGTGTGTTATATTGGAGGTGATTAGAGGTGTCTTCAGAGATAACACCGATAAGAAAGACTAACAGGATGAAAAATTGAAATAACTAAGTAATCCAACATGATGACAAGTGGAAATAGCCGAGTGGGAACTCAGATATGCGAGTTATCATGATAATGAATACTGATATGAAAGTCCAAAAGGATGACAAGTGGAAACAACCGAGTTGTCATCAATGTGTTATATGAGAGGTGCTTGGAGGTTTCTTGAAAAAGAACAATGATACGGAAGTCTGACTTGATGACAAGTGGAATATCTAATTGGACATCAGTGTGTGATATCTGAGATGCTCGAGAGGAAATATCAACAGAGAAATTTGATAGCTGGTAACCCTAAATGTGTTTCATAGGTTTGTATTTAATGGTGATTTAGTCGCCGATATAAAAATCAACTCATGTTTGAGTATATTTCGACAAATGCAAAGTTGTAATGTATAAATTGTATTATGACGTTGCATTTTATGTTAGTCAGAAAAAAGAGAGAATTTCTCAAATTGTGTGTTTTCGCTCATTCTATGTTTGTTCGTCAGTGTATACACTCCCATGTTTTAAATCCTTCAATATATCCCAATGACTTCATGAATTTTTATCTCAATTCTGCACCGATGGACATGATAAAGGACACATGTCGAAGTACAGAGAATCGACTTCAACTTCTGCATCAAATACATAGAGCCAGAAAATCCTATTCAAAAATTACACATCTCTTTGAAATCCTCACATGACTTAATGAAAATTGGGTCTGTTATAGCCTGTTTTTGCTTCTCATTTTAAAAGCATTTGCTTGTGTTTTGAAGCTTGGTTTTGTTCATTTTTTTTAAGTTTGGTTTTTAGGTTAGTTTAAATCTTTTTCTTTAATTTTCATGTTTTTATTTAAGTGATTTCATAGTTTTATTTTTCCAATTTTTGTTTTATTTATTAAAATTCATAGTTAAGGGGCTTATAGAAAGTTTATATGAATTAAAATGTCCTAAAAAATATTATCAAGTATTTATCTAAGTCATTTAACCAAAGTTAAACCATTGTTATGAGTTGTATTTTTGAAAATCATTGAAACAGGTATTCTTGTAGCTCAAGCCTGAAAAAGTTACACACGCACGCTACAAGAAAATCGCAATATTCAAAAATCATAATTTTTGGTTCAAATTTTTGGAAATTCGTGCAAATGAGAGGTCATTCATACTTGGTTAATGGATTTGATACATTTTCTCGGCCAAAATGAGCATTCTGACAGGTGTTAATAATTCAAACAAGCCATCATTAGGGTAAGTTGCAGTGGTCTGGTGCAGAGTAGTGGAATAATGATAATTATCCATGATTGAGGAAAATTCGCATTGAATTACGCATCTCCAGAAGTGCATGAAGAGCATACAAGTTCATGGAGAAATTTTGGTTGTTTGTAATCAGGTTTTGGAGTAGGTCGGTGATTTAAGGCTTTGAAGGGTGACCGTTTGGAACTATCGTGGCGGTTAAAGGAGGATTAAGGAATGGAATTGGACACCTAGCAGACAAGAAAACACAATTCTAGCAGCTTGATTCACCACTCTGACAAGTAGGAGGTGAATTGCTATCAAAGTCTATGTATTTGGGTTTATACTGACAGAGGATTAATTATGGAATTTAATGAAGATTGCTAGTATGTAAACCTAATTCATACTAAATGTCAAATTTTCTATCAATAGATAGTAAGACATTTATCAGTTTAAGTGATAAAATTCAGTCCAGAGGTTTAGTTTCCCAATATAACATTGACTGTCAAATTTGCCAAGATCTGAATAGAGTTAGAATTCTTTACTGAAAGAAGCAATTTGACAATCATTTAAAATGAAAAGAAGTGGTAAAACCAATAGAGCTGAACCTTCAGACATGTCCTGGGTTAAGACTTTTCCAGACTATGCAAGATTGTTTTTAGAGGTAGGATGGTTAAGCTTTTTTGAGAGAATTGATGGGTATCACACTTAGGTCTCTTATAAGTTTTCTCAGTGTTTGGATAAAGATATTGTTACTTTTGATACTTTGAAGTTTGAGTTGGCCAGAGAATTGTCAGCAGAAGCTACAGGGATCCCAGATGAAGGTAACTACTGGTTTAAAAAAGTATCTTTTACCTTTGATGCACAGAAATACTTACTTCCAAATGTGGTAGCAGATTGGGGTAAAGGAGTACATATTCAAAAATTTAAACCAGAATGGATAGAGCCAATTAAAATCTTGCAAAGTTATATCACTTGTGAAGGGAGATTTGCATTTGTTTTTAAGTATCATTTTAGGTTTTTGTAGCATCTTAGCCATGAAGCAAAAATGAATCTTCCATTCTTTTTCTTTAAAAGTTTACAAAAGATGTCTAGCAGGGTGAAGGAGCATCAGGATCACACTAAACAATCTGTGTTTCATCATGGGCCTATAAAACTAGTCATAAGTACTGTACTTCGAAAGAAGGAGAAAACATGGGAATATTTTTTTTTTGGTCTGGATTTCATACAGAGAAGGAAGATCAAAATCAGAAAAGGCAGTCGAATAAGCATTAGAGGAAATTTCAAATCAAAATGGGCCTCCTAAAATGAATTAATAAAATAATAGTTAAAATAGTAAAATAATATTTATTAATTTTGGAGGAAGAAAAGAAAAAAACTACTTTTTTGTTTGTATTTTTGACATATATCCCCCTTTTTTTACTCAAATTTAGATCGGGAGAGCTTTTTGGATGCAGAATTAAATTCTGCATCCAACGAGTACCCACTTGGCATACTTTTGACGAACCCCACTACCCCAAAAATAAGAAATACCTGAAAAAATGGAATGATGACATCATCATTCCATTTTTTCAGGTATTTCTTTCTTTTCGGGTAGTGGGGTCCATCAAAAGTATGCTGAGTGGGTACTCATTGGATGCGGAATTTAATTACGCATCCAACGAGCTCTCCCGATCGAAATTTGAGTAAAAACACGGGGAGATATGTCAAAAATACAAACAAAAAAAGTAGCTTTTTTTATGATACCTATCCCCAAATTTATATTAAAAAAGTGTTTAAGACCTATACGGTATTTCAAATTTAAAGCAATTTCATTGGCTAACACATGATGACATGGAATTTGAATAAAAGTTAAAAGGCCCATTTTGAGTTGAAATTTCCTCTAGTGGGTCATAATTTGGTCAAGAAGCTGAAAAAGAGAGTCATAATTAAGATTGAAGAGGATAATGTACCAGAGATATCTATGACCCAAGGACATGAAAATGTTGAAGTTGAACAACAGACCAATATTGAGGAAAATGAAATTTCAAAGGCAGAAGTGAAAGAAATAAATCCTGTAGAAGATACTTTTAATGAAGAACTAAACCAAGAAGTAAAGGAAAATGTGAAAGAATAGGAACAAGTTCCCATTACAGTGCAGTCTGAAGATGAGGAAAAGTCATTGTCTGATGAAGTTAGGGTTCATACCGAATAGAAGATACAAAAACAGTTTGAAGAAGAGGCAATGTCATGAGGGATAAAAAGAAAAGTTTTTCAGCTAGCCTCTATCAAACATCAAGGGAAAGTTTTAAGCATGTTAGGAGAAATTAGAATAGCTTGGAGGCCCAAGACTAGACCAAAGAACAAACTCAGATTGAATATGAAGAAACTGTTAAACCCTAAACTAGCTAAAAATAAGATTACAGTAATTGAAGACTCTTCATCTCAGGAAGAGTTATAAGACAATGAAGATCAAAATGAAAAGGACATGAAGGGTAAAAAGAAAATGGTTTCAGAAAATAAACTAGCTTTCACTGAAACCAAAATTTCAGAGATATTTGAGGAAGTTCGAAAGAACGTAATTTTAGACCAGCATCAAAATGATTTAAAGAAACAAAATTCAGTTATATCAAGCTCTTGTGCAGAGAAAGGAAGGGTTGCTGAGCAATCAAACCAATGCAGTATTGAAGCCAAAGAGTATTCAGAAATCCCTGTGGCCATGACAGAGCAGATGGAAGAAGATGAGGAGATTTTTAAGAAGTTGAAAATCCCTTGGATGCCAGAAGAAATACATCCAGTATCAGAAGGGAACTGCATTGATTCTGAAAATGAAAATTTGCAGAGGAGTATCAAACAGTACAAATATCAGATCAAGTACCTGCATGAGACAAATGAGGGATTAGTGACTGCCAACAAAATATTATGAGAAGATTTAGAAGAGGTAAATAGTCACTATCAGGAATTGATTATAGTTTCTAAGGAGGCTTTAGAAAGAAAAAGATAGACACAAAGCCTATTTACAAATCTGAAACAAACTATTCAAGAGCTAACACGGCAAAATCAGTAGCTGACAAAAAGATTTGAAGACTTGGAAGCAGATCACCAGAAAGCAAGAAGGAAGACTCAAGCTTTAGAAGGAATTGTTCTTTTAGCAAAGGCTGCTAAGGACTTGTAAAGTGCTTTAAGAATAGTGGTTATTAGTTAGTTTGTGAAAAAGTTATTTTATTTTTGTATAATGATAGCCTTATTGAAAAATTCGGTGGTATGACCTAAAGGTAGTTTGTTCAGTTATGTAATTGTCTTTGAGAAAGCAAGATAAAAGTAAGGATGAAAAAGAACCAAGGGTTCGATTTTTGTTGCAAGGGAAGGCTATCATGCTATGGTTTATAAAGCTAAATGTAAAAACTCTTATGTATTTTTGAATGACTGATTATGAAATATATGCAACTATAAGCCCTATTTAGCCTTTTTGCTGGTTTCATTTCTGATTTTTCTAATCACTCAGTTGATATATTCATTTCTTGTTTGAGGTTATTATTCATGAAATGCTGGTTAACTGTGGAAGGAATTCAATGCTGTAATTATTGTATTGGGCTTATGTTTTATATGTTATGTATCTTAGTCCTTCAATTGTGCATGATTTAGTGTTTTCTTTAGCATTGTGAAGTTTCTACCCTCTTGTTTACAAATTGTACAACCAAAACCCTAAAAAACCTATCTTACTTAATTGTGTTTTATGAGATTGTGTTGGCTTGTTCTTTTGTAGTCTGAGAACAATTTTTGGCACTAACATATTTGGCATCATTGTCGGGGATGAAGCTGAAAGCATACTTTCCCTAGGTTACTCATCATTTAACTAGTTTTAAGAGGTGAACTTAAACCATCAAATTTTAAAAGACTACTTTTCACCAAATATGTCAGAGTGGCCACTAAAGGAGTTGGAAGAAGAAGTAGACCTAGTTCACCTTTACAACTGGGTGTCTCAAACCCAGAATAGATTTTGAAAACAGCTAGGAAAATCAGAAGGTCTCAGTCATCTCTAGCCCTATGTAACCCTAATCAACTAGACATATCATCACCTTTTTCTATTCTTAAGGGAGAGGAACAAGATTCATCCTAGTTGAAACCTACAATCCCTGTTAATAATTTTCAGGTTTTTACTGATTCTCAATATTTCAAGAAAGCAAAGACCTTATCTCTTGGAAAAATCCATTTATTTCACCTCAAAGTTGGCAAGACTCCTTTTCAACCAAGTCCTAGTCAGGTTTTTCCTTCATCTAAACCAGTCAATTTAAAGATGGCAACCCAAAATCAACCATTAGACATGATGGACCGAATGGTGGCAGCTAGGTATGCACCTTTAGTTTTGCCTCAACCTTTAAATGCTCTTCCTGGTGGAGATTACCAAAAATACTTATCTAGGTTTAATGGACAAGGTGAGACTACAGATGAGCATTAGGATGCATTTCTCAGCTATGCTAATAATCAGAATATAGAGGCAAAGGATGTGTGGATGAGGATGTTCGTACAGAGTCTAGATGGAGAGGTCAAAAAATGGTTCAAGGAGTTACCAGCAAACTCTATTACTATAATAGAAGAGCTTCGGGATATTTTCATGAGACAATGGGGTGATACTAAGAATCACACATATTACATTACAAAGTTTGTAGCTCTTAGAAGAAAGAAAGATGAAACCATAGCTGATTTTTCAAAGAGGTTCAATAAAATGTATGGCAGAATTTGTGCAGAGATTAAACCTTCTGAAACTTCTGCAAAACTCACTTATGCTAATGCTTTGATCATGAGTTTTCCCTACTCTTGAGAGAAAGAAGACCTGTTACTTTACTTAACATGCAGGAGTTAGCATTAGAAGTGGAGTCTAATATACTTGCTTCTAATAGACTGAAGGGAAACTCATCTCAACAAGTATATGGTAGAAAGGGTAAAAAAGAGGAGGCTCCAGTGGTTTCAACATCCCACTCTGCAGAAGGTAAAATTGATGAGATGGAAAAGCTAGTGAAAATACTAACAGCAAAACTAAACAAGTTGGAATTAGAGAAAAATTCAAATAAACATGTTCAAGAGGGAGACAGAAACTCTAATAATCCAAATCAATTCAGAAGACAGTTTGCACCTCATTTCATTCCTAGAGAGAAAAGAAAAAATGATATACAACGAGAAAGGAGAGAAGCTGAGGATCAAAAGGTGCCACCACCGCTTTAGAATAATGTAACTGATGAAGGAGAAATAGAAGAAGAAAAGTTATTTGAGGATCCAGATCATGATATGAATTATTTGGGAGAACAGTTGACTGAAAGTTTTGTGACTGAGGAGGATTTTTTTAACTCGGAATCTTATGATGCAGATGTGTTTGAAACAGAAAATGATTTAAATCTTGAAGTGATTGCTGTGACTACTAATATATATCATATTGATCCAAAGAAAAACCTAAATTTAAGATCAGGACCAAAATAGGTGATTCAAAATTTTAGGAAGAAGGTAATTTTTCCTCCTAAATAGCAGTCTGATCCAGTATTAGAAAAAAAAACAGAATCAGGATAAACAAAAGAAAATTATTGAAGTTGAAGAGGTGAACAAAGGTATGCAGAATTTTAATCTTGAAAATGAATTGTGCAAAATTAAGATCCCTATGCCTTTCACTGAGTTGATAAAGAATCCTTCTTATAAAAATTCAGTCTTGAAAATGATTGGTTCACCAAACAGTAAATTTACAAGAGGAAAATCCTAAAATTTTCATTGGATCAGCTTTGGCAGAAAAAACTGAAAATGATGCAAGTGCATCTCCTACTTTTTACATTACTCTAACTATTCATGAGCAAATGATACATAATTGCCTTTTGGATTCAAGAGCATCTCATAATCTCATGACAAAAGCAGTCATGGAGGCTTTAGGGTTGAGCATAACAAAACCTTATCATGACTTGTATGCTTTCGATTCTCGAGCTATAAAATGTTTAGGAGTGATAAAGGATATGGTAGTTAGTTTAGCTCAGCTACCTATGAAGAGTGTGATTATGGATGTAGTAGTGGCAGACATTACACCTAAGTTTGGAATGCTCCTCTCTAGATCTTGGGCCAAGAAGGTAGGTGGAACTCTACATATGGACTTAACATATGCAACCATCCCTGTCTTTGGAGGTGAAAACAGAAGGTTGTATAGAGAGTTACAATTTTCTTATATTGTGACTGATGACAAGAATCCTACAAATCATCCATTGTATGCTGTTGAAAAGGATTTGGGTACTTGTATGTTGCATTTTAGTGATGATAATGATGTTACTGATTTATTACAGGTTGAAAAAGAAAAAGCAATCACATGTACAAGGGAACAAGAGAATGAACTTTAGCAAATGTATTTTGATGGATCATCATCTAAAGAAGGTGTTGGAGCAGGAGTTGTTCTGATATCTCCTGGTGGTGAAGTGGTAAGATTAATGTATAAGTTGGAATTTATTACCACTAATAATACAACAGAGTATGAGGCTCTTTTGTTAGGTTTGAAAGCTGTAAAAGATCTAGGTATTCAGCAAATCTCTGTGTATGGCGACTCCGAGTTAGTTGTTCAGCAAGTAAGGAATAACTATCAAGTAAAACAAGATCTGATGAAAGTATACAGAAATGAAGTATGGGATATGATAGACAATTTCTTTGTGGCTTTTAATATCACTTATATTCCTATGGACCATAACCAAACTACTGATTCACTTTCCCTAGCAGCCACATATTTCAGGATTCCTAAAACAACGCAGCTGAAGTATCCTATTGAGATTAGGTACAGGCCTTCTGTGCCAGACAATATAAATCAATGGAGAGTTTTTGAAGACGATTTTGAGATAAAAAGGTTTTTAGAGCTGACAGATGAGTTTTCCAATTCCTTAATTGATCAAGAACGAGATGATGAAATTGAGGATTTTGAAGGTTTTGTAGAAAATGAGATTGCAGGTCACAAGATCATTGAGTTGAAAGGTAATTTCATTCCTAAGGGTTTGGTGCCTTTGGAGATGATTTTTTCAAAGGATGATACCCCTTTAAGACCAGTTATGCAGTCTGCAGAATAAAATGTAATAGATTGTAATATTGGCACTAAGGAACATCCCAGATTGGTGAAGATCTCAAAGGCACTCACAACAAAACAAAGAAACAGGTACATCAAGTTATTTAAAGAGTATGTTTATGTTTTTGTTTGGTCATACGAGAATTTGAAGACATATGATACTAGTATTATACATCGTAAAGTGCCTTTGAAACCAAATGTTAAACCTTTCAAACAGAAATTAAGGAGAATCAATCTAGCTTTGTTTCCCATTATAGAGAAGGAGGTTAAAAAATTGTTAGATGCTAAGATTATTGTTCCCCTCCGATATTCTTCATGAGTAGACAAACTAGTACCTATTAGAAAAAAGATTGGTGAAATCAGATTGTGTGTTGATTTTCGAAATCTGAATAGATCTTCACTTAAGGATAATTACCCTTTTCCAAAGATTGAACAAATATTGCAGAAGGTGGTTGGTTCACAAAGAATTTCAATGGTTGATGGGTTTTCAGGGTATAACCAAATTGCAATGCACCCTAATGATAGAGAAAAGACAGCTTTTACTACTCCATGGGGTACTTTCATGTACGAAAAAATGCCTTTTGGATTAATGAATGTTGGAGCTACCTTTCAAAGAGCTATGGACATAGCTTTTGTAAAAGAAAGGGATAAGTTTGTAGTAATCTATTTAGATGATATTACAGTCTTCTCACAATCTGATGATGAACACCTAAAGCACTTAAAACAAACTTTCCTGAAATGTAGAAAATACGGTTTATCTCTCAATCCCAAAATGTCACATTTTGTTCTACAAGAAGGTAAGTTGTTGGATCATTTAGTTTCTGAAAATTATTTTACCAAGGAGCAAGAAGGATGTGCAATCTTTTATTGGAAAAATAAATTTTTTGCGTTGGTTCATACCAAATTTTGCTGAAACCATTAAACAGATTACAGACATGTTGAAGAAGGATCAAGAAGTTAAGTGGACTGCAGAAGCTAAGAATTCATTTGAAAAGATTAAGACAGCTCTTATGGAAGAACCAGTACTAGTAAGTCCTGATTTTACAAAGGAATTTTTAACTTTTTCTTTTGCATCAGAGGATACTTTAGCTGTTGTTTTATTACAGAAGAATAAGGATGGACTTGAGCAGCCAATTGCATTTTTCAGCAAGACCCTCAAAGACTCAAAGCTAAAGTACAACACTTTAGAGAAACAAGCTTACTCATTGGTAAAGGCATTAAAGTTTTTTAGAATTTATGTTTTACATTCCAAAGTCATTGCTTATGTTCCTAATGCTGCCATTAAGGATGTTTTGACCCAACCTAACAGTGAGGGAAAAAGAGGGAAATGGATTGTAAAAATAATGGAATATGATGTGGACATTAGACCTACAAAGCTAGTAAAGGGACAAGGCTTGGCTAAATTGTTAGCTTATTCAAATTTCCAAGCTTTAGGTCTACATCTCATGGTAGAACAGCCAGCACAAGAAGAATTTCAAGCAGAGCAGGAGAAAGATAAAACTATGGACCACTATGCAGAATCCACATGGTATGCAGATATTGTACACTTTCTTTTGTATTTACAATGTCCAAAACATTTAGACAAAAAAGCTGCTAGGTCTTTGAAGTTGAAAACTACTAAATATTGTTTGATAGAACAGCAGTTGTTTTGGAAAGATCCAGGGAGTATTTTACCTAGATGTTTGAATAAGCCAAAAATTGAAGAAGTAATATCTGAATCACATGAAGGTGCTTGTGGGGGACATAAATATTAGAAGGTAACAGCTTATAAAATTATGAGAGCCAGATACTATTGGCCTTCTTTATTCTTTGATGTATATCAACATGTAAGAGCATGTATCCCTTGTCATAAATTTGCTGGTAAGCAAAAGTTGTTGTCATTACCATTAAATTCAATTGCAGTAAATGCCCCATTTCAGCAGTGGGGTTTGAACTTCATAGGAGAGATAAATCCTTCCTCTTCAGGGCAGCATAAATGGATTTTGACTGCTACATATTTCTTTACTAAATGGGTAGAATCTACTCCCACAAGAAATGCAACAGACAAGGTAATTATAGATTTTATTCAGGAAAATATTCTTAGTAGATTTGGATGTCCCAAGAAGTTATTGACTAATAATGCTCAAGCTTTTAAGTTTAAAGCTATGGTGGCATTCTATGAAAAGAATGGGATTATTTTTAAACACTCAACACCTTATTATCCTCAGGGAAATGGGTTAGCTGAGTCAACTAATAAGAGTATTATTCAGAGTATCAGGAAGTTATTGAAGCAGAATAAACGATCATGGGATTCAATGTTAAAATATGCATTGTGGGTAGACAAAATAACAGTTAAAAAAGAAATTGGAACTTCTCCTTTCCAATTGGTATATGGTACTGATGTAGTGTTTCCTATCCAAATTGGTATTCCAGTGATGAAATTTTTTCAAGATTGTCAAGAAGAACCTAGTGATATTCAAAGAAGAATTTATGCACTGATAGAGTTACAGCAAAAACGAGAAATAGTAGAGGAAAAATCTCAATTGTACAAGACAAAGATCAAAGAAAGGTTTGATAGAAAGATCAAAGAGAACACTTTTCAGATGGAGATATGGTTTTGAGATGGGTGGCTAGAAAGGAGCAGAAACAAAAGCATGGCAAGTTTGATAATCTATGGTTTGGCCCTTTCATAGTATCAAAATTTCTGGAGAATAATACTTTTGTGTTATAGACTTTGGATGGTGAGGAATTGTCTAATCCAGCTAATGTACGTTTCCTCAAACATTTTTACAGTTTTTGAGGAAGATATTGGACTTTCATTGTGTATATTGGTGTGAATAATAGAATAAAGACTCCATGACCCAATGGAATTTTTGCAGATTAGCAGGTAGTTGCAGTTACAGCACAGAAGGCACTGATCTACAGGTTCTTGAAGCCTCACAAGGAGGACTTCATCTCGTAGCAGGAACCAGATGTTATAGCCTATTTTTGCTTCTCATTTTAAAATCATTTGCTTGTGTTTTGAAGCTTGGTTTTGTTCATTTTTTTTTAAAGTTTGGTTTTTAGGTTAGTTTAAATCTTTTTCTTTAATTTTCATGTTTTATTTTTCCAATTTTGGTTTTATTTATCAAAATTCATAGTTAAGGGGATTATAGAATGTTTATATGAATTAAAAGGTCCTAAAAAATATCATGAAGTCTTGATCTAAGTCATTTAACCAAAGTTAAACCATCGTTATGAGTTGTATTTTTGAAAATCATTGAAACAGGTTTTCTTGTAGCGCAAGCCTAAAAAAGTTAAACAGGCGCGCTACAAGAAAATCGCGATACTCGAGAATCATGATTTTTGGTTCAAATTTTTGGAAATTCGTGCAAATGAGAGGTCATTCATACTTGGTTAATGGATTTGATACTTGTTCTTTGCCAGAATGATCATTGTGACAAGTGTTAATAATTCAAACAAGCAATCATTAGGGCAAGTTGCGGTGTTCTGGTGTAGAGTAGTGGAATAATGATAATTATCCATGATTGAGGAAAATTCACCTTGAATTACACATCTCCTGAAGTGCGTGAAGAGCATACAAGTTCGTGGTGAAATTTTGGTAGTTTGTAATCAGGTTTTGGAGTAGGTCGGTGATTTAGGGCTTTGAAGGGAAACCGTTTTTAACTATTGTGGTGGTTAGAGGAGGATTAAGGAATGGAATTGGACACCTAGCAGACAACAAAATGCAATTCTAGCAACTGGATTCACCACTCTGACAGGTAGGAGGCGAATTTCTATCAAAGTCTATGTATTTGGGTTTATACTAACATAGGATTAATTATGGAATTTAATGAATATTGCTAGTATGTAAACCTAATTAATATTAAATGTCGAATTTTCTATCAATATAATTAAGACATTTATCAGTTTAAGTGATAAAATTCAGTCCAGAGGTTTAGTTTCCCAATATATCATTGACTGTCAAATTTGCCAAGATCTTAACAGAGTTAGAATTATTTATTAAAAGAAGCAATTTTACAGTCATTTAAAATGAAAAGAAGTGGTAAAACCAATAGAGCTGAACCTTCAGACATGTCCTGGGTTCAAACTTTTCCAGACTAGTCAAGATTGTTTTTAGAGGCAAGATGGTTAAGCTTTTTTGAGAGAATTGATGGGTATCACACAGAGGTCTCTTATAAGTTTGCTTGATGTTTGGATAAAGATTTTGTTACTTTTGATACTTTGAATTTTGTGTTGACCAGAGAATTGTTAGCAGAAGCTACATGGATCCCAGATGAAGGCGAATACTGGTTTTAAAAAGTACCTTTTCCCTTTGATGCATAGAAATACTTACTTCCAGATGTGGTAGCAGACTAGGGTAAAGGAGTGCATATTCAAAAATTTAAACTAGAATGGATAGAGCCAATTAAAATCCTACAAAGTTATATCACTTATGAAGGGAGATTTGGATTTGTTTTTAAGTATCATTTTAGGTTTTTCAGCATCTTAGCCATGAAGCAAAAATGAATCTTCCATTCTTTTTCTTTAAAAGTTTACAAAAGATGTCTAGCAGGGTGAAGGAGCATCAGGATCACACTAAACAATATGTGCTTCATCATGGGCTTGTAAAACTAGTCATAAGTACTGTACTTCGAAAGAAGGAGAAAACATGGGAATATTTTCTTTTTTGGTCTGGATTTCAAACAGAGAAGGAAGATCAAACTCATAAAAGACAGTTGAATAAGGGTCATAATTTGGTCAAGAAGCTGAAAAAGAGAGTCACAATTAAGATTGAAGAGGATAATGTACCAGAGAAATCTATGACTCAAGGACATGAAAATGTTGAAGTTGAACAATAGACCAATATTGAGGAAAAAGAAATTTCAAAGGCAGAAGTGAAAGAAATAGAGCCTGTAGAAGATACTTTTAATGAAGAACTAAACCAAGAAGTAAAGGAAAATGTGAAAGAACAGGAACAAGTTCCCATTACAATGCAGTCTAAAGATGAGGAAAAGTCATTGTCTGATGAAGTTAGGGTTCATACCGAACAGAAGATACAGAAACAGTCTAAAGAAGAGGCAATGTCATGAGGGATAAAAAGAAAAGTTGTTCAGCTAGATTCTATCAAACATCAAGGGAAAGTTTGAAGCATGTTAGGAGAAATTGGAACAGCTTCGAGGCCAAATACTAGACCAAAGAACAAACTCAGATTGAATATGAAGAAACTGTTAAACCCTAAACTAGCTAAAAAGAAGATTACAGTAATTGAAGACTCTTCATCTCAGGAAGAGTTAGAAGACAATGAAGATCAAAATGTAAAGGACATGAAGGGTAAAAGGAAAATGGTTTCAGAAAATAAACCCGCTTTCACTGAAACCAAAATTTCAGAGATATTTGAGGAAGTTCGAAAGAAGGTAATTTTAGACCACCATCAAAATGATTTAAAGAAACAGCATTCAGTTATATCAAGCTCTTGTGCAGAGAAAGGAAGGGTTGTTGAGCAATCAACCCAATGCAGTATTGAAGCCAAAGAGTATTCAGAAATCCCTATGGCCATGACAAAGCAGATGGAAGAAGCTGAGGAGATTTTTAAGAAGTTGAAAATCCCTTGGATGCCAGAAGAAATACATCCAGTATCAGAAGGGAAGTGCATTGATTCTGAAAATGAAAATTTTCAGAGGAGTATCAAACAGTACAAATATCAGATCGAGTACCCGCATGAGACAAATGAGGGATTAGTGACTGCCAACAGAAGATTAAGGGAATATTTAGAAGAGGTAAATAGTCACTATCAGGAATTGATTACAGTTTCTAAGGAGGCTTTAAAAAGAAAAAGACAGACACAAAGCCTGTTTATAGATCTGAAACAAAGTATTCAAGAGCTAACACAGCAAAATCAGGAGCTGACAAAAAGAGTTGAACACTTGGAAGCAGATCACTAGAAAGCAAGAAGCAAGACTCAAGCTTTAGAAGGAATTGCTCTTTTGGCAGAGGCTGCTAAGGACTTGTAAAGTGGTTTAATAATAGTGGTTATTAGTTAGTTTGTGAAAGAGTTATTTTATTTTTGTATAATGATAGTCTTATTGAACAATTCGGTGGTATGACCTAAAGGTAGTTTGTTCAGTTATGTAACTGTCTTTAAGAAAGCAAGATAAAAGTAAGGTTGAAAAAGAACCAATGGTTCAATTTTTGTTGCAAGGGGAGGCTATCAAGCTGTGGTTTATGAAGCTAAGTGTAAAAACTCTTATGTGTTTTTGAATGACTGATTATGAAATATATGCAACTATAAGCCCTATTTAGCCTTTTTGCTGGTTTCATTTCTGATTTGTCTAATCACTCAGTTGATATATTCATTTCTTGTTTGAGGTTATTATTCATGAAATGCTTGTTAACTATGGATGGAATTCAATGCTATGATTATTGTATTGGGTTTATGTTTTATATGTTATGCATTTCAGTCCTTCAATTGTGCATGATTTAGTGTTTGCTTTAGCATTGTGAAGTTTCTACCCTCTTGTTTACAAACTGTACAACCAAAACCCTAAAAAACCTATCTTACTTAATTGTGTTTTATGAGATTGTGTTGGCTTGTTCTTTTGTAGTCTAAGAACAATTTCTGGCACTAGCAAGGTCAATATAAAAAGATTCATGAATACTTAACGATTTGCTTCTGAGTTTCGACGACACCAGTTCAACAACTTTCCCTATGTTACCGATTGAAATGGCAGGGATAGCTGTCGGTGAACATATGCAGAACAAGTGACCACTGTCACCTTAGCAACTGTATCTTAACTGCTTCGGAAGCTGGAGCCTCCTAAGGGAGATCCCTNGGTATAGCTGTCGGTGAACATATGCAGAACAAGTGACCACTGTCACCTTAGCAACTGTATCTTAACTGCTTCGGAAGCTGGAGCCTCCTAAGGGAGATCCCTATATAGAACCTGCACAATACACCTAAAAAAAAAATTCTCCCTCCAAATACTGTTAATGATTAGTGCCTAATGGATTCAAATAGATACTGAGAAAGATGGTTATAAGGTTGACCTAGCTATTTATGTGGTAGGTATCTATCCAACGACTGGTATTCAAAGATACATTTTATGAATAATTATGATAGACTATCAAATACCCCGAATATACAAAGTGTGATAATGCATTTACTAACATAAAACAAAGCATTCATAGCATAATGTAGCAATAACCATTTCATGAAATTAAATATTTACCCAACTTCATAAAGTATTTTTTCAGGAGGAAAAAAGCGTGACCTTGTTATTCTTATTAATAAGAATCAAAGGGCATTGTGATATACCCGCCCAAAAGGGCTACATCAACCTGTTGGCTA